>CM070036.1:122261281-122275013 GCA_036250615.1 Ptychadena robeensis
TCGATCGAATTGATGATCGATTTGATGTCAATTGAACCATGTGTGGCTAGCTTTAGCCTTATGTAAACTTAGTTTTAGGCTTTTCCTGTATAAAGTGTCTTGTTATTTTGTAAATTACTCTAAAGTGTATTATTTCACAATAAATAACAGTGTGTTGCCTTTGAAATGTTGAAGAGTAACAGCCCTGAGCACATTATTTATAGAAAGTGGGCTGTGAACTCCTGAAAGTTGATGCCATCTGATGCTTCTTAATGTGTAATAGTATTCCCTGGGATGAAATAGGAAGACTCTCTGTTTTCTCATGACATAATCTGACCATTAACCAGCCAGAAATCCCACTTGGCATTAATTTGGATTGATTTTACCTTAACCTGCTGAAAATGCACTTTGTGGGAACATCACATATTCCCAAAGCACACCATTAATCACATATCCTTCTTTGACTGTACTTGAAAAGCCGTCACTGTTGTATGGTGACAAAAACACCATAATGTGTTGGATTTTCATTTTATTAGTGTGTCATGTAACCCAATGTTGTTAGGCAAGCTTAGCTTCAAGATGCATGTGCCTTGACCTGCCTGTGTAATAATCTGACATTTCAGTAATTGTGGTTATTTGCAGCATTGGTGACCAGACATATATATATTTCTTTTTGGTGGAAACCTCCTTAACAACTGCTAATATAAAGAGTTATTAAACCTTTATCTGCAAAATAGCAATTCTAACCTAATTAGCTGGCCATCTAATAGCTAAGGTAACCTCTGCAAAACAGGAAGAGGCTGGTGCACATATAACGCAGTAAGAGCAATCAAAGAAACACATCAATAGAAATCCACATGTAAAGCTGAGGCTTCACATGGGCGGTTTGGAAGCGGCTTCGACGCATCTACAAACGCCCCCAATGGATCAGTCTTCACAGACGCAGTGTGGCTATAGAAAAAAATCCAGTTTAGAAGAAGTGGAAAATTAGGGGTTCTGTTAAAACCAAAATGTGGTCTGGTATGACAATTTGAATTTCAGAAAAATTGTTGGGGGTGCACTGAAAAACCCACAAATAACTTCAGGTGAAATACAGGACCCTGAAAAGATGTGGTGTGGGTGATTTTAAGATGCACAATAAGGAGGCACTTAAAAATGATGGGATGCTGTATGGTCAAGTTGCCAGAACAATGCTATTACTATATAAATGCCACAAAGTATAATGTTTATAATATGATACACAGCAAACCTAGACAAAACCAAAATTTTTGGGGCACAAAGCCAACAAGACATAGGATGAAAGGCAAACCATTCTTACTGTGAAACTAAGTGGTGGTTCATTGATGCTTTGGGGATGTGTGAGTTACAAAGGCACAGGAAATTGGGTGAGAATTGATGGCAATATGAACGCAGGAAGTTATCAAAATATATTGGAGGGAAATTTGCACTCACCAACCTGGATGCTGGGCAAAATACATACTTGGGCATTCCAGCATGTCAATGATCCAAAATGTAATTGGCTACATCAAAATAAAGTAAAGGTTCTGGAGTGGCCATCTCAGTCTTCTGACCTATATATAATTGAGCCACTCTGGGAAGACCTCAAACAAGAATGCCTAAGAATTTAAAGGAACTGGTTACCTTTTGCAAGGAAGAATGGGAAGCTTTACCATCGCGAAGATAAAGAACCTAATCCACAACTACCATACAAGACTTTAAGTTGTCATATATGTTGAAGGGGGCTATACACAGTATTAGGAACTAAGGTATGTAAACTTTTGATTAGGGTCATTTAGGTAGTTTGTGTTGTGACTATTTACTATTTTTTAATTAATATCTTTAAACGGCCAACCACTACAAGTAGAAACGTTTTTGTGTTATCATTAATCTTCTCTGAAAAAATGGTTAAGATATCATAGATTCTGACAGGATATGTAAACTTATGAGCACAAGAGTACATGAGTGTTCAATAACCTTTTAATTGGAAGTGTGTTCTACAGTACTGTACAATGTTTTATAAGGGACAGATAGTAGGGATTAGCCACCTTTGTAGTCTAGACTCCCTGTGGTCTAGACCTCTGTGTAGATGAGAAGCTTATATTACAATTGATAAGAAAGAGTTTCCAGCCTTGAACGTAACCTCTAGGGATTTGTTTTATTCCCGCAAGTCTGACTTCAATTGTAGATGTCTGACCAGTGGAAATGATTCTTTGTACTGTGAAAAGAGTGAAATAGATAGTTCAAAAAAAATTTTTATTAACATTATAAAAAAAATTGACTAAATTTTTCAAAGTAACATAAACGAAATAGGAGTAAAACATCAAGGGGACAGCCCAAATAGCAATCCTGGTAAATAATAAGTCTGTTGCATAGGCTAAAGTTTCCACGAAATCTTTATTTTAATAAGAACAATTTGTACTGCTACATGATGCCCTGTGATCATAGACAATATGAACATTTCCCTTCTTCAAAACATATAATGAAGTAGAATTCTGTTATGAATACAGTAGGGGATTGCTGCACCCCATGTTTATGTCCCACTAGGGGAAGTTTCCTCAGTGAAATGGTCACGGGATCTGGTTTCCCCATTGGAAATGTTCCCCTGTGGAGACAGACAGCAATAAGCAGAAATTCTCACCCTTATACACAGTTGTATTCAGCTTGCACATTTGGCTCCGACTTTTCCCTTCCTCTCACATTCAGAGTGACTGCTACATGGGGGATTACTAAAGTCTGGCACCACGTCAAATACATCTACTTTGGCTAGTTTATTCTTTTTCCTGTTTTTTTTTTTTTTTTTTTTAACAAAGGGTTTAAAAAGATGCAGCCATTGTTCATCCAAGACACAATAACATTGTGATTCTAAAGCTATATTACTTTTATTAGTGCAAATTCATATTTTTCAACAAACCCCCCCCCCCCCAACATATGCTACAGTACTGCCCTCAAGCAGCAGGCAGTGTCCACTATGTGACACCTGCCATTACTGTGTCCTGTTACTTGTTACTGAAACCTACATAGTGTGCGCTTTTCACATAGTCAAGAATGTAAAATGAACTGCAAATCTGTCAGGGGCCTCATTCCTGAGAGTGTGATTGAGGACACATCATAATCTCCACATTGACAGGACCTTTCATTGATGTAGTTTATAATAATGTACCCATATTAAACATCAGTCAAGGAAACTGTCTGGAGTTACTAAGTCAGTTGAAGCTTGACCATAATTTATAGTCAGGGAACTGAAGTTGGCCCTTGCATACTAACAGTTTTATGGAATATGGAAGTTCTAGGGTGCTCAGGATATTTCTAGAATACATTCTACCATCTCCAGAAGGATATCTGTGATGCCAGTTTCCAAATGTAGCAAATTAGTAATTAGATTGAGTGTAAAAAAACACATTTGCCTAACCGAATATTGTCTTTTAGTACCGCTCAGCTACTGAAACTTTGACAAGCAGTACAATTAGAGACAAATATAATTGAAAATCTATCATTCTGCTACCGTATGAGTGTATTCCAAGTTCCAGAGACAGAAAAACCCCATGTCTGGACTGTTGGAAAACCATTACATGTTAAGGTAAATAATAGATTAAATTTGTCCCCACTAAAATGACTTATAAAAGGTTTTCCTAACCTATGCCTCAAAGTTTCATCAAACAGCATTTCGTTTTCATAGTTTATTTTAGACATGAATGCAACTATATGTATAGTATACAATAAAGGCCATTTATCTCTGGTTTAGGAGATGTCATTTGCCTCTAGAGGATACAAGCTGTATAAAAAATGTGTTTAAAATGAACTGTAACACAAGAAACCATGATACATTTTCACCTATATACCGGTATATATGGGCTTGTTGACTAGTCATCTCTCTGTGTGCGCGCCAGTCCATGTTCTGACCTGCCCGGCATCATCCCCTGTGAAATCAGAGACTATATATCAGCGTGCAGCTCGGGGTGATCGAACTTACATTGTATTCCCAAGCTGGACTCAGCTGGTGAAATGTATACAAACTTAGGTGGCAACTGTTTCTGGAGATGGTGGAATGTCATTTTGAATGTTCGACTATGTGGTGAGTTAATTAACCTATGTACTTCTTTTGCTACAGAAATCTGGATCTCAGTGGACCTCCAGGGTGGTTACAGTTTTTGTACCACTTTTGGCACAGAAAAGAGGACCACCAGGGGGTTCATTGCTCTCTTTTTAAGAAGCATACAAGCCAGTTAATGTGTTATATTTATTTTATAATGACAATGTGCTCCTTTGTGAACCACAGTTGACTCATTTTATGTATGGACAAATTAAGTTTTTTTTACATTTATGATCTAACCTGTTACAATGGAAACCTGGAGACATTTTATATTCCAGGATGACTATGTTCATGAACACAAAGACCGCTTTGTTGAGACAAGTGAACTTTATACATTCTTCAAATCTGAGATAAAATGCCATTTTGAAGGTAGGTCTTCTTGCCCAACATTGGTACCTACAAAAAGAACTCCAAACTCTTTGCTATCCATAATTTTGGAATGGGCATCCAACAAGCCTGGAGTATCCTAAACCTTTGTCCATATAGTTTATCTGTATGACAGCTGTTCTAGGTCGATCGACCCATGTGGACAGGCATCGATTTTTGGTCAATCAACTTTAAAATAAATCGATTTAGGTCGATCTAATGGGAAAATGAAAACGTATATGGGGACCTTAAGGCATACATGGTTTGATATTTCCGTTCAATCATTAAAACAAGCAATTTTTTTAGTTTATCGCCTGGGAAGTGATTATATACAACCAAAGGTGACTGATATCGAAAAAAAAATCCATCTTAAGTGATTGGACATGTTGGTAAATTTCAGTCAAATTTACAAGTGGAATTGATTCCCGTGAAGGGATCCATTTTTGTAAATTTAAAAATCAAATCGACCATCGAAAGAATACCGAATCACAAAATAATAGACCCATGTATGGCTAGCTTAATGGGAAGGATGGAGTCAGGTGCAGTGGATTGCAGGGTTCAGTTACTGCTCAGGGAGACTGCAATCCACTGCACCTGACTCCATCCTTCCCCATAAGCTATTCATACATGGGTCTATTATTTTGTGGTTTGATTTTCTTTCAGTGTAACAGTAATAAACATTGAAGGGCCATAGGGGGCCATTAGCCTGTTTTATTTAGTCTTTTGAGCATGAAGACAAATTGGTCTTTCTTATTGCTATTTGGGCCAATTTCAAAATCCAAGTAAATCTATACATAATGCTTGAAATAAAAGATAACTGTGTATGGTAACATACAAGGTTTGATAAAACAGATGAAACGGGCAATGTTGACACGAAAGGGAATATCTAGTGTTATATCCTGCTCTGTAATTTAAAAAAAATATTTTTCATTGGAAATATAGAATATAGAAGAATGGGAGGCGCCGCCTGTCAGGCTGCTCGCCGCGGAGGACTTGTGTGCCGGGCGGGGACCAAAATCTCCCGGGCTGGCCGCCCGGCCAATCTGCTCTGGGGAGAACACTGCGTATGTGTATTTTTTTGTTCACATTTTCTTCATTTACATCAAGCAAATCATATTTTATGACCCAAAACAAAGAATACACTATTGCAATTAAACCAAACACTATTATGCTATCGGTAAACACATTCAGTTCATTTTCTCTGGCTTTATTCATCAGGGACTCATGATAATTTTCACCTGGTAATATTGTTCCAAAAACCATTATTGTGCGTTTGGGCTGAAGCTAATGTGTTAAGCCAATTACAATCCTGTATCATGCTGCTGTAATCAAACTAAGCTCCTTGGTGAATCCGGTTTAATCACCCTGTTACATGTTTTCCTTTCCTGTAAGCATTACACATTATTCTACACACACTATAGCTCTTTAACAGACAGCCTATTTGATGTGGTTGGATAGATCACCTCTGAACATGAATATGTACGTGTGTTCTACAGTTAGCAGTGTACTGTGTAAAAGGGAGTTACAATCAATGTCAGAGGTGCAAATCGACCAACCCCTGAGTGAAGTTGACAAGTTTACTTTTCTGTTAATGCTTCAACATGTTTCACATTGTTATTTGTACTCTGTCTGTGCGCACATATGTATACTCAATGTAGTCTCCGATCTTGATTTGCTTACGCCGACACCAATTTGAAGGGCAGGAATGTGCGTACAGGGGAATTAAAACACAAGACGAGAGACAAGGATGGGACTGTGATCAACACCTCAAATTCCCACTGTGCAGAATTCACTGCAGTGGGTCTGCAACCAGGCTTCATTTTAGCCAGTTTTTATTGCAGTTTGTGTTCCTGTGCTGTGTCCACTTTGACTTTAGTGACGGATGACTCAATCTGAAAAAATTTATATTAAGGCAGATGATGATCCATGCAACGCCCGTTGATTGGACTGTCATCATACCAGTTAAATCCAATAAAATTGAACATAAAAGGTTTGCAGAGAAATTTACCAACCTGGTCCTATTCTGGACGAAAACAGTGGTTATTTTATACAAATGTATACAAATCTTTTAGGATTTGTAGAGGAGCAAGGCTAGGTTGCTCATTTTAACCTGATAGTTTAATGTTATTATTTGGACATTGATTATTTAATGATTAAAACCTCTAAGTAAATAAGTCATTTACATTCTCTGAACATGAAACTGTTCCCCTGAGGAACTGGGCTTTCCTAAAAGCTCTTAATGACTTTAATTCCTGCGGGAGATCGCTAGAACCCAGCCATCTCCAGTGGTCTCAAGCGATTCAAACCACAGCACGGACCTGCAAGCAGGAAGTGGGGGGTTGTGGCAAGATGTCCTTTCCCACTCCTCCCACTTCCTGGCTGATCCATCGTTACCGTGCACATAGAGAGTGAATGGGTGCAGTTAAGAATCCATGGAAGGAGACACGTCCATTAATTTCTATGGCTGCGATCGCCCGTGGTCAGCGTTCCTAAACGCGGTAAGCCTCGTTTCAGATCACGGGCCGCACCACGCCCAATCACAGCCGAACGCAGCTGTGGCGGTGACGCCATTCAAATGTGTGGGCGAAATTGCCCGCAATCCACGGTTAAAACGGCTTAAGTGCACACTGGCCCTAATACTTTTATATTTGTATACAGTCATAACACCTTTATTCAAAGCTAAATTTCTATACATCAGAGCATAATAAAAAAGCCTTAAAATTGGGTAAATGCAAGATGTATACTTAGATAAACAACCGCTTATGACAAATTACACCATGTATTATTTATTTCATGAAGACTAAATCAAATCCAGCGGCAGTGATTGTGAAATGAAATGCACTATGTCAAGTTGTAAAGACATCAGCAATTGTCTATTTTTAATGTCTTGATACAATACTATTAAAAGGGGGTGTACTTTCTTTTTATTTTTACTTTTTGGTAGTCTCCTTCCTAGGCTAATGATCAAGTTTGGCAATTTAGAAAAGTCTGGAGTCAATGCTTTATCAATGAAATTTGATTCACTTCATGTATAGAGCTTTTTTATTAGATCAGGAAGGATAGTTCAAGGGAAGATAGCTTATGAATGGATTATTTTTTCAAAATTTTACAATGCACATTATGAATAATGCAGAAGGCAATTGTCTGCTATACCAGAAGACCTTGGTTGTCTAGAACTGTGCTTCTCCTTTTTTTTTTAGCTCAGACAGAGAAAAAAGTGTCAAATGTCATAAAAAAAATTTTTAAAGCTCAAACTTTGGAGCTGTTAATGTGCTAAAGTTATTAGGAAAACCTTTACTGGGTTACCCTGGAAACTTAAAATTCTGCTCTAGTATCAGCTCAGACTGTAGAAGAGACAGTCATGGCTTGAACACTAATCACTTCTTAAAACTAACTTAATATTAAATACTCAGGAGGCCTCATATCTTTACAATTACCTCCTAGCTTCTTCACAGCTAATTAATTCTGTCAGCTATACCTTAAGCATCCCCAGAGCTTTAAATGGCTTTAAGAATCAACAATGTGTTTCAGAAAAGCCTATCATTTACCTCAACTGGATGGAATTTTGATTATACATGAATGCTCCTGGGCTGATGTTAAAGTAAATGCAATATTTTGCCTCGTTGAGTCATTGATGGCCATGGCTCATTACTCGCCATGACAAACTTTCAAGTCCAATTTTTGTACTATCCATGTCCTTTGGACTTCTACATACAAGCCAATCTCCTGTTGGAGTGACCAGTAGGATTGTTTTTCTGATATTGACAATTGTGTCCAATCACTTATCACTATGCTGTACAATTCGAGGAAGCAGGGGCATAGTCTCCTCCATAGTCTGAATTATTGGGTATGTGAGGTGTGAAATGTTAAAGAAGTTGAATCTTGATCATGGCACATGTTCACTTTAACAATAGCCAAATACTGTTGGTTTTCCCTTTACAAAAAATATTTATTCTTAAAAGTCAGAAATCAAACAAATATTTTGTAGATCAGTTTTGCAAGCGGATTTTACATCTGTATTTTTTTACATCAGTTAAAGTTTTCGAGTTACAGGTGATATTAGGTTTCAGGAACACACTGTGGGTCATTACTATAGTGAATGCTGTTTTGGCATCTATGATTGTTTAGAAATGCTTTTGGTATGACTTTCTGTTATACACGGTGTATGAACTGTCACAGTATAGCATCCAACAGTAGTCACCCATCATATTATAATTCCAGAAACCTTGGTAACAAGTCTCCATTACGTGAATGAGTTGATGATCACTGACTACACCAAGGTTTTCTGGAATTAAATCTAATAAGAATACAAGAAGTGAACATTTAATGACATGTGACACTCTGTTTTAATTGTTTGCCATCAGAAGATTCTCAACATCAGTTTTTTGTACCTTGTACTTACTTTTTTGCACTTCTGGTTACCAAGGAAGTTTTCACATAGCCACTTGAATGCTTTCCAAGCTTTTAGTTCTGGTTGTGTGAAAGATTGTTCAATCCTTTCACGGTGTAACAAGGACCTAATATCGGGGTGACAAATATTCCTTCAGTCAGTTTAGTAAGAGCTAAGATCAGTTTCAGTTATTTTTGCGAGATTGTGATTTAGGTGTAAATGAACCACACAGGTGACAGAACATATCTTGATGTTTTTTGCACTTTCTAGGCAGAATTTGTCACAATATCAATTACTGTTGCTTTGTTATTCCAAATCTGAAATAAAAAAAAAACATGAATTAAACTCGTATTTATGAGTTAGACTTATTCTCTTATTGAAACAATGAGGCTTCTTGCACACACTTTTACATTTGTACAATTCTCATCATAAAAAGGTTACGTAATAGACAATAACGTATTTGTCACAAAATCAATTACTGTTGCCTTGTGTTTCCAAATCTGAAATAAAAAAAACCCATTGATTTTTTTTTTTTTTTTTGAACTTTCTTTATTAAGTTTTTCATCTTTACATAAAGAAGAAGAAAAAAAATATAATAAACTGTGCGGTATAACCGCTTGCACACCAAAACAAAGAAAATACAACATAAAACATTCAAAACAGTAAAAACAACAACTGAACCGCGGGCAAGGTCAATATCAAACGTCATTTATAACACATCGGGACTTAAATGCAGGAAAAACATAGAGCATGCAGCGGGTAATAATGTAAAATCCGGTAGTATAAAGGTTACTGGTTGTGGTATTCAGGTGAGGGGGACCATCCTTGACATTAATTAAATCTTACAGCAATTAAATGACATCCAGTCGAGCGAGGTCCTAGCCGTTCCTCGTCTGACAAGGCATGAGAAATTCACGGTTTCCACCTCTTGTAGAACACCCGCCTGACTCTTTCGGGGTCAGTTCGGGACTCCCGAAATTCTTTGTGAAAGATGTGGTAATATCGGTGATAGGTGGTGGAGAGTTGGGGCCCGAGGACTAATCCCTCCCTCATATGACTCTTCGAGTCGCCAAAAGACAGATATGGAGGCATTCATGTCTGATAGGCGAAGAGGTCCTATCTTGGGGTCAGCGTAGCTAAAGAGAAACACATAATGTCCCGGGGTATAAACGTTACGGAACATTTGACCCAGGAAACTGCCGTAAGTCCTCTAAAACCTGGTCACCTTGGGCACTACCATAGGTAGTGCTCCAGGGATGGAGAGATGGTATCGCACTTGGGGCAGAATGGTCGAGGTCTACCATGAGGGGTCAAGGGGGGAGTCTTTCCTCGTGCAGATTTTGTAGGCCCTGTGCATTATTTAAATTGACTCCCTCCAGTTTTCACATCCCATATATTTGCGACCACTTGGTATCCCCTATTAATTTGGGGCCGCAATAGCTCTTCCACAGGAATATCCGCCCTCCATCCGACGACCGCAGTGGTGTCAATAGTTTTGACAAAATTGGTCGAAAAGCTTTGGCAGAGAGTGAGAGTCCACCCCCACCTGTCCCGCCAACCCTGTCACTGTCGAGTGACTTAAAAGCGAAGAGAGATCGATGGTAAAGTCTTGCAAATGCTTGAATCTGCATCTTATAATCGGTGAATTGGGCACCACCCCCCTCCCGACCTCCCAGGGTTTCATATACCGTCGTATCTGGGTCTATAGTTCTTTGACATATTTTATTATCCCTCTGCCTTCCCATGTCGCATAGATCGGATGAGTCGTGGCCGTGTGGGAACTGGGGGTTGCCTACCAGAGTAGAGAACGGGTGACCACTGACATCGGCAGTTAGACATTTTCCTCACCGTGCGGAACTCTATCCACTGTGTCTCTCACCAATATTAGACTTGAGGTGCTTTGGCAACATACGCACCGGCATGTAGTAGATTGGAGAGCGCCCATGGACCCGCCATGGCGGATTCCAATTCCAAGTTGGAGTAGTATATGTGCCCTGTATCCAATCTACGGCATGTCTAAACAAACTGGCAACATTGTATAACCTCAAATCAGGTACCCCGCTCCACCATCTTCCTTGGTCAACTGTAGGTGTTTAAGGGCAGCGGGGGCGCTTGCCCTGCCATATAAAAGCATTCAGGGCCCTGTGTACAAATGGACATCTTTATGTTTTAGCAGCATTGGCACGTCGGCAATGGGGTAAAGAAGTTGCCCGAATAGTACCATTTTATAAAGATGGATCCTCCCAAACAATGATATGGGTAAGTTTCGCCAGGCCTCCAGTCTGGTCCAATTTTCCCTAACAATGGGTTATTTAAGTTGGTAAATCGACGCCGGGGTCTTTCCTATCTTGACACCCAGTAGGATACATAACGAGAGGTGCAATGGCGAATTTCACCTTCGGTATCCCAGGTCTATGGGGTAGAGAGGTCAGCAGCAGAATCTCGCTGTTGGATGTATTCACCTTAAAACCTGCGCATTGTCCAAAGGAGTCAGTAAACTGGAGAAAATGGGTAATCCTTGTCGGGCTGGCCGTGAAGAGGAGTATATCGTCGGCGAATAAATGCGGACCTCAAAGATTTGTTGTGAAATGGAATACCTCGGATATTCGGATTGGCATCTAAGAGGCGAACCAGGGGTCCAGGCTATTTAAATAAGAGCGGCGACGGGGGCAGCCCTGTCGCGTACCCTTGTGTAACCTTAACGGCGGGGACAAACAGCACTGGGGTGCAGATTCTTGCTGATGGGTAGGCATACATAGCTGTCACAATGTGCTTACAATGCGTCCTGTAAATCCCATTTTGTGGTAAAATATAAAGAGCCATGTGATATTCACATTGTCGAACGCCTTTTCGCGTCGATACCCCAGGAGAATTGTGTCCGAATGGGGGTGGCTCTTGGCGTATTCCAGGGCCATCATCGTCTCTCTAATGTTGGCCACCGCACTAACGGCCTTGCACGAATCCCTGACTGGGAGGGGTGTATGAGAGTAGGAAGAATGGTGGCAAGTCTGTCCGCCAGAACTTTCTGTGAGAGAATCTTCGCGTCCAGTTAATTAGCGAAAATGGGACGATTATCCCGGTGTTGTGGGGTCTTTGCCCTTTTTGGGGAGGAGCTTCACGTAGGCCTCATTGGCCGTGGGAATATTTTCCTCCCCCACACGGTGCCGTACACTGTTGCACAGCGGGTCCAGAAGTTCCATTTTAAGAAGCTAAACTTCCAGGCGTAATAGCCATCCGGTCCTGGTGCCTTACTGGTCAGGTAGGTTTGCAATTATTCTCTCTACTTCGGATGGTAAGAGGGGGGGAGTTAAGGGGGCCTCGAGTTGAAAGAGTGGAGTCGAGGTAGGGTACACAGTGTCCAAAAGGAGTCTTGTCCGTGATCGTCGTAGGGGTCCCCAGCATACAGTTGCCGGTAGTAGTGAGCTAGAATGTCATTTATCTGCCGGGGTCTGCATGAGCGTGCCGTCAGTCTTCTGTAGGTCGCTATGTGTGAGCTCGGAAAGGAAGAGCGCACTAAATGAGCTAGTAGCTTACCGCTTTGTTCCCATATGTATGGAAATGGAGATCCCAGTGGGACTTCCTCAGGCATTCTTGCCTCTCTGCCCACTGGGTCAAAGGAGCGTTTCGTCTCTTGCAACCACCTGCATACAGGCTGTCGACCGGGTGTTTGGCCATCGCCATCTGGGGCCTGCCTAAGTGCCTCCAAAGACTGACGTAATTTTGCTCCGCAGTCCGTTTTACGTTTGGCCGAGCCATAAGACATAATCACGCTCCCTGAGTGTACGCTTGGCCGCCTCCCCCAAAATGAGTATAGGGGGTACTACAAGTGTGTGCAGATTATCACGAGAGTAGACACCAAGGGCCCTCACTAGGAGGTTTGCTGAACTTCAGGGTCCGCACATCATTGGCTTGAAAACGCCAGATAAACGTCGGTTCCTTTGGGCCATTACATCGCGGCAAGGACATGCTGATGGGGGCAGATCTGATATGACGCATGTCATGATTCCGGTACCATCCGCTAGTGTTTAGGAACAAGGGCATTGGTTACAAAAGATAGTCTAATGCGCGAAAGCGGGAGTGGCGGGAAGACTGACGTAAACTGGTGATCCAGGGGTGAAACCCCTCCACGGTCGGTAAGGCAAGGGATTCGACAAAGTGTCCTAAGGGGGAAAGTCTGTGTGTCGCCTAGGTTGTTGTTGAGTGGGCCGTGGTACCCCTGCGGGACGGTGGTTTTTGTCGTCTGTCCAGTAAAATCTGTCACGGTCGTGTTAAAGTTCACCGCCTATTATCTTGATGGTGTGTGTGGGGTCGGCCGAGTATAACCGTCCTAGTATGGGGTCGTTAAAATCTGGTTTTTCGTCGGGGCCTTGGAGAGCATATATATTGTAAAGACTGAGATCTGTACCTGCAAGAAGTCAGGTGCACACTTAAGACCTGCCCTCCGCGTGTCTTGTGTTCATGGGCTTTATAGAGTATTGCAAACCTTTTTCTGAAACAAGATCAGGACACCTCAGCCCGTTCCTGCCCCGTGAAGGTGGAAGCCAATACCTCGCCTACCCCACAATTTACACATAGGCGGGCCTTGTCACAGGCGCAGCAGTGTGCGTTTTCCTGTAACAGTGACCACTCATTTTGTTTTCAACGTTCTTCAAATGTTGTGAGGACCATATTCCTTTTCGTCGGCGGCCCTAAGACCTCTTAACATTCCAGGAAGTTACGTGAACAGGCATGACAACTTAGAGCCAGGTGAGGCATGATCACTGTATAAACCACATATCACAATAAGGCCCTCCGGACCACTGAACATACTTAAAGAAAACCTCGGCCCCTCCCCCGCCTTTCCCCTCTCATCCCCAAAATCAGACATTCCCCCCCGCATGCCCTGCCCGCTATGACCGTGCCCAACA
>CM070036.1:122278900-122305833 GCA_036250615.1 Ptychadena robeensis
GGGGTGAGCGGGAGCTCTCGTGGTGTGTTACTGCTTCATACGGCGCCGGAACCGGAAGTAACCCATTGATTTAACTTGTAATTATGAGTTAGACTTATTTTTTTATTGATGCAATGAGGCTTTTTGCACACTCTTATATTTGTCTCATCATAAAAAGGTTATGTATTAGAGAAAAACTTAAGATTTCAAATCAACCCTAAAAACATTACAAAACACACATTTTATTATCTACACTGAACATGTTGTGTTGGCTAGTGTAATTGTAAAACAATAATAGCTTCTGCAGCAAAAACACATTATATTTCATGACCCAAGGCATCATTACCACCAAACAGAGTGCACTTTCAGGCTATCACTAAACACATTAATGATTATATTTACACAGATACTGGTACAAGTGTCCTCATGCTGAAGCACAATTCGTATACACTTATATAATTGAATAACAGCCTAACAAAGGGATTCTTGATGCAATGAGCAGAACTGGGATTATCCTGCACGGGACTGCCTATTGTGCTATTTGACAGTCTAATCTGACATTAAATGTTCAACTGACCGTGCTGATGCTCAATGAACGGTTTCATTACACAGCAGTATCCAGGAAAATGGATTGCATACCTGAAGCCGCCTGATAATCGCAAATAATGCTGCAGTAACCATGACTGATGCTGCACACTCCCTTACAGCGCGTGGATTCCAGTGGTGTCATTTAATCTGTGTTGTATTGTTAGAGCTGGAAAATGTGCGCCATGGCATAGGCATAATTGGTGTTTAATGCAGATATGGGCTGCATACCATTTATTCTACCCACCAACTCACTACGTTCGGCGTGGTTAAAAAAAGATAAACAGCCCACTTAGCAGCGAGAGGGCGATCCGTAGACTCTCCACTCCAAGCAGACCTGTGTCATTTTCCTTTCTGCGCTGACAAGATGTGGCAATTAGAATATTGTCTCCCATTATTCCTTCATACAGTCTGTGTTTTCTGTGCCGGAGAATTATTGCGTACTATCTTCCTGTCTGGGCAATTTGTCAAAGTAATGCACTGAGGTTTTCATGTGTTCCAGCAATGTGACCTGAATTCTTGTTTTCCTTTTTTAGGGAAGGGAAAGCTGTAAATACAATTCAAGCTGGCACTGCTGAAAACTGAAGGACATTCTTGTAGCAGTCACAGACACATATGTTAATCTGTCCGTACTTGTGATGATTAAAGTGCACTTGTTACCTCGACCAGACGTTTTCCCATTCAATGGCAATGTTCTGGTGTAATCGCATTCACTCCCAGTATGTGGACATAGCCATGTAGACAATAATAAAAATTTTCGGAATGTTAAGGCCTTGACTCCACTATGCGTTAACGGATCCAATAAACGCAACCCATGCGTTAGGGATCCGTTAAGGGATAAGTTTGAGACTTATCCTTTTTTTTGTGTTTGTTTTTTTTACCATGAACGGACCCCTACTTTGTTTCATACCATAAACGCACCAATACTTGCATTAGCTTATGTTGCGTTAATGTCAACGCAGTGCCCTGATTGTTATGCAACGCAAGCTGATGGATCACATTAATGGATGTGTAGACAAATCCATTGGCTTTCAATGGGTGTGTTAACATCCCTGTGTTTGACGTACGTCCAACGCAGGGTTTTAATGCATAGTGGAGCCTAAGCCTGAGTGTTCCCTCTAAGCATTAGCTTATTTTGCGTCATTGTCAACACAGTGCCCTGCATTGATTTTAACGCAAACTGATGGATCACACCAACAGATGTGTAGACACATCCATTGACTTTCAATGGATGGGTCAACATCCCTGTGTTTGATGTACATCAATTGCAGGGTTTTAATGCAAAGTGTAGCCTGAGTGTTCCATCTAAGATATAGGCAGTGCGGAAAAAAGGTGCCTAGTCTAACATAAGTGATTTGATGGGAATCATTGTATGATAATAGAAGCATAGCATGGAAACGTAGCATCTATATTCCTCAATGGGAATTGTGGCGGTAATTAGTATTAGGCAAGGCATTACACTAAGGTTAGAGTTCTATGGCCAATCAGGAATTAGGATAAGGGCTAATTCAAAACAGATGTGCGGGACTGCGCTGCGCAGCATTATACAACTCAGTTCCAACACAAGGTAACAGGAAAAGCTATTTTGTCTATGTTGTTTGTTCACACTAAAGCATTTTGTTCTTGATTTAGCAGAAGGCATAGCCCTGATCTGCTAGTGCTTCTTAACATCGTGAGACTCTAATAAAAAAAAATCAAAGGAATGTTTCAATAGCACAAAACCGTCATAATGCAAACCATTATTGGGCAGTATTCATGATTTTCTTTGATGGGTAAATCGGCAATGGTGTAGTTATACAGGCAACCCCCAGGTTACGTACCAGAAAGGGACTGTAGGGTTGCTCCTTAGTTGAATTTTTATGTAAGTAGTGTGGGGGTTCAGCTTCACAGGAGGGGGCTCTTAATGAGGGTGGTCCACACACAAAATTTTTCTTTAGGGCTCCTGCCCTATTTATTCAAAACACAAACTGAAATCACCCTTGCAGGGGTTAATATCAACAAATCAAGTCCTGAAAATGCCATGCCTCCTGGCCTCAGGAGGTCACCACGCTGGCCCCACACTCCCTGTGTGCCCTATGTATCTGCAGCACTGTGTTTCCAACCTCATCAGGAAACCTCATTCAAGAGACACACCTGGCTCCCTTGCAGACTTCCAGCAGTTGAAAACTCTGGTGTGTGTACCTGTATGGAATCGGAAGGCCCACCCACTTCCTTCCTTCCCATTCCCAAGTCCGGGGCCCTGTAACCAAACTTAACATGCTCAGCAACTTATCATTGCTGTCTGACAGTTCAAACTCCTTTTATGGGAATCTTTGATTGCTGGTTGTGGCCCATTCACACAGTGACTGGTGAACAACCTGTCACAGTAGTAACATTATTATTATTATTATATATACTATTATATTAGTATTTACACAAACGGTAGTTGCGGCCCTGGTGACTATAAACCCCAAGTTAACACTTGCGGCACACTCAACCGATCACTGAATGAAGGAGCAGCAAGTATGAGTTTTTCTGTCCTGTGTAATCCAGGACTACTATCTATATATTTTAACTATACATCACATTTCTATACGCCATGTCTCAGAATGCAGACGTATAACATATAAAACAGATAAAGTATCACTAATTATCTGCCTAAACATACAAGTCTATGTTTGTTCCACATATGTCAACCCATCACACACATGTCCATGGAGGAATTTGGATTGTGAATTGTGTATTTAAATTCTTATAATTAAAAAATAAACTTGTTCTAGTTTCCTCCAAATGTAAGATAAAATATTGTGAGATGGATTAGATAGTCACATAGTTGTGCTATTTATACATTTTTGTACTTCTAGAACTATTTCTGATTGCTCTCCTGGTTAATTTTAGAGGTGTTGGGTTAAGAACCCAGTTTGACCTCCATGTAAATGGCTTCATCGATATGTTTTTTTTTCTTTCTTTCTTGTGACATTGTCCACCTCTATCTAATGATTTTTTCAGCTGTAGACTGCAAGTAAATAGATTTGACAGCTATGGAAGGTAGCTGAAGGGCGCCTTCACTCTCAAAACTACCTTCAGAAGATGTTAAATCCGCTCAGGGGCAAAAGAAGCCGTATGCATGAGCTCTTATAAATAAATAAACGTTTGCCTCATATAACTTGTCTTCCATTATATCACATGACTTTTTAGAAAGATATTTTCTGTCTTTAGATTTACTATGTACACAGCGGGACTAATTTAAAAGCCAAGCAAAGAAAAAAAAAGAAAAGTGGTCAAACAGATTTTACTCTCCTTCAACCTGCATTTAGAAAAAGACAGTATATATGAAACCTCACCATTTCTCTCTTGAAATTATTATACCTAGACAATGGGTGACATTTATAAAGTATTGCAATAAAAGCTGTGTGCATTGCCCAACTTGTAGGCTGGATTTTAACTTCTGTTACCTTTCAAAACAAAGGGGCTGGCGATTAACTTTTTCAAAATGTATTATTCAGCTACATGGGACTTCACCAACCTCTGTAGTAGCAGGTGCTGCTGAGTAACTTAACCTCAAAGTTTACAATTGAAACTTCTCCATTTTTATGTTACTTTATTCTCTCACTTAGTAGTGAGTTGGCAGCTGTAAAGCAGGGAACACACGGCTCGATATTGGAGCCATCCGATGTACCCTGCAGCAGCGTGATGACGTCATCACGCTGCTGTCAGATATCGGAGGAGCTGGAGAGACAGACAGACCCAGGTTTTCCATGCAAAACAATGGAAATTGACCGTGGTTTATGGTCATGTCCAATATCACTGTTTTCGAGCGGGATTGATTGGTTCCGCTTGAAAACTTGGATGGCCACATATGATATGGGCCAGATAGATGGCCGTGAGCGCGCACGGTGCTCAAAGCAGCCATCGATCTGGCCCATTACTGCAGGTCTGTACCCTGTTTAGGTCTTCTTATTTGTGATGTAAACACATAGCAGATGGTCATAGAAAAATGCAGAGACATAACTTGACATAGGGGACAGTTAAGACCAATGTATAAAAATGCAAATGTTTCCCATTACTGTTAGCTATGCCATGGTTGACTTCTCAATTTTGGGACATAGGACATGACAGGGTCTGGATTATCTTATTTAAAAAAAAATTCTCCCTTACATTCTCAAGAGGATACCACCACAGCAATATGGTGCAACCCAGTGCTACTTTCACCTTAAGGCTAGAGCTCCACTTTGGCAACTGCTGATGTCAGCTCAAGCCTCTGTTGCGTTCATGTGGACTCATCCAATGGATCAGGAGCTCTGATGGGCTGTGGAGATAGCCCTCTCATAGCCCCATTCCGGACTATGAGCGGCTTGTGCGCTGCACTAAAATCCCTGTGTTCAACACAGAAATTTTAGCGCATGTGAAGCCCTATCCTTAATTCGAGTTCACTTGCTGCTAAGGGAGAAAAATTTTTATAAACATACTGCTTTATATTCGAACATACTTACAGTGTTTGGTCCATAAATTAATGCCAACTTCTAATTTAATTTCTGTTAACAAGCTAGTACTGAGTTCCATTTGATAAGTACATTGTTAATTAATGATGTTCAAGCCTGGAATGTGTAAATGAAATGATTTGTTCAAGGCACAATGCATTAATTTAATAATTACAATGGATATTGTTTATGTTGGTTTGTAATCTTTTTTAGTCAGGACCTTTTCTGTTATTGTTAGAAATAATGTTAAATAAACTACAAGTAATATCTCCAACCTTGTGCATAAATAAACCCCTTACCTACCTTTTTCCATTGGCTTAAGAATGGCATTACCGCTCATAACATGATCACGTGCTTGGCTTGGCTTAATATCAGCCCTGTATTTTTTGGGGAATACATACGGTACCATGTTTTGTTGCTTAGTGAAATTATAGTCCGGAGTAACATACCACATTGTTTGCTCTAAAAGACGCACTTTTTAACTCCCAGTTTGGTGAAAACAATGTATGTGCATCTTATACAGCGGGCATACTGGTATACAGTATGTTCCAGCAGGCAGAAGAGGGGGAGGGGCAGTTCTCTGCTAAAACATACTGTATACTGGTATTTACTTGGGAGGAGGGGCAGCGCTGAGAGTCGAAGAGAGCCTCTGTAATTCTCCAGGTCTGTATACAGTATGTTATAGCAGACAGCTTGGAGAGATACACCATGGTTTATATGTTATGGAATAAAATTTACAGAAATCGATCTTACTGTGAGTAATTTTTCCTTGATTTCTCTCCCAAAAACCATGGTGTGTCTTATTTGGTGGGTCTAACGTTGCACAAAGTCTGGCATATTATAAATGTTTCTCCCAACTTCTATGTCATCTGGCAGGCTGATAAATTTGAGGAAAACTGCAACAAAGTTGGTTGAGCCGTCTCAGCTACTTATTATCAATAGTATTAAAGTATATAGTAGTAAAAGTATTGTGTAAGCCATCAATTACTTCTAAGTTTGATATTCAAGTGATAACTGATGTCAATTACCTCCCTGGCGTTATGCCTGAAGCCAGTTCAGAGTTCTGCCAGCCCTGAGTCTTCAGCTTCAATAGTGACACCGAAAGGGGGCTGGGACGGCATCTAAGACCTCTATGTTAATAAAGGGGGTGTTGCTTTTCCCCGCACAGAGAACTGGCATTGCAAAGTGAGGTGAGGGGGAAAAGGGAATCGCGGCGGAGAACAGTGTACTCCGCTGCGATTGCCTGGACAGCGGCTTTTCGCACCATAAAAAAATGACACAAAAAGCACATAACGCCAGGGAGGTTAAAGAGAGATAGGATCCTTTACCTTTATGACTTTTTTAGCCAATAATAGTTATCACTTGAGCTCCAAACATTATGAAGTTACTTATAAAAACTAAATGAATACTGCTCCTTGAAGTAATCATTGTTTTGCATATTTTTTTGATCAAGAAAAACTTTAGAGATATGTTTCTATTTAAAAGAAAGCTAAAGGGCTGGTTGACTTACTGTTTTCTTGTCTAACTATGTTGTTCCATGGTACTTGTTAATGGTGTAGGACCAAACATGGACAAAGCACTGGTCCAAAGATGATATTTATCACAAAAATATCTACATAATCTGCAGTTCCAAACTCTGTGGAGACATATGTTCTCTAATGACAAGACTTTGTTCTACTACCCGGGGTAGTGATAAAAAAAATGTGTGATTAGGACAATTTAGAAACTTTCTAAAATGCCTGTAAATAAAGTTTACACATATTTTATTACATTAAAATAAAAAAATTAAAATCTTCTGATAAATGTAAATGGAAGCTGTCTTAAAATGAAACTGCTTGTGTGACAGTTGTTGTTTTGGACCCGTTTGTATGACCTTTCATGGTAAAGAATTGCCCTTCAACATTCTATTCTAGCCGACAAGATCTCATGCTTGCTATGTATTCAAAGAGTTAAGGACATGAAAGCCTGTAATCTTCTTGGCATCTAAGTAATAGCGGTTACTTTCCATTTGATGTGGCAAGGTCTCCTACTGACACAACAGTTTTAGGTCAAATGGTAGTAGTGTTTTAAATTTGGCCAAAAACTTTGGGATTAAAGCTCATTGACAAAATGTACAGCTCAACTTAGTATTCCCTCCTTTACAGCTATTCAGCTGTGCTGCCAAAGCAAATAGCGGACTGCGACGTGGGTTATATGTACTCCTTCTGTATCATGAATTGACTCCAATATGCCTTACAAGCAGTTGAACACATTTTTTTTTTATTATTTGGATTATTGGATATATGTTCTTTACATACATGTAAATGTGTTTTTCTGCCAAAGTATGATGTTCAAATGGTGCTTGTTGTTTAGAGGTTTGTCAAGTCAGACATTTGACTATGGAGAGGGATTTAGGCCTGGTTCACATCTATCCTGGTCCTGGTTACGTTGCTTTGACATGCATTTTCATGTAAACAGGCCTATTGGATATAGTGTAAACTTTTCGGACATACTTATATGTTACCCAGTGTACATTGAGAAACAACCATGAAGGTTATCGTGAAAAGGGATTAACCTCCCTAGCGCACCGCCTGTACCGCACCGTTTTTAACAGTGTGGTACAGGCAATGGCAGCAGTGTACAAGGTACACTGCCTGCCATTTCCTCCCTCCCCTCTCCACACAGCCAGTGTCATTCATGACACTGGCAGTGAGGTCTGGAGAGCAGAAGCACCTCCATTAACATGGAGGTCTATGGCACTGCTCACCAGTGAAGCCGCAGAGCCCCGGAAATGCTGCGGCTGGAAGCAGCATCGCCGTAGCTTTCCGGGGATATGCGGCTTTCATGGGAGCCCAGCTCATCCAGAGTTTGTTCTTCACACAAACTCTGGACGAGATGGGCTCATGATGAACACTAAGGAGGTTAAAGGAATCAAAACTCAAGCATGGCATAGCAAATCAAGCCTTCTTAAAACAGAAGGTATTTACATGGTCCAATCCATCACAAATCGTAAAAATTTAAGTAGAACCCCTCGCTTTAGGACAGTGGGCGGAGCCTTGCAAATTATTCCTTTATGCCCCATCAGCCAAATGCACATCCAGAACCGTTGGTGTACAGTGCAAATATAGCCTTTATGGTACAGAGCCACTGTCCTAAAACAACAGTTTTTACCAAAATTTTTGGGATTCATGGCGGATTGGCCCATGTAATTACCTTCTGTTTTAAGAAGGCTTGATTGTACTATCCAGTGTACATTAACATTGATAGGTATAAAACTTCTTTATGTTTATTTGTTCCATGTTTGTTTGTTGTTATTTGCTCCATTAGAGAAAATTTCCTGTCAAACTCATCACTTTTCAGCAGACAAGTAGGCAAACATCAGTAACAGGGACAAAGACAGCAATACAAATCTGATTAGTAGTCATGTCTTCCCATACGGTTAAAAACAAAAACCTTTTTAATATAATTTTAGTTTTTTTGTAGAGTTGGCCTCACTTCCTTTCTCAGAAAGGTCACTGACAGGAAGTTGAGTTATAGATAGACTTTAAATAATGTTCTAGAAACCAATACATTGTATTGTTGAAGTCTAAAAAGGCACATTAAGAATAAGATGTAGACAGAAAACCTTTAGCGTGGTTATGTCACAGATTCAGTGCAGTATGTCCTCATTATCCCTTCAGTGGAACTAATAGAAGCTTATTCGTATAAACATTTGACATCATCTAGTCCTACTGTAGCACTTAGCTGCCTTGAATTGTGTTTAATTGTTGAATGTCGCCTTGCCAAATGTTTTGTGCCGTATCTTCAGTCTGTACATCACCTTTAACCGCTTTACCTAAGTGTTTAAAGTGTTTGTCCAGCCAGTTTTTTATGTTGCTGTTGTTTGGTCACAATGTAGCCCTTAAAAACACTAAAATGCTCACCTATCCAAGGAGAAAAAACTAACTAACTAAGGTTTTTCCTATTATTTGTATATTAATATTTGACAATATTTTGAATAAGAAGGAACTTTTGGCTTCTCATTTATATTCTATAATTTATATATGCAAGACCCCTCCTTTATTAGACAGATCACTCAGAGGTTTCAGTCAATGAAGGGGACCTCAAAACAAAAAGGAAACAAAATTGCAGACATATCAAGCTGAAATGAAGTTTGGAACAGCACAGACACTAGAGTCCCCATACACAGGTCGATACCTGCTTGATTGTTGAATGCTTGAGTGCAGCGTGATGACATCACCACACTGCACTCAAGCGTTAGTTGGACAGCAAATCGAAGTGCACTATTTTGCGCAATCGATTTCCATTCGAATGTTTGGATTAGGACCCTCGGCAAACGAATTAAGATTTACCAAATTGTGGGTTCCTTGTTCAAAGAAGCATGATTGTTGGATCACACTTGAAGAAAGGCTGGTCATGTTCAATTTGCGAACAACCAATCACCGCAAATGTGCACGTGGTTGATTGCTCTGGCATCAATTTGAAAATCGACCCATGTATGACCACCCTAAAGGCCCCCATACACCTTAAAATCTTACCATACAATTTTGTTCTACCAAAACTATGCAATATGAGGACCTTTTTAAACCTTCCAATCACTATGTATTCTATAAGCGAGGCCACTACACTACATGTTGGTACATCTAAAGGTAATTGTATGGAGTGATCTAAAGGTGTATGGTGTGCTTTACTGGTTCTAACAAATATAGAGAATGGCTGTTTGTGGAATGCTGTTGAGATAAGAATTTAATATGCTGATACCCAAGCGTGCAGTTACAGCCGCAGAAAGACAATGAGATCATTCTGACAAGTGCCATTACATCAATACCCAGCTTACTTTTCACTTAAATAACATTCATTATCTCAAATGAAAACACATATCAAGTCACCTTTTGAGGTAATGTCAAACAACCAATTATAGCTCTTAAGCATCATGACTGATGGTATTGCTGAAAATTCATGCAGTGTGTACTCTCTTAAAATGTCTGCCCGTGTCATTTAGAATGATATAAAGCCAGAAGCAGGACAGATGGATTTTGTTTGTGTTGTATTTACATTTGATTATTTAAAGTGTGTAGTAAGTATAAATTGAACTCAATTTGTTCCCAAGGGTTGGTTGTAAGTCCAGATTATTTTTCAATTATGTGTTAATTCTTTATTAACCTTTTCATTATAAAAAAGGATTGTATAATATGTGTACTTTTTCTGAAACAGCAAACATTTTCCAGGTGTTCTCACTTAATAAGGTAAAATGTGCCTAGCCTCCCAGAACCAAAATTTTCTAATAACCAAGTTAACAGCTTTCAGGAAGAGAGGATAGTAGAGTGTTGTACCGTGTTAGAAGAAGAGAGGATGAAATGGAAGGTGGGCTTTGTTGGGAAGAAGAGTCCCCTTCCATAAGAACATCAGCAATCTGGCTCTGTGATGTCCTTTCTCTACATAGAAGAATCTGTAGACTTTTGTAGATTGGATAGATGGTCCATTATGTATGACATGCTGGACTTATTATTGAGATCAGTCATATGAATGCCACTCTAATATTTCTCCACAATATTCTCCTTCTGTGTGTTTCTTACTTCCTCCTTCTGTGTGTTTCTGTGTCTAGCTATTTGGGGCCATTTGATGCCTGATATTAGGTCCTCAAATATGTGTCTCTGGGCTCAGAGTGCAGCTTACACATGGTTCTCTGATATTTGGGGTCTTTGTTGGCCATGTTACAAAAGCGCAAGTGGAAACATGTTTGGCCTTGGCTGTGACTCTGGTTGTAATTTAAAACAAATATAACAAATATACAGGGGTACACATACGTGGTACTTTGGTATTCTAGAGGGGCCAAAATTTAGCTATCCGTACCTGCATTATTGTAACAAAGCTCATATGCATTCTAACAACTTGGAGGCACTCCACGTCTGGGTGGCCGCAGCTAAATGTTGAATGCATTCAATTAATGTCACTTGGATAACTGCAGGGAAATATGAATAACTTGGTTGAAGGTTGGACTTCTAAGGGTGTTGGAGATCTGAGGGATGAAAGTCAGAGTAGGCATATTTAAGGGTAAAATCTGACAAGAGAAAAGCACTGTGTGACAGCTGGGATATGACTATGAAAGGATGACATTTGGACTGCAGGTAGTCTCAGGGGTTAGTTACTAAGCCAGAAAATGTCAGGGTTGTACTACTGAGGTATGAGATCTGAGGGTTAAAACAGTGTTGTACTGTGAGAGTTACATTTGACCCAAAGCTGGCTGGTGACCTGTGGATGGAGACAGCTAATTGGGGGCTTAATTGAGAACAGGGAGGTCCATCTGCAGCAGAATCTACCATGCAGATACCTGCAGAATCTACCATGCAGATACCTGCAGAATCTACCATGCAGATACCTGCAGAATCTGCAGGAGGCTGACGCAGAGTACAGTGAGGACTGTGAGACCACCCTACATATGGGGTACCAAACACCATCTCCTGGTACTGGAGCTTACTAAAAATGCTATGTGCACCCCTGTGTGTGTGTATATATATATATATATATTTGAAAATGTTCTGGACTAGGTTTCATATATGTTTTTTAATAATGTATTGAAGAAATGTAGCTCTGCAAACCAGCTATTCATTTGACTGTTCTTCTAGCTGTTGCCATTGATATTTTTGTGGTGGTGTTGGTGGGTAAACCCCATGCCCATGCCATGTTCACCCACAGCTCCAACAATAATTCTCTGCATCTGTTCTATCACCAAGTTCATGGTTTGTAGGTTAAGAAGGGGGCTGTTCCTCTATTCCTTGGAGAAAGTCACTATTTGCATATCTGATTAATTTTGAGTATTTTAAATAGAAAACTGCATTTAATTCCCTTCTTTTTTTTCCAAAATCATATTTTACTTTTTTAATAGGTTAGTAGATATAAATAAGTAGATAAAAGGATTTACTGATGGATACAGTGTAATAAAACATCAGCTATGTGGTCATGCTAGGCAACACAGACATTTTTTTTCTGACATCTTTTCCTACATGAAGGCCTGTGAATCTAGAAAGAACTGAGATATATTTAATTTTGAACAAAAAAGCTAAGTCAGCTACTAGAAATACTAATCGTGACTTACATCTAAGATGGAGCTGCCCTAAACTATGACAGAGCAGCAGCAATAGCAGAAGAGACATGGTCCCTGCGGCATCAGCCTATTATCTTCTCTGAGCCTTGCAGGGAAAACGGACTCTCCAGCAAAGGATTTCTGCAGTAATTGCTGGCTGTGGTCACCGCCTTCATCTCTGTATGTGGCCGCCAGTCTCCGGGAGTGCTGGACGCTACTTCTCTCTAGTCACCTACTGACTCCTAAATAGGTTATGATTACTTTATTTATTATATGCTCTGCTGAATTTCACTGCATCCCCTATTTACTAAGTTTACCTCATTAGAATATGTTTGTTAAATGAGACTAAAGCTTGATTGCCTAAGTAATGAAAAACTCCAGGAGGCGGCAGAAAGGCAAGCTGTGCCCCTTAAATCCGGGGCTTGTTTTTACATGATTTGCATGCTAAAAATAATCAAAGCTGGACAAATTAAACGTATTGATCATGCCCAGAATTTTTTTTCCATTTTTAATGAGACCATTCAATTAGCACTCATTCTTTGTGCGAGCCTCGTTCAAACCTTTTTGCATGGATTGCTACGCATTTATTAAGTATGTTCATGTAGCAAAATGCTTTCAGAGTGATCAGCTTTGAAACTTTTTCAGGGTAGGGAGAAACTAGAACTCTCTCAGGGGTGTTTTCATTGGTCCACTATTATTTCTGTTTAAAGACGACCTGAACTCTGGAAGCTGTGCCCACAAAAGGACAAGCAGAGAGTTAAGGCTGCCATACACGCACCGAGCGGCAGCCGATTTTGCTGCCAACTGATGTGCGTGCGTGCGTGCGCGCTCGCGGCCATCGGCAAAATCGGCTGCCGATCGGGGGT
Source organism: Ptychadena robeensis (assembly GCA_036250615.1). Classification (NCBI taxonomy): domain Eukaryota; kingdom Metazoa; phylum Chordata; class Amphibia; order Anura; family Ptychadenidae; genus Ptychadena; species Ptychadena robeensis. The sequence continues at coordinate 122,291,854 of CM070036.1, forward strand.
ACCCACATGGGATGACAGCCATTAGTTTCAATGGAAACCGGCGTCTCCATTGAAACTAACGGCCGGCGCACAAAGGGTGCCCGCCGATGCCGTCAGCTCTGGAGAGCAACATGATGACGTCATCACGCTGCACTCCAGAGCTGATTTGAGCTGCTCTGTCGGCCCCCACTCGGTATGTGTGTGGGGGCCTTAAGGCGGTCTCTAACAGCATTGTGCGATCCATGGGGACTCCCTACGTTAAGCGCAGTGCTTGGCAGGGGTTCCAACAGATCACATACACTTTACCTGCCCGGCGGATCCTCTTTTCTCACAGCGTGGGGCCGATCTGACGATGCAGGGGTTAACGTAGTGCAGTACAGTGTATGGGATGTGTTGGGACACCGCCAAGCACTGCACTTAACCTACGGGTCCCGATGGATCACAAAACGCTGTGGAGACATAGCCTAAGGTCATGTGTCCAGCACAGGGAAAAAAGATGCAAATCGGTCCATTTGTGGGCAACTTTCCCACGGTTCAGAGCACATTGGCAGAAACAGACCCTACTACTTAGCATTGCAAAGATGTGGAAATGCCCTCCCCAATGCTTTTAAGAAGCAGCTTTTCTGTGTGCTTGTCATTGATCTGCAATAAATGCATCTCCCTCAACACCATACATTGCACTATGCTCGAAATTTTTGACTAGCCAACTTTCTGAGTTGTTACAAATTTTGTTATTTTCACCAACATTGCTAGAGATGAAATTTCGACTTTCAGAATTTTGACTTGACTTGACTTTGAACATTATTTATGCAAGAGCACATTCTAGACCTTTTTTTGTAGTATACCCTGGACCTTCCTCTACATCTCCTGCACGTTTGGTGATGCTCAGCATGCTCAGGGCTTTGCAATAAGCTCAGAAAGTGGAACTGGTTGACCTTTCAAAAACAAATTCGACCATTTCTACCCCACATTTTTAACAAAACATGCCACCTTGAGAACACAATTCACTTAGATAGGAATTGTCCTCTCTGCGTTTTTTCCCCCACGTTGGATGCAAAGCAGTGGACACACGGCCTAAAAAATGGAAGCCTAAAGGCTAATTGCAGCTGCTTTATCCTATTAATGAGAGTCAATAACTTTCTATGCATTATATTGCAGTACATTTTGAAGGCAGCCCTTTGGGTTACCTCTGTATCCCTATACACTGAGTGGGAGGTAGGTCATCTCCTGTTCTCCTGAAACAATAGGTTGATACATAGACTCATCTACAACACCTACAGGCACCATGTCTCATACTGAACCCCTCATCTTGGAAATTTACTGCAGCAGTTGTTTCTCTTGGTGTCATACCAGACTACCAGATTTAGTTATTCACTGTATTCTATGTTTGCTCTGGCCCTCATCTACACATTTGCTGGGATGCCTATGTCTATATTACAACGAAGGCATGTTGCAAGTGCACCTCCCCACCCACTTCCCCCAGGGAAGTGAAACCAGTAAAAAGTCTGCAGGACTCTGAAGCTGCAGGCTGGCTGGGGCACGGCTGGCACAGGTAATTATTACTGAGTGTGGCTCTGGGTTACCAATTTAGGTGATTAAAATCTACCCTGAGCCACACAGGAATATCCCAGGGGGTTAGACAAATTTTCATATTTTTATACCCAATATTGTAAGAATTATGGAAATCTATTTTTAAAAATATGTGTGTGTGTATATATATATATGTATATATATTTACCATGTAATTATATAATCTAAAAATGATGATATTAAATGGGAAAATTGGATATTTAGATGACCGTCTAAAGAATATTGACTGGTGTAGGCTTGACGCATCCCCAGCTACTCTCCTCATCTCCTAGTCTCCTCTCATGTCTATATTTCACAGCAGAAAATTGCAGAGCTATTCTGTCAAGTTCCACAAGTGCTGAACAGTGTAAACTTCTCTCCAGAAAACATTGACGTCTGTTTTTATTGGAAGCACTCCAGGGTTTTGTACATTTTTCTTTATTGAGATATTCTCTGCTTCTAAAGTAACAGCAAGTCTCAGTCAGTGCCGACCAATTGTTCACATCTCTCTATATAAATATTGATTTATATTAGAGGTCAGGGTTGTTGAACCAGCCAGTTACTTATTGTTGTATTTAAAAAAGGGAGAAAAAATATGTTTCCATCGCTCCATTTAAATGTTTTTTTGAAGTGTATGTCTAGACAATAAAGAGTACCAATGCCTAGTCCATACATTTCTCTAATGTATTCATATTTAATTATGCTTTGGTCTTTGGTATGAACCCTGCAAGTACAGAAAAATACCTGCAGATCCTGGCAGATAGCTGAAAAAATATCATGGCTTTTGTTAGGTATTATTATTTCTGCATATTTTTGGTTTTATCAGATTTTATATTTCATGTATTTTATATTCTCTCATTTTAATATATTAGTAAAATGTAATGTTTTTTATATTTATTTTCTATTATCTGCACCAGAACTGCCATGATAAGGGCATTGCTGGGGTAAAAATTGGTATAAGAGTGAGACCAGACAAGTATCACTCCACCATCTAAGGCCATGTCCCCACCTGGGCGACTTGCCGTGATTCTAATCGCGGCGTGGAGACCACGGGAGATTGCTGGCACCCAGTGATCTCCCACTGTAATGATTGCGGCACAGAGATCACTGGCACTTGCAGGCAGGAAGCTGGGTGGGGGGGGGGGCAGGACAACTTGCCCGTTCACTCTCTATGGGCACGGCTGAGGGCTAAGTGGGGACAAGCCCTAAGTATGGCAATGAGGGAGTGAGGAAGAGCAGAAGAAAGTATATGTTTGTTAGATTTAATGATTTGTTTGCCTGGATGAAGACTACATTAATGTTTATTTGTAATTTGTATTTTTTGCCCACAGTTAAGAATGTCTTTAATGCTAGATTGTATAACCAACGTTGATGAAGTACTCATTTTTATGGATCTAATATCTTAATATTGCTCTGTTTTGTTCATAGCCCCTAGGTAGGGGGGTCTGTGAAATACATTGAATATTATTTTTTTGTATTTACTATTAATACAATCTTGGACTGGAGTTTCAGCAAGTACTCTAGGACTTAAACCTGTCTTTTCCAAAGCAATTACAGACAGTAAAATAGAGGTGTAACACTACAGGGTTTGGACTCTACTACCCAGTTACCACCTACCTTCTACTTTTATTAGACTTGACTGAGCTCTCCTATACAGGACTACAAATCACCCACTCTATGGTATGGTGGTTAGAGATGGTCGAATATTTCAACTTGCTATCTTTGTGAGCTGAATTGGAGATGTAGAGAAGGGTTGGAGGAACATTTGAAAAAAGGTTTGCTCTAGCATATGTAGTTTCTGCATGAATTAAGTTCAAAATTAACGTTGAAATTCTGATTATTGAAATTTTTACTTGACTTTGAACTACATTTGTGCAAAAACTATTTTTTTATAAGTTTGGTGATGATGACCATGTTCCAGAAACCCGATGGAGGAAGAGCCAGGGTGCACAGGAGGTGTAGCACAAGTTCTAGTGTAGTATGTTCTGTGCTTACAGTCTTCTTAGGGATATTAAACATATAGAAATGACTATATGGATTTTTTATTACTATATTATATTTTTATTTGCTCAGACATACACTTTTATATGTATATAAAGTAAATGTGTTAACATTTTTAAGATTTATTAGGTAAATATATCATAATGTTTATGTAAAAAATTTTTTTTCCTATTCATCATTTAGAAGAGGGGTGAGTCTGGCCCTCTGTATAATTATACTTGGCTAGTGAGATTTGTTTTACATGTTATTTAAGCAAGAAATGCTACTTCACATGTATTATAATATTACTACCAGATTTAACGTTTGTTTGTTTCCATGTGAAACAGTTCATCGCTGTATGTTGGGGAAACACTTCCTGAGTTGTAGATATTTTTTCAATAAATATCAAGTTTTAAGTTTTGTCCCACTCTGTGTTTGATTTTTACACCTCTGACTAAGACATTTAGAACCTGCCATTGGTGAGCTTGGAAACAGTAATAGCTTTTCTCAGCTTATATTTCAGCTGTGGTCATAGAGAGATCATGGTGATATGACTATGTACTCTGTAAAGTTATGTGTAATATGTTGGTGCTATATAAATACTAGTTAGTAACATTACTAGCAGGGAGATCAGATTGCACTGACTGCACAGCTCATGTACTCTAATGCTAGCCATACACGGGTCAACTTTTGCATGATTGGTCTTAGATTTGATCTTGTGCGATTTTGTAATCGTTCGCCTGTCTAACATTGATCATACCCCCACATAGTGTAATTGAGTTAAACGTGATCGATTTACGATCAAACTATGGAGTTACGATCGCATTTATGATCGTAATTACGATCCTATTACACATAATTAGGATTCTATTACAAATCTAAATATCTAGAAATCTTCATAATCAGATATTTGTACAATCTAGCTTAATTTACCAACATGTCCGATCCTTTTTCGATTGATATTTTGTTCTATTTCGATCACTTTTGGTCCATCGTACTAGGTGTGCTGAAATTAATTTCCATTGATTTCATCATTGAAGTTGATTGAGTGGAAATTTTTAAACATGTATGGCCAATTTTACATTCTTACTCTCTCCTAGCAGCACCAGTACTCTGGGCTGACATTTTGTTCTCATTCACTCCTAATTAGTTTAGAATAGTTCCTATAAGAGAGCTGCTGTCAGTGTTCATTATGTATAGACAGTTTAACACTGATTTGATGGATTGTCAGTGGAAGTCCTACATACTCATTTCTGACATTTAGCTGCATTGAACGGTCCCCACACTAGACACCTTTTGTGTCTGTTCCAAATAATGTCTGAACAAGTACTGTATGACAGTAGTATGACATTACTAAAGAAGCTTAGAAAAACAATTTGAGGTCTTTCTCCAACGCTCAGTCTTGTTTCAGTAGCTAGTGTAGTTACTTAGGTATTCATGATAGTCTTCAAGTTCTTCTAGTTTTGACTCTACACAAGTCTGCAAAGCCTAACTGTACCAGGACCACTGCTAAAGTAGCTTTTTGGTCAAAAAAGGTGATCGATCCATAACTGTACACAACAGAACATGTGACTCCCTACAGTATCAAATATAGGTGATTTCCTGTGCCAACACCCCTATAAATTCGTTGACAAAACAATATAAGCAAGGAGGGGAAATGGGGAGGCATGGGAGGAGGGGGGTTTTTTGGGGCTTTTTGGGCACTTCATTAAACTACGAATTGTCAGCTGTCTCAGTTAAAAATACATTTTTTTATTATTTAGATCCATAACTGTCCTGGTTAGTTATGTAGGTAACTGCATAAGTTATGGGGTAAGAAGGTTGGTGAATGTAGTTTTTATTCAATTTGTACTCATTGTGTAAAGGAAACCTTCTTGTTCTAAGGGTTACTTGGAGATTGATGAATGCTATCAATGCCATGCATAGCATTTGTCAAGTTTCTTGACCTTTGGCTTTTATTTAGGTAACCAATCTTCTGTGACCTAAGATATATGCTCTTGATCACTGTGAAATAGACAGGCAACTAACTCTGGAAGGTTTACTTTAATGTATATTTGTTCTTGCTGTATGGCAATTTTACAGCTGAAATCCAGCCAACAACTAAATACACAAATGAAATGCGTATTAGACAATTGTTTTAACTGCCAACGTTTATCTAATATTTCCCTCCATCTAGTACTACACAACTTACTGACTTCTACTCTGCTGTAGTTTTGTAACTCCTTCAGGTTTTATCAACACATCTCATTGGCTCCTGGTATTGCTTCTACCTTCTTCCCCTTCAAAAGCTCTGCTGTATAGGGATTCAAAGGGGCTGTTACCAAGTCGGATTGAGCTACTTACATATGATCCCTTGATATATGGCTGGAGTCCAGCTTAGTTTTCTGTAACAGAAAATGTTATATTTGGTTCTAGAGATCATTAAATATATGATACCAAGTATCATTGTACTCTGTAGACTACTAGTTGTGCTAGTTTTTCTAGTTATAATAAATATAAAGAAACACTTTCTCATTCACAGTGATCTTTGCTCGGCATGTAAGCTGAGATACACTTGGTATGCTAACAGTCTTAAGGCTGCCATACACGGCACGGATTCGTGCCGGATTCCGGCGCGATGGATTCCGGGCGCGTGCATGCGGATCCATCGTGCCGGAATCCCCTGCAGCCCACCTTGCCCATTCGACCGCATCCGATGGACCGGGGGCACAGAATCGGATCCGAGGAAGAACCAACCTATTGGTCTTTTCGGGTCCGATTCTGCTCTGATCAGGGGGCGTTGCGGTCAGGGAGGCGATCCATCGGACACGGATCCGGCCGTACAAGGTGGGCTGCCACGATCGGATTCCCTAATTGGCTGATCGTTCTCACCTGTGGATGCCGGCGGAATCGCCGGAATCCATCGGGTGCTGAATCGATCAGCCAGGGAATCCGTGCCGTGTATGGCTAGCTTTACAGAAAGGATTGGACATCAACCAGAATCTCTGAGTTCCTAGCAATGTTTGGAGGCTTAGTGTCCCTTGTTGTGTAGGTCCCTTTCACATGCTCACCTCCCCAGCAACACATACCATAGTTGTTAAAAATTCAATTTTTTATTACATTACATGGCTTAAAGGATGGTTCATCCCATTGTATCTATTTATCTGATGCTATCTGTGTCTCATTAGGCAGATTTTAGCAGAATGTAGACGATGAAGCATTATTACAGTGTTTAAGGGGTGCCATAAAGCAGCCACACTTCTAGATTTAGTGGCCCCTTAATAAAGTGTGTAAGAGCTGCTTCTTAAAAGCATATTTTCTTTTGTCACAACCTAAAATAACAAAGCTGGTGACCTCCGAACAGTACATCAGAGCAGACTTTAAAAACTAGGTTTTTATCGCCAGAAATAGTTCACAGCAGTATTTTGCGTCTTATATTCAGCTCAACATCTATATTTGCTGGAAAATAAAGGGAATTGTATCATTTAGAAGCATCACTGTCTATTTGGTTGCTTTGCGTTGAACTGCTCTTATCATTTATCAACCGTAGACATGTGCTTACCACCAGGAAACTGCTAAGAAGGGAAAGTTTCAGTGAACAGATTGACTATGATCACCGTCTCTGTAACATCAATCTTTATAGCAATCAGCGGGAGCCAGACCCCCTCTGGTAGATTTGTATTTGTTTACAGTCGCTTCTCACAACTGTGAAATGAGGTTGGACATTATTAAATGTAAACAGTGTACTTTATGCTGTGCCAAGGCAACAAAAAATTCTGCTTTATGCAAACGCAGGATAAACAAATCTAAATTGAGTTCAAACTGATCTATGTGTGTTAAGACTTGAGATTATAAAGGAAAGAGTTATCAGCTTGTAGAGGAGTGGTTCTCAACCTTTTTAGATCTGCGACCCTGCATGTGACATCACTTCTGGCACAATCAGGTAGGATCAGTGTCCCCTCCCTGTTTGTGCAAATTATATGCAGGGTGGGGGGTTAGGAGGGAGAGTAAAGGTAGCCATACACGGGCCGATTTGTCACTGATCAATTGCCGATCAATTCCCGATCCAATCTTTCCAGGCGATCGGGAATCGGCGATTGATCATATCGGGAATCGATGCAACACCACCTTGGAAATCCGATTTGTGGCTGATTTGGACATGAGCCAATCTCCAAAATGGTGGATTCCACAAAATCCATCGATCGGAAAGGCTGCTGCGTAGGGCTATGTGTCCACCAACGTACTCCAATTGCAAAACGATCGACCCCCAAAAAAAAACAACATGTTGGTTCAATGTCAGATCAGGTTTTTAGTCGATTCCAATTTTGTTTGGTCGATCGTTTTGAGTGGGCAGAACTAGATTGATGCCGATCAATCTCATGAACGTGCGCAATGATCGATCGGTCAAAAATCGAGTGGAAAATCGACCTGTGTATGGCTACCTTGACACCCCCACCCTCCTAACTTAGGAGGGAGTGGGCATTACTCTGCCTTCTAACTTCCTATTTGTTTTGGTCATCAGCGCTACTTGTTAGCAGCAGCTATGATGCTTTTTAGTGGATGCGAGTGGGTCCCCACCCTCAATTCAGAACTGCTGCTGTAGAGGATTAAAGTAAAGTTGTCTCCTATGATAACTCAAATTTTCTCTGGTGGTCATATGGTTAGACAGCAACCTTAAGATGCCTACAGTGGCTTGCACCAACTGTACAATATAGATGAGGGTCAGTGATGATGTGCCCATGCCACACATTGGGCACCATATGGGTAATTGACTATGATGGGTCCGTGACGCCCATTGGAGGTATAGCTTTAAAGTTAGTTATTTAACAGATATATTTAGGACAAGAGGTGAGATAAAAGACAAAACCTGTTTATCACTTATGCTAGGCATACTCATGCCGATAAGCGGCCGATTTTTAATCTGACCGACGGCTGTGCGCGCTCGCGCCGTCGGTCAGGTTATAAATCGGCTGCTAATCGGCATGTGCCCACATGGGGCGACAGATCCCTGTCGCCCCACAGCTCGGCCGGCCAGAGAACGGACATGTCCGATCTTCTCTGGCCGATGCAAGCCGATGCCATAAGCTGCAATGAAGACGGTGTCTTCATGCAGCTTGTGGCCGGCACACAAAGGGTGCCCGGCCGATAGAAGGGGCCCCATAATGCAATGGGATGCTAACGTGATGACGTCTCGGCATACATCGGAGCAGGTCTGTCTGACCTGCTCGGTGTGTGTATGCCGAGCATTAGTTTTGTTACTCGGCAATAGAAATGAAGTGATATAACCAAAGTTGTTAATAAAATTGTTTTATACATGTTTACTATTGAATGAATATGTAAATATCATGCATTATACTATTAATAATCAATTAATTTGTAATTATAATGATATATTAGTAGAGTGGGGAAAAAATTATTTATGCTGGTGTGTTTGCTTACTATTGTAGGTGCAAATGTTTTACCACTTCTACAGCATAAAGCTCTTATGATGCAGTCTCACCATTTCTTGTGCCAGAAATTGCAACTAAACCTGGTGTAAGGTTTAATTTTTTTTTAAAATAATTGTGAGTGAGATGTCTTGTTGGGCAGAAAGGGGAGGAAAACTGGTTTTACTCGAATTAATTACAATTGTTTTTGATGTTAAAACATTTCACTAATTACTAAGTTTGCATCTGAATGTGTGCCTGGAGCTTAGCTTTTTAAGGGATTTTTAGTGTTTACAGCATTTTTCAAATAATAAAAACAACTAATTTATCATGTATACATTGTTAAGCAGATGAAGCTTAGAGGAGACATAAGATGAATTACACAGCGGGGACCCATCTGTATTGCTGTTAGTAGTCTGCCATCCATGCCTTCCATCTACTCCCTGTCCTTTGCATTGAGTCCTTACCAAAGCTATAAAAGTCATTCGTGCAGACCAGGAATTCTGATTTATTGGTTGTCTGCATGGAAGATAATGTCCAGTGGGGTACTTCAGTTGAATGAAGGCAGAAGACACACTGCTGTTACTGAGCTGCCAGCCAGTATTGTTCCAGACAAATGTAAAGGTGGCTGGAAGCTCGGCTACAGGGAGTAATACCATAATAAGGTGCTTCATGCCTGATCCTGTAACTTTACACAACATAGGTTGTAGAATAGGTTTGGACCAGTCTAAAATCACACAAGATCCACTCCATTTAAACATGGAATGTATTACTGTATTTTTTGGACTATAAGACACACCCTGTTTTTAGGGCCCTGTTTGAGCAGGAAAAAAAAAAAGTAAAATGTTCTAATCAGTTGAAAAATTCCCTGCAGTACCCAATTTTACCAAAAATGTGGTGTCACTAGAGAGCACACTTCAGGCAGAAGGAGGGGGGGGGGGGGATTCTGCACTGTTTGTCTCCCTTCTTGGCAGCTGTGAACGGAATGGTGATCGCAGTTACAGGCAAACATACATGGAAGCTGGCTGGCAGCTTTCATGTATGTCTCTCTGCTGTGCTGCTTCTATCAGCAGGGCTCTGGTGGTAGAAACAGTACAGTACAAATGAGGGATCTGGCTGTGGCCGAATCTCTCATCTGACCACTCAGGAGAGCTGGTGAGAAGCCAAGGCAAGGCCACCTGAGCGGACCATAAGACGCAGGCACTATTTCCCCTTATTTTGGGGGTGAAAAAGTCTGTCTTATGGTCTGCAAAATATGGTGTTTTGTCCAGTCTATTGCAGGGTTCCTGAGCAAGACCAGCCCCCCCCCCCCCCCCCCCCCCCCCCCCCCCCCCCCCCCCCCCCCCCCTTCCCCGATCTACCTGAAGTCTCTGCAACAAATAGTAGTGCTTGATGCTGAAATTGTTCCTTTTGGGCATTACTGTATTTTTTTTCAATTACCCTTTCAAATATGACCAGGAATGTTTGGCCTACCCAATAAAGTCCTTAATCCTTGCTGGCACGGCTTTATGAGCCATCTCTGTATGACCACCTGCACTCCAGTTTGGGTTTTAAGTTTGGGCACTCATCTCTAAAAGGTTCGCCATCACTGATCTAGTGCATATTGTAAAGCCCTCAACTATAGAGGATATTTTGAATTTTAGGGAAGGAACTCCTCAAAAGATCATGGTTTTTGTCCTTGTGGTGGGATCACATTTCCTATTTATATTTTGTAAATGAGATGGTGGAATTTCCCCTGAAGTGGTTATTAAGGAATGATCCTAAGATGGTTAGCTGCTGACATCTGGTAATGAAGCCATATATTTTAAGTGTGTGTTTGAAGGTCACTTTAAACCAACTTTATTCTGACAAAGGTCATATCTGTTCTATAACTGTAGAAACCTCAAGTTCATGTTAATATTATCACATGCAAATTGCACTTTGTCCTCTGCATCTTAAAATGTTCCATTCATCCCTTTTTAGAATAAATTAACATTTCTATTCTCCTGCCATAATTTCTTCAGTTAAATGAAATGTCAGGGTGGTGCACTGACCTGGAGATTGTGAAACGCTAAGAACTGTGTAAACCTGACACTAAGCAGTAAAGATGTATTTCCAAAGATTTGTGATCAGAAGGGGTGCTCATACATGAGCCACAACATATGTTTACATGGTCAGTCTTTATCATATGTTTTATGAAGGCCTAAAGGTGGGTTTACACGTCAAGATTTTTTGTTTCGTTCAACTTCAGATTAGATTTTTTGTTAGATTTTTTTATCGGATTTCGTTCGTCCATTTATCGAAGGTAATTAGATTTTTGTTAGATTTTTGTACAACCGACACAAAATATTGAATGAAAATAATCGTTGGAACCACGAATGAAAAACACTCATACATACATACATACATTCATTCATTCATTCATACATTCACAATCATACATACATATCGCTATTAACAACGAACATTTAATATTGAAATATATGTATTTTTCTATTGACAGCACGTTGTTACGTTCGTCCACAATGCAATTGTTTCGTTCTCAAAGTTCTACCCGGAAAGAAAATATAAACAACATCATGGACGAATCAAAATCATACATTGTAAAAATCCCACCATTCATTGCACAGGAAATACGTCATGCTACTGGTTAAAAATCGAGTCAAAAAATATCGAGTGAAATAAGGAGCATCTTTTTTTACACGAAAAATAAACGACAGATGAAAGTTTACCAACATGTCCGATAACCTTGTGGACGATTTTTTGTCAGATATCAAACAAAAAAAATCCATCGGCCATGTTGGCCGTTTCAGATTTTTGTACAACGAACGAAAAAATCGTCCATCTGTCGAATGAAAAAATCTTGACTTGTAAACCCACCTTAAGGGGTTGTTACCATTATACTTTGGGACCTCTCCGCTAAGCGTATAAGCTTAGCTGGGGTCCCGACTTATCTGATAGACATTGCCTGCTTGGCGGATGGTCTGTTTACACATCCGCCGGTGGAGAGACTACGTTCAGCCTTACATAGGCAGAGCGGCTCAGCGCAGTGAAGACAGATCCTCCGCTGTGCAGTAAGTCTATCTGCTACGTTAGGACCTCCCGCTAAGCGTATACGTGGGGTCCCAACGTAATGGAAACATAGCCTAAAGGTGCATCTGCTCAGCTAGATTGTAACCAGGGACTCATGCTACTTTGTTTAAGAGCAATATATGGACAAATTTATCCACCTATGCCACCGATATAACGACATTGAGTTTTAGAAAGCCAATTGTAGAGCATTGAGCATTTTATTATTGGTAATAGTGGGAACAAGCCACCTGTGCGTATATACACAAGGTTTCTGCTGATAAACAAGGTGGTGGGGCAGTGAACAGAAGCTAATTACATGCTGCTTCAATAAAGCTAGGCATACATGATTAAATTTTAACGTTCGATTTACTTAAAACGATCAAAGTTTACATCGATCTGATTTAAATGATATACTGCACACATGGTTCGATCTATGAAAATCGTTTGATACTGATCAAAACATTGATCGAAAAGTGATTGGACATGTTGCGTTTGCCAGTCGGTTGTGCTTATTGCTCTATGAGTTCTCATTGTAATGACACTAGATCAGGGGCGGGGCAAACTAAGGTCCGGGGGTCGGATCTGGCCCGTTTAACTTTTTTTTCCGGCCCTTTGTCACCTTGTTGAAAAGATGCTCCCCTCTATTTATTCTCTGCAATGATTGCACATAATGCCTAGAGGTGTCCAAAGGTTGCTTTGGGGATGATGCAGTGGTGATCATGGGATTACATGGGCGCAGCCTCTAGGAATTTTATAGGTGTACAGTATGTTATCACATCGTATAACTGCATTGCCTGGTCTCTTTTTTATAGTCTAATGTTATTTCCTGTTAAGAACCATAAAAGGGAAAAGTGCTAAATATAAAGCAACTGTTTTGTTTAAATGAGCCAAAACCAAATCAAAAGTGTGCTGTATATCAATATAACTGTGATAGCCGGGGTTTTGTTTTACATTTCGTTTGGTTTAATTTTATCTTTGCCAAGTAACTCCTGAAAGTAATATGTGTATGTCTGCCGAAGCATAAGCTCCCTAATTTATTACCATATGTTTTATATTTACTGTCCAATAAAACTAAGTTACAGGTACACTCATTTCAAATGTTATCCTTGCCAAAGTGTGTTTAACATGGATGATACAAACTGAGGATATGCAGGGAAGGTTCTCTCAGAATCGGCAGCGTAAGAAGGCCAAGATGCTGTACAATGACGTTTCAGCTGCTGGAACCTGAAGGCGTGAACGGTGTCAAATCAAAAAAGGGGCGACAATTTAAAATATAATAACCGCTGAGAGGAGGGGGGCCGCAGGGGGAAACGGCTGCAGAGTCTCCTCTCTGGCTCAGTGGGAGTGGAAGCTGCAGAGTGATTGCAGCTCCCACAGACACGGAGAGTGATATAGATAGTTCATCTTTCTGTCTCTTCATTGCTTATACCTGCAGGGCTCTGAACTCTGCTGGCTTAGGAAATAATACAGTTCAGATGTGAGACCTCTCATCTGACAGCTCCTTTAGCTCCCCCGCTAATCTCCTTGCCAGGAGAGCTGTCAGGGAGCCAAGGCACGCATTCGGACCATAAGACGCACCCCCCCCTCTGATTTCTGGGGGGGGGGGATGCATCTTACAGTCCAAAAAGTATGATAAGTTTTCCCCAGAGCTGGGTTTTCCAATAGGCGCATTGGATTTAGGCTTCATAGACAAGGACATTGTTCTCAGTGTGTTCAATAACTAAGCATTTTTCTGTCTCATAGACAATTATACATTGATCCCTTACACAATTATTTCTATACTATTATAATTTTAGTTAAGGTTTGTCCCGTACATAAAAAAACATTCCAATGGTGGTAGCACATGGTTGTGAATCTACAGGCTCCATTGATGGTAAATCCAATGCTTTCTTTGCCTAAATGTGTGCTTAAACCGCATGTTTATGCCATAACGAGGTTAATTACCGTATTTTTCGGACCATAAGACGCACTTTTTCACCCCCAAAATTGGGGGGGG
>CM070036.1:122320733-122332147 GCA_036250615.1 Ptychadena robeensis
AGTTGCTAGACGTAACATCATGTCCCACTGGATATCAAATGAAAAACCATCCATACCACAGGTACATAGTCAGTTGAGGGACTTAATGTACATGGAGCTGCTGGATGTCCAGTCTCACTCCCCTCAGTCATTTCTGGAGAAGTGGCATTTCTTTTTAGCCTATGGGGAGAGGGATTAGGAGAGGAGGAGGCCTAGAAAGATTGGCAAGGACAGTTCAGAGGAATAAGAGAAGAGTCTAGTGAATTAGTCCGAGACTTAAAAGGAGATATTTTACTAACAAACACCAATGACTAAATCACCGAGACAAAAGCTAAGTCTAGGGGGGGGAGCAGTAGTTGAATGAAGCAATGAATGGGATAGTGCTGTACTGTTAGTGTTATTGTTTATAGTCTTAATGAAACGGAATGTTAGGAAAAGATCTCTTGTACTACATTACAATATACTAAATAGAAACATTCCACATGATTTAATTATGTTTAAAGTTGATTAACTATGTTTAAGTTCAATGAATACCGAAATATAATTTTGTTTATGTAATGCAAAAACTTAATAAAGATGACAAAAAAATAAAAATAAATAAATACAATAATGAGATCAGTCATAATGAAAATCTTTCTGCAGTTTAGAAATGTAAATGTAATTATTGGTATATCACATAGCTGAGGTGGCGTTACCCTGTCTGCTATTATTCCTGTCTGTTCTGCTTTCTCCCTGCTCAGGCAGTTTAGTATATGTGCATTGTTTTCTATAATCCATAGGGGGCTAAACATGGTCTTTCTTGCTATTTTTATGCTTTAGAAAGGACACATCAGGAGTGCCAATTGACCAGAGGAGATTCAGAGGAGGTTTATAGAACTGAGATATCTGGTGTAAATTTACAGGAAAAATGTTTTCTATTCTTATAATCTAGAAATGATATAAAAATGTTACCTATATGTGCAGTTTAATGCACAGACACTTGTTACAATCCAAAATAAATAGGGCTAGATCATAGCTAATCTGGCCCAAGAACAGACTAGCCATGGCCCAAGAAAGTGATCAGTTATAGCATCATGGCCCACAAAGTTTCCATTTTCGGCCATAGCTGTCATTTTTAGACGCTCTTAAAAATATATACCGCACCCCTAGGTGTTATAGTCACATAAATCCCAATCCCTGGTTAATATATTTCCTATGCTTGCATGTCTGTCAAATCTAAAGGTTGCCATCTCTTTGTTGTGTCGCACATGTTGGAGCCCCACTTCAGCCGTTCTTAGCCTATGGCCTGCTAACGGCATGCAGCCAACTAATGATCCCTCTGCTGACTTGCTCCGGAGTCTGATTCATTCCCACTAAGCTTTGATTGAACAGGCTACACTCAATCATAATCATCATTATTTATTATTATTTTGCTTTGCTGTGTCTAAAAATGTCAATATAAAAATCCTTTAAAATATTGTGTGGACCTTGGAACATGTCAAGGAGCTGAACTTAAAGTCTTTATTTTTATCAGGTTGGCCAATGTTACAAAGTTGCAGTGAAAATCATGCCTGGGGTATGGAGAAAAAGGTCCTTTATGCTTGCAGCCAGTTTTTACATGCTCAATAATTAACACATAAAGGTTATGTTCGAAATGCAAATGGTACATTGGACATAGTTTTAAATAAAATGCTGCGCAAACTGATTTCAGCAAAATTGACCTCAACTTAATCTGCTGTAGACATATACGTTAACCTAATTTACAAGAGGACCATAAAGTTAGGATCACTTGATGTCAAAGTTCAGACTCAAAAGTCAAAACCATGAGAGTTGCTTGAGTTGTATGGTGCTCACCTTCACTTGTAGAGATAAATAAATGCAAAAGCATATATATATATATATATATATATATATATATACAGGGGTGCACATAACTTTTTTAGTGAGCTACTCAGATGAGTACCAGGAGATGGTGTTTGGTACTCACCCCATACCCCATATGTAACATGGTTTTAAAAGAGTGCTTCTTCCTTACTGTCCTCTGCATCAGCCCTCCTGCATGGTAAATTCTGCTGCAGATAGACCTCCCTGTTCCTGATTGAGCCTCCGTTTAGCTGCCTCCATCCACAGGTCAACAGCTGGCTTTGGGTCAGATGTAACTCTCACAGTACAACACCGTTTGAACCCCCAGATCTCATACCTCAGTAGGGAAACTTTTCTCTTGTCAGATTTTACTCTAACATATGCCTCCTCTGACTATTGCTCTAGCATATGTAGTTTTTTTGCATGAATTAGGCTCCAAGTCAAGTAAAATTTTAAGTTATTTTGTGCAGAAACTTGATATGCTAGAACAATAGTCCGAGGAGGCATATGTTAGAGTAAAATCTGACAAGAGAAAAGTTTCACTACTGAGGTATGAGATCTGGGGGTTCAAACAGTGTTGTGCTGTGCGTCAGCTGCCTGCATGGTAGATTCTGCTGCAGATGGACCTCCCTGTTCCTCATTGAGCCTCTGTTTAGCTGTCTCCATCCACAGGTCACCAGCTGGCTTGGCTTGGATTAGAAATTTACATTTCCAGTTTGACACCCCTAACTTCAACCTTGTATGGTTATAAATATTTCCCTGCGATTTTCCAAGTCACATGTATTGTATACATTTAACAATAAAAACGGAAAAAAATTACTTTTACTGTAGTGTATACATGATTAAGTAAATTTGTACAGCTATTTAATGTGTCTGAGCTTCAATCTATACTCAATCTGCAATATCAACTTCAGCCACCAGATGTCACTAGTAAGCGCTTTCTGCTTCCTTCTCACACATCCGGCACATCCAGCAGATTCACTTAGTTGGATATTAGAGGTATGCATGGCTCGTTTTTAGTCCATTTTGCATACCAGCATACTACTTATGTGCAGCCCTGTATATATGGTAAAGGAACAGTAAATTTTATGGGAAAACACAGTGCCTGAGGTCCATTTCCCAAACCATAAGAAAATGGCCTAGGACACTTACACAAACTAGTACATGTCTTTAGCTCTAATGTTGTAATCTATTATTGATGTGCAATACATAGAGCTAGAAATTGGACTTAAAATGGACAATTGCTATGCAAAGAGAACAGCAAAGTGATTTGTGGCCTCTGAGATTCCATCCATTAATAACAAATAAACTTCGTGCCTTGGTCTTCATAGACAAAAACTTTAATTGTATTTATGGAGTGAATAACCCCTATACAAGGAGTGGAGATCTTCCAAAAAGGGAAACGTTTCCTGGTCACAACTGTCTATGAGGAGAGAATTTGGGAAGTGCAATTGGTGTTGCAGATTATCAGGACACATAAATAAACTGGATAGGTGTTGTGGGGTTGAGCCTCAAAGGGGTGCATTCAAAAGAGGTACATCTACCAAACATGTGTCTCTTTAGGGCTTCTTGCCCATATTTATTTGCACCACACAGTCCACACCGCACTTACCCTTGCAAGGTTTAATATCCAAAAGAAACAAAAGTCAATCGAAAATACCAAGGCTCCTGGCTTTCCAAACATTTAACATAAATGAATTGTCCTTGGCTCGGTTTCTCAGCAGCAACAGGACAGGGCCTCACACTCCCTGTGAGCCCCCTGTATCCACTGCCCCAGTAGCCACAGGCCTTGGACCCACTCTCTTTGTGAGCCCCCTGTCTCTCTTTGTGAGCCCCCTGTTTCCTACTTGGTGAGAAGACCGGACACACTTGACTATAAATTGCTGGATGGAATGGGAGGGCCACCCAGTTCCTTAGCTCCCATCCCATGGTCCAGCATCCCAAAACAAAAACAGCACAAAAAAAAACAAAAAACACCTGGCACATTTAACACTGGATATGGTCTGTTAACACAGTGACAGACAACTAGTCAGTTAGTGTTCAACCTCCCTAGCATTAAGGGCTTTTTGCGCCATTTTTCATGGCACGAAAAGACGCTTCCCGGGCAATCGCAGCGGAGTACACTGTACTCTGCCATGACTGCCTGCTCTCCTCCCGGCTCATGTTGAGTAAAGCACTGCCCCCCTCCATCAACATATAATAATAATTAATGGAGGTCTATGGTGCCTCAACCCCGCCCTGTTCGGCGTCACCGATGACGCCAAAGACACGGGGCCGGAAAATGTCCATGAGCCTGCAGAAATGCTGCAGGCTCACGGAGAGCCGGCGATTGCGCCCCCAATTTCGGCACGTACTGGCTTAAAGGTTAAACTCTTACCTAGTTAAATAAATAAAAAACTGAATAACATTTTGGCTATACCTTAACATGTATTTAATTTCCATTAGAATGCTTTTCTTCAGAAACATACTTTAGCTTTCAAACTAATGTCCCTGTGGCCTGCAGGAATACATATTTCTACTGAAAACTATTGGCAGCTTTCATTTAATCAGTGTAGTTCTAGCTGTAGGCATTCTTACCTTTAGGTATGACTGTCCCACTTCTATCTGAGTCAGAGAACTCTTACTTTTTATATGTTTTTGTGAGATTCTAATAACCGTAGTGTGATGTGCGAGGACCCATCCCTTAACCTGTATGACATACTTGTGAGTCACATTTTATACACCCCATGAATCACAGGACGTAGGTTTTTATTTCCAGCTATAAAGGTAATAGAGATAAAGGCAGCTTGTGCTGTGTTGGATAAGTTATTGTGACAAATCGCAGCACAAAACATAGACCCCTTTAGTTAAAGTGAGTCATCTACAGTGTGCTGGGGTCATCCACTAATGGAAAAACACAATGGAAGAAATTACCCTTCAGTTTGTGCAGTTAGGCTGGATAATCACTTGTTGTTTTTTGTTATTTCTTACACATTTCCTATTCAATAAAGTGGACAAATCTGGAATGCATCTGAAACTCTAAACTCTACTTCCAACCAATCGTAACCAACCATTTTTCATGTACTTGCTTGAAAGAACACTTGCTTGTTTACGAACAACTGACCAAATCCTTTCTAACAAAAGCGGCTGAGGGTCTAATTACATGTTTAGTATGCAATCCGTTTTGGATTGTATTGAAAATACAATTTGATTGGTCATTCAAATACAAAGTTGGCAGGGAATTATATGTGCTTAAAGTGCCAGTAAAGCCATCTACCCACCTGCTGCCATATAAAAAAAAAAACTAAAACAGAATAATCCCTAAATCACTATATTTTAAGTAGTATAAATACAATTTTGATCTTAATGTGACGCATGTCCTTCTTCTACCGTGTTTCCCCGAAAATAAGACCGTGTCCTATATAACTTATTGCTCCCAAAGATGCCCTTTATATTTTTGGGGGATGTCTTTTTGTCCATGAAGAAGAATACACAGTGTATCAGGGTGGAAGGATCACCTAAAAAGACACAGGGGGGATGAGAGGGGGGAATCAAAATGACACAGTAGACTCAGAGGGGGGGATTACCATTTTTCTAACTTCTTCTGATCCTCCTGTGTCATTGCCCCCTCTAATCCCCCTTGTCCAGAGTTACAGTACCGTATCTTTGGGGGTGCCTTATTTTCGGGGAAATGCCTTATATTTCAGCGTGAGGCAAAAATGTAAGGTTACCTTATTTTCAGGGGATGTCTTTTTTCAGGGAACCAGGGTATAACTGCATGGACTTGGCTTGTGGGAGGACGTAAGCATGTCAGGTGACCTGTGATGGCACAACTTTATTCAGTATTTGGATCATGTGCATTACCTTAGTAAGTAGAAAAAAAACCTATGCAGATTGTTTGAGCATGCTCAGATTGGTGGTGTCCATGCTTGCACAGGGAAATTCGCACTGATTAGTGTGGACAACAGGAATAAGGGAGACCGAGTGAGATTCACCAGGTATTCTCTCTTTCTAAAGCTTTCAGTTGATATAAAAAAAACTACAGACAGTAGCAGGGGACTAATAACTCCTGTGACAAAATACATTTAGGATGTGATGACACTTTAACATTTTCACTGTGAACCAGTGTACTAGTAGCTGCTGAGGTTTACACATTGCTGTAGAAATAGGGTCAGCAATAAAAGTAAAATGAAAACATCATTATATTTGACTGCATTTCCCATAATATTCATAGCTATTCTTGTAAAACATCTCACACCAGCTCACAGGAAGGTATATTTCACATTTATGTACTTTTGCTATACATCCTGCTGCTCTATGTAAAATATCATTAAAGGCAGACGGAAACTGGAAAATGGCAGGCAGTAGTTTCATTCTCAGGAAATAGCTGGCAGGAAGTCAACTTAGCCATGGAAAGGTGTTCCCTGCCTATAATTTTATCATCTGCTCTTATGAATTCCTGAAAAATGTAATTTTTTATGGATAAATTTTTAAAACCTCTTTGCATTCACAATGTATATAGTTTAGGCTTTTGTAGCCGTATTTGTAAGTGCGGAATACTATTAGAATATTTGTTATCACGTTTCATTTTTCACAAATTTTATGATTAAAGGTTTTATTGTAGGTGGAAATATTTGTTACATTTTTATCCACCTACATAGCTTGGTTATAGGCTATGGCAATGAGGGAGCCAGTACATTGCCTGGATAGCTCAGTTTGACATAGGTCCAAACCTAAGACACCATGACCCACTTAGCCTCCATTAATACTCCCACTCTTTGCTAAATTAAACTCTGGACACCCTTGGTTGAAATTAAATAGCGCATTTTATTAACACAATTCAAAACATAACATTTCAAACATATTAAACATCTATATATATAGCTTTTCATTTGTTGGTTCTGGGTCTTAAAAAGTTTCATCACATTCACCATATATATCTATAGGTCCTCAGTGCCTGCCACCTTAGTTTGTGTAGGCCCTCAGCCGCCATTCACCGTCTCAACGACACTAAGGCTGCCAGCAGTGGGAAACTTTCTCCTCAAAGAACCCACTAGAACTGTTAACATATCTAAGTCAAAATCCCGCTTGGTAACTATGACCCCTCCTATCCAGTGCTGTCCTCCATCTCATAAGCAACTCCACCCTACACACTATTTACCCTAACCTGCACTTGACCCCAGGTCATGCTATCCCCTCATCATCTCTGTCATGCAGGCCTTAAGCCCCCCATACACGACTAGATTTTCTGTTCAATCAACTTAAAAAGATCAATTTGGGAAATTGGTGATTGATTGTATGTTTGCCAACTGTAGTAACAGATATTTGATCAACCTTTTTGGGATCAACTGAAAGTGTAATGAATTTCAATACAACCAATTAAAAATTTCCAACATGTCCAATCCTTTTTCAATACATTTTTGGCCCAATTTCAATTGTTTTAGGTTGATCTAACCATGTGGGCTGCCATAGATTTTCAATCAATCAACCAAAAAAATTGATTGAATTAAGTTGATTGGATGAAAATCTAGACGTGTATGGGGGGCTTAACACTTATTGCATTTTATTACATAGCTCCAGGCCTTTCTTGACTTAAACTTAGACCTTAAGTATTCTATATAATTTGTTACTGGTTTTACCATTGGACAAACAAACATTTGCTTGCTAAACATTTGCTTAGGTTTGTGACAAATGGACTCCCCGGATGGACACTTGTACCTCAGCTCCCCCTACACCTGATACTAGTCATATGTGTCACCTTACTTGTCATCTTCCCATTTTGATTGTGTCCCTTGCCCTTATTTTGATGTCTAGCTTATTTTGTCTGTCCTGCCCGGTTCCTCACACATATTCCTGTACTCCATTTCTTTATGAACTGATTGCTTTGTGAACTGATTACTCATAATAATACCTATCTTGACTACAAGCCGGCCTTTTTAGCGCGCAATTCCGGTTGCCGTTCACGTTTGTGGCGATCGTGCAGGATCTGCCCATCTGGTGCAATTGATACTGCTGCAAGAAAATATTTATCAATCGGACAGGGATCGAACGTGTAGGGATTGATTGCGCAAAGTTGATTCTTTGCGTCACCACTCCGAGATCGATCGCACGGGGTTTTGACCCGTGTATGGCCAGCATAAGAGTTTTAAGATTTGAATGTTAATAAGTTTGTAAGTTATCTGTTCTGGGTATAGTTATGTATTATACATTTCTTTTATTCTGTATTGCTGTAACTTCTATATCCTGCATTCTCTGTACTTATGTTACAATGTATAGTTGTTCAATAAAGCAACCCTTGTTTGGTAAAAAAACAAGTTTTGCAAGAATTTATGCCTCTTAATGGTAGATGAATGGGTCTTCTTTCTAAAGTTAAGGCTAATTACTTGCCCTGTTCACTACAATGAAATCTTATATCAGGTTAGAAAACCTCCCTTCTATAATAAATCAGGAGCGAAGGTACACAATACTTGTTACAGGGAGTGAGCGTTATCACCCCACAAGAGGAAGTGTGGAATAAACAAAATGTCTCATTTGTTTGTTGTTGTCTGTTTTTTGTTCTTTAGTTTTGATGTTGAGTCCTTTGTGTCACTGATGTTTTTTTTCTTTGCAGTTTTGTTAATGTCATAACAATTAGCCTTTGACTTCAACTTTAAATACACCGGGCAAATAAATAAAGGGAAATAGAATAATTCATTATTGATCCACTTCTCTTCTTATGCTAGCCATACACAGCCCGATAAATAGCCCGATCAACCGAGCTCGATCGAAGTTTGCCGATAAAAAGATCGGCGTTTTCTCGGATGATCTAACAAAAAATCCCCACATAGAAAAAATGATTTTTGAACGATGTAACAGTTTTGATCGTACATCATAGTCGGAGTTTATCGTCATTTTTGTCGTCCAATCTTTCATTCAATGGGAAGTAATAGTAATATCGGGGATGATCGGTGTTCATTTAGTCGGGCGCTACAAGAAAAGTAGAACGATGTAACCGGACCGATTAAAATTTTCCAACATGTCCGATCATGTGATGCCCGATTTTCTGCTAAATTTGGATCGGGAAAGCTCTGTCGGACCATGTGGGCAAAACCCGATTTATGCCCGATTGACGAAAAACTTCGATCGGGCTTGGTTGATCGGGCTATTTATCGGGCTGTGTATGGCTAGCATTAATGTCTGGCATTGTTGGTAAAATAAAAATAAAAATACATTGAGGGAAAGTATAAAAGCTGTCACCCTATCCAACAGGAGTGAGGGGACAAAATTATTTTATATAAAAGATGATATAATTCTGTCAAAAACCGATAGAAACCCTTATAGGTGATGAAAGTGAATTTGGTGTCAACAGTTCAGCAAAGGTACATTTTAATAGGCAATGTGTAAATGTTACTGGATATAATTGGCCTATTGTCTGTGTTTTTGTAGGTGACATTTCGGACGAGGATCTACCACTGCAACATCAACAGCCAAGGAGTCATCTGTCTCGATATCCTGAAAGATAACTGGAGCCCGGCATTAACCATTTCTAAAGTTCTCCTCTCTATCTGCTCATTGCTCACAGACTGCAACCCTGGTAAGTCTCTGAGATTAGAAAACACATCTTATTCAACTGAAAAAAATATTTTTGTGATGCCATCATAAGAAATATGTAACTATTCATATTGGTTTTAGGTCTTTTCACTTTTTTCAGGGCCGTTTTTACTGTATTCTGCTGTGATTTCCCATCCTCTTCTCTACACATGTGGGCCGGGCCCCTTCGGCATCACCATGTTTGCCCGATCCCAGTATGGGCACAGTTTGTTTTATGAACAAGCTGTGCATGTACTGGGTTCTGGCATAACACCCAGGTTAAATCACAGATTGTTACATGTGGGCCTGTCCCCGTGGATGGGAGATCCTGGTTTAGATTAGCAGATCCTTTCTTTCCATGCATGTCAAGCAATGCAATGCAGCATGTTAATATTCATGTTCGCCCCATCATCCTTTACCCATCTTCCCTTCCAATCAACCCATCTTCTCTTCACTTTAAGGGCAGCTAAAGGAAGGAACTGCTGGGGAGGCCTAGTGTTATTCATGGTATAAGTGTTTTTTACCCATATTGGTACTGCAATGTTTATATTCATATGACCATGGTAGAGAATAAAATATAAAGATAAATGGTGATTTGAACATGGACATGTGCATGGGAGGGACAAGGATATAGATAATTTTTTTATTTCAAACTATTTGAGTATGAAGATTAACTATAGAGCCCAGGTGCCTAACTTGCGACACTTGTTTGGCGACACTTTGGGTGTTGTTTGGCGGCCCCGCTGGTCCTCCACTTGTGGCCCCCAAAAACGAACTGTTAATGCAAATGGCATAGGAACTCACCTGTTCACCGATCCTCCGCCGACTCTTTCTCGCCTGGGAACTTCTTAGAGTGGAAAGAGGAGGAGAGGGACTCACTGAGCCTCCAGCTGAGCACACTAATTAACATATGTGAAAGCTAATGAGTGACTCAGACAGCTCCTGAGTGCCTATGCTTCCATTAGACTACTTTGATAATATCAAGCATATGCTTCCATTAGACTACTTTGATAATATGAGGCATATAACGTTTGTTGATATATATGGGATATTCCATAAATCACCATGTGTAGTGGTCGCACGCTGACCCGACTTTCATAATCAACTTTGGCGGTCCTACATCAGTTAAATTGTTGATGTTGATCGGGAAAACCAGGTCTACATATGACTACTGCACCCGGGGGGGGGGGGGGGGATTGCTGTTGTATTTTGACTGCCTGCTGGGATCTGGTCCACTGCCTGCTAAGATCTGTTGGGGGGGGCTAGAGTGGTGTTATGTGCGGCCCTTTAGTGATGCCAAGGGCCACACTTCATATCACCTCAGTTGCCCACCACTGCTATAGAGGTATATTATTGAAGCCTGAAAAACGAAAAGCAACACCACCCCCTCCTAATACTGTACAAATGTGATGAGAAGGCTGGTTTGAGTTCATATATTTTTATTTAGGTCATATGATAAGACTTATGCTAGCCATACACTTTGAGATAAAAATTAGGATCCATTAAAACCGACCAATGAATGCATTTTATCGCCCTGAAATCTGCGCATGTCCACATGGTACAACCGATATATTATGATCGTAATTGCCGTTTTTTTGCGATAGTAATTTATTGGACATGTTCAAAAATTTTAATTGGTCTGGCAACATCGGGAAACCTCATATTGTTTTCATAGTGTTTAGCAACCAATTACTGCCGATGCGGAACATTAGCATATTAAAACTTCCGGCACCGGCATGTTGCTGACACTGACATGGTGGCTAAACAGCATGTCAGCATGTCGCCTACGTAAGTAGTAGCAATCTTTCAGTATTTATATGTGTGTATATTAATAAATGTACAAACGTGAACAGACCAGAGAAAGGGTTAAAAGTTTTATTGTTTATTTTATGATTAATAGAACGTAATTATACTTATATTTCTGTATATATGATATTTATATTTCTGTATATATATATATAGAGAGAGATGTATATGTGTGTATATATATATTGAGATGTGTATATATATATATATATATATATATATATTGAGATGTATATGTG
>CM070036.1:122343965-122362472 GCA_036250615.1 Ptychadena robeensis
CCCCCCCCCCCCCACCCCCATGATTCCCCAGATGTGTCCCTTTAAAATAACTGTCTTCCCCCTGGTATGATGTCTCCGGGTCCATCACACCAGGGGAGAGAGGGTGCTAAAGGGAAATGTACTGGATACAGTGATAACTGTATCCGATACAATTCAAAGTAAAAAAATAAATAAAACTAAACACATTTCCAAATTAATGATTTTTTTTTATCATAAACTAAAAACAAATAAGAATACATACTGTTTTGAAATCTTTCATACAAAATAAGTATTTTAGAGATTTTATCATTCAAATACCTTTTATAAAAAAAATTTTAAAGCATAATTTTACATTACATAATTTTAATAACTTTACATAATTGTTTGTTTCAAACATTATTATATTCTGGATGTCTACTAGACCCTTGTATGGACATATTTTGTGAAGTTACATGCCGACAACATAAAAGGGAGGTTAATTCAGATTGGCTGTTAAATTGCAATTATTGTTGTTGTTGCCTTCCAGCATTATTCTTTTATTGATGTACAAGCTCACAGTCTTGACTGTTGTTCTTCAAAATAGTTTTATAGGTGTGGTATACACCAAGCTGATGTGTACAATTGTTTGTTTATGTTATGAGGATGAATGGAAATTTGCACGGTGTTTATACATTGCCTTTGCTGGCACAGAATTAAAAGCATGTTGAGTAGGGGCGATGTCAGTGCTCTGAGCCTCCACACCAGATTTGTTTCTTTGTGGAACTTGCTTTTTTATTGACAGCCATTCTAAAGCTAGAAGGGGCCTTTCCCAAACTGTTGCCACCATGTTGGAGGCTGTGATGTCAGTGATCAGATGTGTACAAGCAATTCAAAACAGCCATACTACTGAGATTTTAAGGAGCACGCAATACAATTCAAAATGTCATAGATTTATTTAAATCCAGTAAAAAACTAAAATACAAAATACATACCATTTTCAAAAAAAGCATTACAGTTCCTAGTTGAAAGGTGCACATAAATGGGAAACTCCCCTGTTGGCCAATCTGCAACGCGTTTCGCTTACTCGCTGATTCAAGTGGATCAGATGCAAAAATTACAGCATTTATTATTAATAATCATCCCTCCAACACAACAATGCACCTCTTTTAGTAGTTGCTACAGATTTTGGTATTATTTCCACATATATGTATATACAATTCAATATAATCCAACAATACAATTATACATTGTTATATTGCAAACACTAAAATCTAAGGCTATGTGTCCATGCCCCTATTGTCTCCGTCGGCTCCCCCTGCGCCAAGCGGGGACCTGACGGAGCCGATCCACATCCCCTGTGTGCAGCAGTGGCTGTTCTCACGGTGTTCTGACGATCCGCTGGCTGGAAGGTCAACCTAAGCCAGTCGCCAAACTGCTCGATTGTGCCCGAATCTATGAAAAAAATCGAGACGTGTATGCTTTTCTTGGAGCGGTCCCGCTTGGTCGAACAGGGTTCCAACAGGTTCAAAAAACCCTGTTAGATTTTGATTACTTTACTTTTGATTTCCATGATTTTGGAAAATATTGGATGCTGTCCAATTACGTTATTATGTCACGGTCAGGCTTCCTCGTTCTGAAAGTCGAGCCATGTGTGCCCAGCCTTACTGGTGAGATGTCTGTTCACATGCACAGCCGGAGGCACAAGCATTTATCTATTTAAATTGTCTTACTGGTTGAGATTTTGTTTTTCCTAATGCAAACCAAATGCTTTATTTTTCTGTGCATTTGAGTAATAGGAGAACTTTCTGCTGTGCTCATGCTGTCATGATATGAATTATTGATAGTAAATATATGCTATGACTCCTTCCAATCTCTACAGAAATAAGATAACAATACAAAGTATATTATTTGCTCAGGAATGTAAGTGAAGTGTCTGTGCCAGACTTACATGTAAATCAGTGCCTAGGGTGCATGGCTGAATATTTAGTCTCTGGTTCTCAGTGTTTCCTGCCATTGTTCTCTGCACAGTCTACATTCTGCGGCTTGCATTAGGAATGTAAATAGCTGCTGTTCTGCAATAAAATAGATGTAAAACGATGATGGTATTGATTCAAAGATTGATACCTTTGACCTAACCCAACAGTGATTAATCTGTTAGTACTCGGAGGACACCCTTCACGACGGCATTAAAGGAGCTAATATGTGGCTTGTGTCTGTTCTATTGGGTCTGATCATTAATTGGCTTCAGAACACTTTGCTTATGAATGATTTTAATGTCCAAACCAGATATTTTATGGCGAGGACCTTCATGCTTCTTCTTTATCAATGACATTTAATAGGTTATTGTTTTTAATGAATAACCACAGTAAAATCATTGTGAGTCTTTTATCATTGTGCTATAATAAATGGAGTTCTTTGTGTAAAAAAAAATGATTCACATTGTGTTATATCCCAGCTAGCCAATGTGATTGATGGTGTATAGGGAGCATTGTTTTTAATGTGATCAAGATTTCTAAAGCCGGCCATACATTGGTCGATTTGTTGTTCGATTCCCAAATAATTGACTGCAGCGTTCAGGAATCGATTGCTTCCCACCCTGGGCGATCGACCAAAATCGAACCAAAAATGGATCACACAGTGATGTCAGTATTTTCTTGTCATCTGCCATTACTTTGGATTGGGGCTCTTGATCCCCATCCAAAGCATCTAGCAGAAATCGATTCCCCAAGGTGTGCACTGAGATTGATTGTTTGATTGATCGTCAATTTTGCGATTGCATGTTACGATCGATCATACAGTAATGGCAGGAGGAATACGCACTGCGTCACATTTTGTACGACCTTTTCTCATAGACACCAATGCTACCATTCACACTGCATGTGCACTGCATTTATAAAAATGCAGCATTAGCGCATGCGTCTTTTTATAAAGCCTTCTGCATACACTTTTGATGCATTTTCATTCTCTGTTCAAAAACGCAAATTCAGATGTGTAATGTGCAAAACGCACACGCAAGTGTATATATGCGTTAACGCATACACAATCAATGTATCCAGACCTAAACCCTGTTTAGCATCTGTGGGGTGTCCCCAAAAATAAGGTGAAGGAGTACAATGTCTCTAGCATCCACCACCTCTGCGATTGCATCATGGAGGAAAGGAAAAGGTTTCCAATGACAATCTGTTAAGCTCTAGTGTACTCCATTCCCCAAAGAGTTAAAGCAGTGCTGGAAAATAATGGCGGACACAAAAAATGGTGACACTTCCTGGACATTTTAAACTTGGATTATACTTTTTTGTTATTTTAAAGGGACAACACTGTTATACAAGTTGCACACTGACTACTTTACATTATATCAAATTGTTGTCCCATGAAAAGATATTATAACTATTTTCCACATTGTGAGGGGTGTACTCACTTTTGCATAATACTGTACTTTATATAGGCCTTATAATTGTGGTAACATCCAGCTTTTTTACCTTATTATTTTTTACCTTTATATCTAAAACAATGATTGTTTTCTTCTCTTCTAGCTGACCCTCTTGTTGGAAGTATCGCCACCCAGTACATGACCAACAGAGCAGAGCATGACAGAATGGCCAGACAGTGGACCAAGAGATATGCTACATAGGATTTGTTGCCGTGGACCTGAGCAAGCACATTCACTAAGTGCATCAATAGCGCTTTTTGGCTTTTTATTTTATTTTTTTGTTTTTTTACACCTTGTGACAAAATACTGTATGTCCCTTTTTATTAAGACTTTTTTGTTAACTTGAACTCCCCCCCAAGATATATTTGGGATTTTTAGTTTCTGTGCAAAGAATTGTTGACTATGTGCTAGTATAGAGGTTTGTTTGGAAGCCTTGTATCAATATTTGTGTTTTTTTAGGGCAATGGGGGAATATAATTTAATTTTTGTTGCCTCCTACTGACTTTGGTTAGTGTTTAGGTTTGTTTTTTTTTTCTTTTTTTTATATTTGATTTTTTTGTACTTTAGTCTTTCAAGGTGGGTGCATGCTCAAGGGAACAAAGTTTTATATATAACATTTGAAAGTAAGAATCACTGTGTATAACTAGACTGTGTTCCCTCACTAAGGACTCTCTGAATGAACAAACTGGGTATTTAAGATTGCTTGTAAAATATTTGAGCAGAAAATTGAGCAGCTGATGTACAATTGTGTTAAAAAGCACTCAATAAAAACACTGCGGACTACATATTTGTCAGCACACTGAAATTCTAAAGGGAGGGTGTTGGGAAGGTGATGCCTATTGTCCAGTACTGTGGGATGACAATTGCTCTTGTGAAAAATGATTTTTTTTTTTTCTTTTCAAATGAAATGGACAACCACTCAATCAATATGATCGCACCAGACACACTCTCCCTGGAAACAATGCAGTACAGATAAAAGATTCACCCATGGAAGCAAAGGTGCAACCACCCGTGGCTGTTTGGTCACCTTGGCACCATAAGATGCAGTAATCCCCCCCCCCCCCCCCCCCCCCCCCCCCGATTTCAGGTGGTGGGGGGGGGGGAATTACTGCATCTTATGGTGCCAAGGTGACCAAACAGCCACGGGTGGTTGCACCTTTGCTTCCATGGGTGAATCTTTTATCTGTACTGCATTGTTTCCAGGGCTGAGTCAGCAAAAATTGTATCAACCCCGGGTCCTACTAAATTTAAATGGGAATAATACAATAAATAAAGCAAGTTTAAATGTCCCAATTCACAAACAGTCCTAATATAACTACTTCTCTGCTATAAGAATAAAGCCAAACACATTAAAAATACATTAGCATATTAAATACTGAGGAGTCAGGGTGTCGGAGTATTTATCTACCGACTCCACAGCACTGATTTCATATGCTTATGCATTTATAATGCATTGGGCTTTATTCTTATAGTAGAGAAGTAGTTCATTTTTATCTAGAAAACATATTTATTGGATCTTAAAAGTGCATCTGTTCCCTACACATTTATTTTTTAGGTAAACCAGTGGATTAGGACCCCTTCAAAGTTTTACTACTGAAATATCTCATTATTGTAGTGTCAACCTTCCCTGATAGGAAGTGAAGGAAAGTCTCACAAAAAACCTCCAGCAAATCTTGGTCTTGACACCAAACTTACCATCCAGAGCAGTTCTGGCAATTAAGCGAGAGTACTCCAAACTTTCTTCAGAACTTCATCTGCAAAGGTTGTGTGACAGCTGCTGCATAGTTTTTGACTTGCCCCTCCCTGTAACTAGTACAGTTTCAAGGCTAATGCCGTTCCTGCAGGACCTCCTCCGGATCCCTTGCTATACATATCCATACCTCATATCTTCAGCATCCCTTTAGTTCTGGGGGTAGTTTCATGTTTGCAATGTTTCCAGGGCCGAGCAAAGTAAAAAAAAATGTAAACAGTGTTATCTGATTGCCCTCTTCCACATCTGTGTGTATGTGTGTGTAGATAGATAGATAGATAGATAGATAGATAGATAGATAGATAGATAGATAGATAGATAGATAGATAGATAGATAGATAGATAGATAGATAGATAGATAGATAGATAGATAGATAGATAGATAGATAGATAGATAGATAGATAGATAGATAGATAGATAGATAGATAGATAGATAGATAGATAGATAGATATAGTGAGTGAGACCATGGGTTTTCTGGCACCGGATGACACCAAACCTAGTGACACCACTAACCTTATGGTGGGTAAAAACTGTCCATGTAATACAGCAGATGACTTTACAGCATTTTGGAATTTCCATATCACACAAAAAATTTCAGACATTCAAATTTTTTTCTGTTCTGCTGACGATAATTGTTTCTATGGAGAAAAGGGGAGTAAAATGAACTTCCATATGCTTCACTGCAGGGCTGTGGAGTCGGTAGATAAATTCTCCGACTCTGACTCCTCAGTTTCTTATACTTCCGACTCCTCCGACATACATTAACCACAGAACTACTGGCTAGGAAACAAACACTGTACTGTAATGGTCAATTAAAGCAAAAGACAAACACAATGAAAACAACAAGGTTTTCTGCATGATTTCCCTTGAATCCCATAGTCATGGGTAAAGTTGAAGCTAACAATCAGAAAAAATTAAGTATTTGTCACCTCAGCTGAATTACAGCTTTTTTTCAAATGTTTTACAGATTCAGTCTTGAACTATTGGGGATCCATTCTCTTCACTTACACTTACACAAGTGTGTACATTGACTTCATTATCAGCGAGGGTTATGCTAGGTTCATAGTGGGCACTGCGTTCCCTGTTACAGCGGAACACAACACAATGGAAAGCGGTGCCGCACCTTCACTGTGCATTATATCCCATTTAGTGACGCATACAGTCAATGTGCAGCATGCTTCATGGTCATCTGACGTGTTCGTTTGGTGGTAATGTTATGCACGGCATGCATTTATTCTTATAGCAGAGAAGTAGTGAATTATGACTGTTTGTGAATTGGGACATTTGAACTTGCAATATTTTTTTTTTATTCCCATTAAAAACATTTTTTAAATTCAACAATAAAGTTTATTGAGAAGAAAAAGGACAATTAAGAAGCATCATACAGAATATAGATTAACATATAATAATGCACACAAACCAAAAGTTCTTCAAACACAAAATCACCAATCAGTAGTAGAAAGTGAGAAAAAAAACCACAGCACAGTACCAGAATATAAAACTTTTCAAACATATTCCCCACATGGTCAGCAGTGAATTCCCATTTAAGGAGTCGGAGTCGGTTCATTTTTTCCCAAATCTGACTCAGACTCCTCGACTCTGACTCCACAGCCCTGCTTCACTGTTCCATGAATTAACCTCATGGGTGGTTGGTTGGTTGGTTGAATTTGGAACTCATCCTGAAATAACTTTGGGCATACTCACTCATTCAAAGGGAGCCTGTGGCACCCCTCCATATCGGCAGACCAACGATCCTTTCGTGTTATTGATGACTGGGGGCGGTGCCATTTTTTTCGGCACATTCCTGGCCTTATCGATGAAGGGAGGGATGAGGTAGGACTGAGAACTGCGCTAAAATGCATTGTAATCCGCCACGATTACACATGGCACACTTTTAAAACACCCAGAGGGTTAAGCTGGGGAAATGTGGTGAATCCTGGTGGTATAGTCATTATGATGAACCTTCTCAAAGTTTATTGATTCTAAGAAAGAGGTAACACGTTCAAAACCTACAATCAATACAAATACATTTAATTATTATTTAGTCATGTGTTATTCTTTTAACCTGTGAGGACGCAAAACACTTAATTACCAATTCAATGATAGGAATGGTTCTCCTCTTTTGGTAGTAAAGTAGTTGTAAAGTATATACAGTCATAGAAAAAAATATTGGCACCCTTGCATTTATGTCAAGAAAATGAACCCTGTATCCAAGAAAATTGTTGCAATTGCAAATACTTTGGTATTGATGTGTTTATATCTTTTATTGGCCCTGGAATAACCACAAGAAGAAACATGGGTAACATTTCACACAAAACGTCACAAAACAGCCTGAACAAAATTATTGGCACCCTCAACTTAATGCTTTGTAGCACGCTGTTTGGAAAAAATGTCTGGCTTTCTTTATTTTCTGTAACAATGAGCCTTCTACGTCCCTCTACTAAGGTTTTGGACTTCTCTTCTTTGCCATCTGCTACAATTGATGGCTTTCATTTCTCAACTGCTGTTTTTAGATCTTTTTACAGGTACTTAATAGAATCAAGATCTGGCAACTTTATAAAACTTCACTTTATCTTAAACCATTTCTTGGTGCTTTCTGAAGTATGCTTTGGGTCATTGTCCTGCTATTAAGAACCATGACCTCTATCTTGGACCCAGCTTTTTAATGGTGACCCTACATTGAGTCCCCAAATTCTTTGGTAGTCTTCAAATTTCATAAATAGTCATAAACAAGCAGCACAATCAACCAAACCAAACCAAAACATCAGTAAAAATCCTCCACGATTGACAGTTTGGATTGTAGCCCTCTGTTTTAGTAAACAGCCAAATGATATGCATTTCTGAAAACTCTATTTCTCATCTGCCCAAGGACATTCTCCCAAAAGGATTGCCGCTTTTGCAGGTACATTTAGGTCACCTACCTAGTCATACCTATGCCTGCTGGTTAGCTTGGATTTGTCTTTAAATGATTCTTCATTCACCAAACAAATCTTTGTTGTAATGTATCATCAATCTGTCTCTACTGTCCACATCCAGAGAGATAAGCTACCATGGTATGTGCTGCAAATATGTTCAATGTACACAGGAGCATTCAGATCTCTGAAGAATAGTGTTGTAGCCTTGGGATTGTCCATGCTTTTCTATGATTTAGTTTCTTAAATCCTCAGACAATTTTTTTGTTCTTCCTTCTTTTCCCTATTTGCAGTTTTGTACACACAGGCAACAAACAACAAGATTGAATCAACATTTCTTCATTTTAAATGGTTGCAAGTAGGGATTTCATTATTGCCAGCACTTGTTACTTGCAACAATGGAGTAGAAAAGAGCATTACATGCTTATAGCAGGGAACAGACGGCTCGATATTGGAGCCGTCCGTTGTACCCTGCAGCAGCGTGATGACGTCGTCACGCTGCTGTCAGATATGGGCAGAGCTAGGGAGACAGCTCTGCTCTCCCCAGCTCAGCCGATGTTTTGCATGGAGACCCGCAGTTTCCATGTAAAGCAACAGGCGTGGGATTGATTAGTCCTGCTCGAAAACAGCGATGGCCACATATTATATGGGCCAGATAGATGGCGGTGAGCACGCACGGCTCTTGAACTGGCCATCGATCTGGCCCATATCTTCATGTCTGTGTCTTGTATTCTTGTAAGGTGACAATTTTGCTTAAGTGTAGATTGTGTCCATATTGTTCTTTTTAACTTGCTCTTTTGTGTTGTTGTTCCACTGCCAACAAATATACAAACATCAGGTTTCCCAAGCATTTGTAATCTCAACACATTTCTGTGACATGTGGTTTGTTTTCTGACTTAAATGTAGGAGTACCAATATTTTTTGCAATGATTGTTTTGTCTTAAGCTGGCCATACACCTTTTAAATCTCTCTGTCAGATATCCTTTAGATCTACCAACAACTATGTAGTGCCGGGTCCTCTGCGATTGAACACAGGTAGACTTGATGGTTTAGAAAGTCCCTCATATTACATGGTTTTGGTAAAACAAAATCTAAAGGAAATCTGACAGAGAAATCTTAAGGTGGGTTTACTCATGTAGATTTTTTGTTAGATCAACCAAGAACAGACAATGTTTTGATTGATTGATTGAACAAAAATCTAGAATGGCCTATTTGTTCGATGGATAAAGTTTGTTCGACCTTGAACAAAAAATCTACACGTGTAAACCTACCTTTAAGGGATATGGGGGCCCTTAGCCCTCACTTATTGCAAATCCTTCTAATGCTGGCCATACACTCTGAGATAAAAATTACGATCCATTAAAACCGAACAATTAAAGCATTTTATCTTCCTGAAATCTGCACATGTCGACATGGTACAACTGATAAACTACCATCGTAATTGCCGTTTTTTACGATCGGAATTTTTTGGACATGTTCAAAAATTTTAATTGGTCTGGTGACATCGGGAAACTTCACTATGTTTTCATAGTGTTTACTGACCAATTACTGCCGAGGCTTCCCCTTTAAAAAAAAAAAAATATACATCTTAATGGCCGATATAAACGGCAATTAATTTCGATGACATCCTTGTAAAAAAAAAAAATACGATCGTAAATTGGATTTTCAATGTGGTAGCTTTTTTGCCAAATATTAAGATCCAAACCGATACATACATTGGTCTGTTTTAATGGATCGTAATTTTAATCTCAGAGTGTATGGCTAGCTTAAGGTGGGTTTACACGTGTAGATTCCTGCCAATTAGATTTTTTGTTCGATCTCATTGTCAACTATTGTTCGTTCATTTATCGAATGTTAGATTTTTTTTTTAGTTCATCACTGTTCAATGACCTTTCAAACGATTTTTTGTTTGAGGTCGAACAAAATTTATTCATCGAACAAATTGTCCATTCTAGATTTTTGTTCAATCAACCTTGATCGAATGAAAAAATCTACACGTGTAAACCCACCTTTACTGTACCCGAGGACCTACAAGTCAATGATGTGCTTGATTCAGCCTTGTTCTTTTTAGTGCATCTGGTCTCTACACCTCTTCAGCTTTCCCACCACCAGTCATTAGGAGACTGTACTTATATGAAAAGGCAATGCCTGGTCTCTGCTAACGTGTTCACCTTCACACAGAGAAGTCATAGAGAAAATATTATCTGAAGGGAGATTGGTAGAAATACTGGTGTAATCAGTAGTCCGCTTGCTTCTTTGAAATAATAATTGTCATTTTCTCGTAAAAGCGCCAAGAGGTCACATAGGTTAATGAGCAGAGAGTACAAACTCTATAAACATGGCAGTAGAAATCAATCAAAGAGCACATACTCATACAAACATACTCACATTCTCAAAGTATATGCTTTTTGGTTAAATGAGAATGGTAAAGATGGTTAAGGAGATACCGAAATGTCGACATTAGCATGCAAATTGTATGTAGGCTGAAACAGAGCCAATGAAGTACAAGAGCTGCTGTCTCTGATTGGCTATGTTTTAGCCTGCATACAATTCGCATGATAATGTTCAAATGTTGGCCTCTCGTTGACCACTGCTCGTTGACCACTGACTTGAATGAGGCTGCTCTTTCCAAAGATGAAAAGGTTGCAGCAGGGGGCCACCCGCTCCCTGCTTGGTAGATCAGCATGTGAGCTATGTATACAGCCTATTGTCTCTGAGAACAATCATGAAAAATCAACATATGTGTAGTTTACACTATTTTTTGGCATTTATTATCTTTTGTACTATTTTTGTGTTAAAAAACTAGAGAATGATTCAACATCCTGTTGTGTATTCTCACATAAAAGATGAGAACTATTAACAGCTTTAAACAATAAGGAACAAGTGTGCCCATGGACACATCACACACTTAACTTTCCTACAGAAAGAAAGCAGTTAGGAAAACTATTGCAACCTCGTGTGGAATGTTTGTAATGGGTGAGGTCTTCCCTCAGACATGACCCTAAGCTGAAAATCTCTCCTCATCTCAGTGTTTCTGCAAAGCTATAAATAGTTTACTGACTTCCTGGAAGGTGCACAGCCAAGCAACATGAATTATCGCTACTCAGCAATATTACATACACAACATAAGCTGAGTTCACTGCCTGGGACAAAGGTCTGTCTCTAATAGTTTTCATTATCTTCCTGTTTTTTTAAATACTCATTTTGAAAAAAAAACATGACACAGTATTGTTCTAGCATATGTTTTTTTTCCACTTGGCTTTAAACTTAATTCATGCAAAATCTACATGTGCTGGAGCCTAGGTGCCCAACCTGCGGCTCGGGGCCACATGTGGCCCTTTGGGCGTTCCTTGGCAGCCCCCCTGGTCTTCCACTTGTGGCCCCTGAAACCTACTGTTCATGCATAGGGCATAGGAAATCACCTGTCCTCGCCCAAGATCTTCTTTGGGTGGGAAGAGGAGGAGAGGGACTCACTCTGGTTGAGCACCTGAAAGCCAATCAGCAACCCAGACAGCGCCTGAACAAGTCCCTCACCTCTCCTCCGCTTCCTGCTCTAAGAATATCCCGTTCTAAGAAGATGAGTGCCTATGCTCCCATTATTCCACCAACGAACAGGGGATTATTGTATGCAGCACATAACCTCAGAATAGGGGCATATAACATTTGAATCAAAGGTAATGTGCCCCATAGATACGGGTATCATTAATGGCTTTGATGATACCATACTACAGTGTTCCCTTATGCTTGAAGTATCAAAAACAAGTTTTGCTGTTTATAAATGAAAAATAATGTCTTCTAGCTATGCCTGCTGGCATTGGAAAATGCTTATACAAGTCAGTATAGATTGAAAATGTTATGTGCGGCCCTTTAGTGATGCCGAGGGCCGCACTTGTGGCCCTCCATATCAACTCAGTTGCCCACCACTGTGCTAGAGCAATACTTATTTTTGTGATGATGCAACATTCCTCTAGATCAGCATTCTGATGATGATACCATGTTCAGGGGCTTTGCCCCAAACTAAATATTGTTTCATGTCTAATTGGCAGAGTATCGAAATAATTGTAAATTCGCTGTTCTTACTTCAATAATAATTGTGAGGTATGACATCACCATCTTTATGGGAAGATTCTACTAAACCACATAACAGGTAGTCTATTGCAAAAGCGTCTTCTGAGTAATGGGCATTCTGGTCATTTGCATATACACCTACGATTGACTTCTATATGAGCTTCTATTCCATTCACTTGTATCAGGAAAGAATCGGCTTGATGCAAACAATGGTGGTGTGATGGTAAATGTGGGGATATCTTCTAATAGGACTTAACTGGCAATAAAGAGAAAAAAATACTCTTGCCTATGATCCCATTGGCAACCACTCCCTGACGTGAAATTGAACCCCTGTTAATTTCTTAAATGTCAAAGAATTTAAACACAGGTGAAAGAGAAAGAGGGGCTCCTCACACGGTGTGCTCCTCATTCAAAGAATCAGTTTTCCTACGCGTTTCGCCAAATAGGCTTTTTCAAGGATAATATGATGCTGTAAAGAGCATATGATAATAAATAACACAGTAGAAAGCCTTGGATGGTTCCCCTCTTCCTCCTTCAGGTCAGAGATCAGTCTCCCCAATATAGTATGCAGGTCTGGAGTGTTTCCCAAGATTAAGGATTGGTTCTGTGGAGTTAGATTTGACTGCCTGAAGACATACTGGCTTTTATAGAATGAATTCTCTGATTAATTCTCTGTTAATTTCTTATAGGAAGGTACGTTATTTTTCGTACTATAAGACGCACTAGTAGTTGTTAGAGCAGAAAAACAAAAAAAAATATTTAATACGTTGTCGCATCAATTGGGTTAATGCAAAGGATTTAATGAATGCAATATTCAATTCAGCTAGTAGATGTCACTTGCAGCAGTACACACACACAGCACATGACGTCACCTCTTCACTGATCAGAAGGAGAGGGGAAGGATGCTGTCCAGTCCTCTGCTCTCCCTCTACTCTCTGGTTCTTCCTGTGTGCTTGGGAGCTGCAAAGTGACTGCAGTTTCAATGAACAGGAGAGAGGTATAGATGCCAGTTTATCTATCTCTCTCTTCATTGCTTATGACAGCAGGGCTTTGGGCTCTTTTGGCATAAGCAATTTTACAGCTCAGATGGGAGATCCAGACACCAGCTGGCATCTCTCATCTTGACAGCTCCTCTAGCTCCCGGCTAATTTCCTTGCCGGGAGAGCTGGCGGGAAGCCAAGCGATTCGGCCACGGGGGTCACGCATTCGAACCATAAGATGCAGGAACTTTTTCTCCCCGATTTTCGGGGGGAAAATGTGCATCTTATAGTCCCAAATTTGTATATTGCCTAACCTGCAAATGCAGTTTATGGGCATTTGGGAACCATGTGGTCACTCCTCCCAAATACAATAATCATAAACTGCGTGTCTGGACTTGGTCCTATTAGAGAAATAGACCCTTCTATACTAATATATTTTGGCTGGTGTTACGCTTCTACAACACATTCTATGCGGTGACAGATGTTACAATGTATCTTTTTCCCAAAGATTGGCTTTTCCTTCATGTAACCTAATCTTGAAGGTTAGGATAACTGCTCACAGAAGGAAGATGAGCCCATCGGCATTACAGACAGCTTACAAAGCAGTCATTTTACGGATTGTTTTATCACTGGCAGCTTTCTCTGTTCCCTTG
This sequence comes from Ptychadena robeensis, assembly GCA_036250615.1. Lineage (NCBI taxonomy): Eukaryota > Metazoa > Chordata > Amphibia > Anura > Ptychadenidae > Ptychadena > Ptychadena robeensis. Next base: position 122,357,719 of record CM070036.1, read on the forward strand.
CTGTACCTCTAAGGTCTGGGAAATCAATACCCAGAGCGCTCAGATTTTTATTAAAAACATTGTTCTTGTACAACTGCTCCCAGTCCTCTTTTAAAATGTTATTAAGAAATTAAAAGAAGATCATTATATTATCGCTGTATAATTTTAGACAAGTATTGGCTATTTCTTCTCTGGCATTGACCAGTTGTTTCTTCTAATAAAAATTATTTGACATACAAAAAAAGTGAAGAGAACACAAATGATTGTACAAAATTCAATATATATATTCATATTTTTATTTCCATGTCCCCCGGCAATACAAATCCACAATTCATGATTCTCATGCAAGTCAAACTTTAGCTAGGCCACTAATAATTTCAGGAGTTTACCAGTGGCAGATCTAGTTTCGTTTATGGCAAGTTCTCTGTAACACAGAAGATGAGCGTTTTGTATCCTTAAACTCGAATCATTATGCTGTATGTATATTTAGGTATATATGGGAAAAAAATCAGAGAGCAGAGCATTCAAATTCTGTCTGAACTAAAAGTGAAAACCATTTTATTATGACAAGTTCCCCTGTCATTTCTATTTATGCTCTTAGAATAATCCTCAGTTTTATAGTGACATAACCACATACAGTGGTTAACTATGAGAGAATGGAGGAAAGAATCCAGAAAATCACATGCAAATTATGGTGGAAAATTATTATTTGGTCAATATGAAAAGTTCAACTCTCGTTCAATACTTTGACAGAGGTCAAAAGTTTTCTGTAAGTCTTCACAAGGCTTTCAACGCTGTTACTGGTATTTTGGCCCATTCCTCCATGCAGATCTACTTTAGAGCTTTTGGGGCTGTTGCTGGGCAACACAGACTTTTAACTCTCTCCAAAGGTTTTCTTTGGGGTTAAGATCTGAAGACTTTGTAGGCCACTCCAGGACCTTGAAGTGCTTCTGATGAAGCCACTCCTTAGTTGCCCAGGCAGGCTAAAAGACCCAGCCATGTTTCATCCTTAATGCCTTTGCTGATGGAAGAAGGTTTTCACTCAAAATCTTGTGATACTTGGCCCCATTTATTTTTTTCTTCACACGGATCAGTGGTCCTGGCCCCTTTGCAGAAAAACAGCAACAAAGCATGATGTTTCCACCCCATGCTTCACAGTCGGTATGGTGTTCTTTGGATGCAATTAGGCATTCTTTCTCCTCCAAACACGAAGAGTTAAGTTTTTACCAAAAAGTTGTACTTTGGTTTCATTTGACCATATGACATTCTCCCAATCCTCTTCTGGATCATTCGAATGCTCTCTAACATACTTCAGATGGGCCCGGACATGTACTGGCTTAAGCAGGGGGACATATCTGGCACTGCAGGATTTGAGTCCCTGGTGGTGTAGTGTGTTACTGATGGTAGCCTTAGTTACTTTGGTCCCAGCTCTCTGCAGGTCATTTACTTGGTCCCCCATGTGGTTTTGGGATTTTTGCTTACGGTTCTTGTGATCATTTTAAACCCATGGGTGAGATCTTGGGTTGAGCCCCATATCGAGGGAGATTATCAGGGGACTTCCAGTTTCTAATAATTGCTCCCACCGTTGATTTCTTCACATCAAGCTGCTTGCCAATTGTTTTCCCAGCCTGGTGCAGGTCTACAATTTTGTTTCTGGTGACAGCTCTTTGGTGTTGACCATAGTGGAGTTTTGAGTATTTGAGGTATGGACAGGTGTCTTTTATACTGATAACAAGTTCAAACAGGCGCCATTACTACAGGTAACAAGTGGAGGACAGAGGAGCCTCCTAACCTTCTGAGCGTCTGGCCCGAGTTAACTCGGGCTGAGTTTCATGCATCATGAAACTCAGCCCCAGTTAACTAGAGCCGCGCTCTAGGTATCGCCGTCTTCCTACGGCGGTCGGGACGCACCAGTGACGCGAAGGGGCGGGGGTAGGCGGCGCCATAGACCTCCATCAAACTGGAGGGGCGTCGCTTTTCATCAGCATAAGTCCGGCGTCTCCAGTGACGCCGGGCTTATGTTAATGACCTCCAGCTGAGCAGGAAATCACGGCGGAGCATATTGTGCTCCGCCGCGATTGCCCGTGGCACGGTTATGAAAAAACCGTGCCACGTGGCAAACGCTCAGAGGGTTAAAGAAGAAGTTACAGGTCTGTGAGAGTCAGACATCTTTCTTGCTTATTTGTAGGTGGCCAAATAATAATTTTACCGAGGAATTTACCAATAAATTCATTAGAAATCCTACTATGTGATTTCCTGGATTCTTCCTCCCAGTCTCTTATAGTTGAGGTGTACCTATGATGAAAATTACACACCTCTTTCATCTTTATAAGCGGGAGAACTTGCACAGTTGGTGGCTGACTAAATACTTTTTTGCCCCACTGTATATCCTGAAAAATACTAGAATCTACTAAAGCCTGTTTTTATGACAAATATCTATCTCTGTAAAGGTCATTGTACACTAGCCATGTTTGCTTTGCAATACCACAATGTAGCACAGCTAGCATTAATGCAGGGTACACAGTACACACACCATAGGAAACCTGTTGTACCTTTCACACTGGCCCCGTGTTGACGGTAAAGTGCAATGCAGTGATTTGCTGCAAACACCATGCAGCCTGCATTTTTGTGGGTGCAGTGAAAGTATTGGAGTTGCAAGTGCAGTACAATCGCTTGGAGATGGATACCTGTCACGGACGTGGTTACTGCTTAGGCATCTGTTATTGCCCCAAAACCTGCATCACAGCGGAAATAGTGTTAAATGGCCCTAAGGTTATTCCAAAATATAGACACTGCACAATTTATTCTAGCGTGGCAAATCTGACCCTCGTATCCCCGCACTAGCATCAGAATCACTAACAACTTTAGAACAACTCTAAAGGCCCCCATACAAGTTCCATTATTATTTTTTTCAAACCATGTGGACAGACATTGATTTCCAGTGGATTGACCTAAATCTAGCAAAATTTACCAAAAAACTATCAAAAAGGGATATTATTTTGTTGTACCTGACTGATTTTTGGTGCAACTTAAATAATTAGCATATATATACACCCGGTGGCAAACATTTTGGTGTGTTTATGATCGTCTTGCTTCCATTTTGCTTTTGATAAATCAAACATCAGTTTCTCCATGTGGGGGGGGGGGGGGGGGGGGGGGGGTATTTTGATCACAGTTCGATCAAGTAAACCAACATCGATCATAAATTGGGATCAAATCCTATTGTTCTCTAACTTGCATGTGCTGCAATTATTATGGAGGAAGACCACGCAATGCAGCCCCATATTTTTCTAACATGTGCAAAAAATTTACCACAATATAGTTTGACCAGTTTTGGGTTTTCTCCTCAAGTATAGCATTCCATTATTTTATTTCCAGTTGTACAGTAGGTAGATTTTCCTTATACCCTAGCAATGACCTACTCACTGCTACGATGGATCTCATACATTTATGAAGTTGGTGTTTATATTTATGGGATCCTGTTGGTTTTATTGGCCTATAACTACAGTAAATTGCTTCTGTTAAAAAAAATATACTCATGAAAAATATTTCCTGCTTTCTCCATTTATTTAAGTAACTTAAGGCAGGGAACATAAAATTTATGTTAAATTTGATTTTTAAAAGTATGATTTAATATGTATTTGCTGGTGTCTCATGATTCTGGATATATGTGGTTATTTAGTTAACCTCAGAACATGTGTAAAACTATCCAGCGAAAAATTGCATTATAGCCATAAATTTATCCATGCTGTATATATCAATTCTATATTCTGTCAAACAGGATTATGAGATACTAGCTGTGTCATTTTCCTGAATTACATTCTGTTATTTGCCGATCTGTGCTTCTTGCTGCTATACATTTCTTTCTTTCCCTACACATACCTTCCGTACTTTGATTCATTACCATTGTAAGTCTGATGTTTTTTCTGGTTGTAGTCTTTAGTGATTTACCCAAGAGGAACATTGATGAAGAGCAACTTATTTACAATCCATCAAGGACCAAGTTAACAAAATATTTAATATTTGTTTTATGGGCATTAATCCTTCAGGGGCAACTTCACTGTTCCCACACTAATCAAATGCCTCATTTTGACTCCCTTGATCCCAGTAAAGCCCACTACACACCTTTCAACGACTCTGTACACTTTCCTTTAGATCTACCAACACTATGTAGTAAAGTGGGCTCTCTGATAGAATGCATCGTGATTGGAAGGTTTAGAAAGGTCCTCATATTACAGGGTTTTGTAAAAAGAAAAGGTGATTGTACAGAAATTGTACTTTAAGATTGTTAGGTGTATAGGGGCTTTAGAATGATAAAGCAGGGCTCCAAGAGCAGGGATTTTGGCATTTTTTTGTTAAGTGTTACCTCTGCTCAGAGCGATATACTGGCACCCAGATGTATAGAGATGTATACTTAGTAAAGGTAAAATATGGATCTAAAGTACAGTATAGCTTCCTTGGAATACATTACACCTACCATTACTTTGCACAGAACTGTGTCTGGCTTAAATGAACAGGAAGGCCAACTTAAGCTAGGCATACACACAGTGGCATTCTTAGGCTGGGGCAACCTGGGCGGTATCATGTCATGCCAGATGTCTTCTCCCCTATCCTCGAGCTTACCTGGGGACAGAGTAGAAGAGACTCACCCTTCTCTCCTCAGGAGTGGAGATGTTTGCCGGGGGGAGGTGGGGACGTGGGGAGGCGGGGATGTGGATAGGAGGTGATATAGACCTTATTAGCAACTCCATCCCTGCTACCCCCCCCCCCCCCCC
>CM070036.1:122372568-122401708 GCA_036250615.1 Ptychadena robeensis
AATTGATCGAATTACATTGATTGTACAGTCAATTGAACCATGTGTGGCTAGCTTTACCCTTATGTGTCTCAGCATGCTTACATCTCATAATGCCCTGGTCTTTTCAGTACTGTACTCTTACTGTCACCCTTGCACACATCCACTATAAGACCTAGTCTCCATTAGCATCAATTGGGTGTTTTGATGCATTAAAACGTTTACATTGATAATCCATGGAATGGTATAAATAGATAGTGATGAGCAACATAGGCAATATTCAAATTTGCGACATTTCACAAATTATTCTCCAAATATCCTAAATAAATTTGAGATCTCCTGTCATTATTAATGACTGCGAATATCGGCACTTGTACATGCGTATATTGTGAACGCAATGTGTGCTGTTAAGGGAACATCTAGTGGCAGAATGTGAAATAGCAGCTGCAGTTTAATCACCACAAGAGACAACACTCATAGAAGTAATTCATTGTTAAAATCTTGTACATGCAAATACTGTTTATGCAATGCATGGTACTTTCCCCAGAATCCTAAATATGCAAGATTACAAAGATATAACACTATATTGTAGATCTTTGCAAATTCTTGAAATGCCAATATTCGCTGTTTGTCAGCCTCCGGTTAGCCCTGGGGGGAGTGCGGCGCCGTCGGGGTCCCCAGTATGGTTAGTGGGGTCCCCGGGCGGCGCGGCCTCTCCCCCAGGATGACACATACCTGGGGAGTGGGGGTATACCCCTGCCATGGGGTACCCCCGGTCTGGAGATGGCTCTGCATGCAGCCAGCGTGCAGAGCGATGGCCGCCTCCGAACAGCGCATGTGCGCATGCGCGGGCCTGCGCTACTACGTATAAAAGATCTGTGTCAGTCAAGGGAGACTGCTGTTGATTGCAGTTCAGTTGTGTCCAAAGTGCTTTATGTGATTCCCAATCCCCTCTCTTGATAGACCTCCCGTGTACCGAACCCTGGCTTGTTTTCTCGTTGACCTGACCTCCGGAATCCCGACCTTAGCACTCTTACTGGACTACTCTCTGATTGCCGCCTGCCCTGACCCTCTGCGTGTCCCGACCTCGCTGACCTCTCCTACCCAAGTGACCTCGGAACCCGTATTGACCATTCTTGTGTTCATCCTACTTCCACAGTGGGGTAGTCTCACCCGTACCTCCGTCCACCCCAGGGGTACTAGCGATAGGGGGAGACCTGTCCTGCCTGCCGCAGAAAGTCCACCGGTGCCCCCTCAAGGGACATCTCCCATTAGGGGGGCTCTGGGTTGAAGACCAAGCTCCACGGACACAGACTCCTCCCTCTGTCGTTGGTAAGATCCGTCAACACCCCTGTGTGGGCGTAACACTTTTAAAATTTGAGATTCGAATATTCATGAACTACACTACACACAGATGCTTCTTCTATTTGCTTAATAACCAAATTGTCCTGTATTTATGTGCCCTAACGGCTCCCGCAACCAGGAACTATGTGTTCCAGGATGCGTTCCAGGTACCGGATGTGACGTCACTGACGTTTTTCGATTCAAATTCCCCTGCCTATTTCTGTCCCCAAACTATTTTTCACTTCACTACGCGCCCTCATATGACAATTTCTCTGGGGACATAAGAAGCCTAGGTTGGCATATATGTCCTTGATAGCATCCAAAATCAAAGGGGGGGCGGGGCTCCCAGACCCAGAAATGTACTATACAGCGTTGCCAGACTATTAGATTGGGGGCTTCACTCTACCTCTAAGGCGTGGGTGGACTTAGAAGATGACCTGTCTGAAGTGCCTCTAATACACCTTCCTTGGCTCTCCAAGGAACCAAAGAACGCGCAATCTGCGCTTTCACCACTGACGTCGGCTACAATGCAGGCCTTTCAGAATGCACTTAAAACTTGTAAGCTGACCACATTCCCGAATCCTCTGACGCCTCTAGTGTACAACCATTCCTTCACACCGGGCAGTGCATTGCTTCACAGGGAGGAGGGTGGCCCCCCAGATCTATATAGAGCATATAACTTCTTCCCGAGTGAAGTCTTTAAAGATAGGGAGGAATTGCAGGAGGATGGTATATGCCTTCCTCAATGGCTCTATCTCCAGGTTAGACACTATCTGAACTCGAAAGACAGCAGCCAGCTTATTTGTAGAGACCCCACTTTCTTGGAGAGTGTTTGGGCCAGAGGGACACCAATCAGGCACGCTATCTCCTTAATTTATAATCACCTGATTGATTCCACGGTGACCACTAATATGACGCACAGACAGACCTGGGAATCGGATATGGGCGTTAGGTTCTCAGATAAGGAGTGGGGAAAAATATGTATTCTCACAAGTAAGGGTTCCCTGAATGTTAGGATCCAGGAAAACAACTTTAAACTCCGAACCAGATGGTACAGAGTACCTCAACTCTTACGACACATATATCCTGACTCTGATGGTAAATGCTGGAGATGCAACCTGGAAGATGGTACCTACATGCACATTTGGTGGAATTGTGCCCTGATCACCCCATTCTGGGAAATGGTAGCTGAGGTGATAGAGGACGTATCAGGAAACAAATTGGCCTTTACGCCAGAATGCCTCCTCCTCCATCACACCACTGTGGTTCTGAAAACATACAAGGGGTCCTTAACTTTCCACATGATCAATGCAGCAAAACTACTTATACCTTTACTGTGGAAGACCCCCCGAACACCTTCGAGAGGTGAATGGTTCGATCAGATAGATCTTTTAGCAGAGATGGAGAAACTAATCCATATAGCTCATGACACGCTTACCCGCTTTATGGCGGTCTGGTCACCATGGGTGGACAGAGCAATGGCCCCCCCCAAATTAGGTGGACTATCGATTCTTTCTTTTTCCTTTTTCTCCCACCTACATATCTAGGCCGGAGATATCTGCCAGGTGTCACACACTTTTTTCCTGTTTCACCATCTACCCCTTTAGAGGGGATTGAGATACACACTCACATATCTTTACGCAGATCCATAGTACCCGGAGGACAAGACTTGTCCAAACAGATCTACCTCTGATATAAAGTAAGGCCCTTTCACCCTCCTTACTGCGTCCTGGATTACTTCCTATGACCATGTTAGGGGAGGAGTGGAGGGGGTTTGTTCGTATGTTTCTATGTTTTCTTGATCTTATTTCACCAAATTGTTTTTCTTTGTTCATGTAACTCCATTTCATGTTATGGCAAATCTGATTTACTAATGTACACCATCTGTATATTTTGTTTTCTTATCTCATATGTGCCTTTACATGCGGTCTATGACCCAGAAAACTGTACCACCTGAATGGGAGTTTTGGCCAGGGCCAGGTATCTGTGGGTGTCTGTTCTGGGGGTGGGGGGGCTTTGCCTTTGATGGGGATGGCTAATCATAGGGGAAACAGGGTCTCAACTTCAGTTTAGTTAACATGAATAAAAAATCTAAAAGAGAAATACAGGAGAATGTTAAAACATATATACATCCTAGCACAACCTGGCAGATGATTTTACACACACCACAATGTTTGAAACAGGAAGTAAAAGTATGATAATTACTTAGATCGGACCTAAATTGGTCGGGTCATAAGAAATAGTAGCCGAATACAATTTAGATTCGATCGAGAAAAATTTTCCAACATGTCCGATCACAGTCCGACCGATTATTCCCAAAACTTCGATCGAAGTTACTCGGTCAAACCATGTGGGCATTGACCGATTTTTGGAAGACCGATGCAAAAAATCGATTGTTTTTAATTGATCGGACGGAAAATCTGGGAGTGTATGGGGTCTTTAGTACATAGCAGCATAGCTTTGTGCCCTGATTGTGTGTTTTCTCATTAATTTTAGTAAAAAAGTAATTTTAGTTTCAAACATTATTATAGTCAGGATGTCTATTAGACCCTTGTACGGACATATTTTGGGAAGTTACAGGCCTAGAACATAAAGAAAAATTTACCATTGAAGTCTATGGTGAACTTTTAGTACAGAAATCTGGACCTCAGCAGTGCGCTATGGAGGTTAATATACCAACTGGCATTTTGTGGCCCAAAAAGCCCCCTTGCCCCTGAGTATCAGGGGGAAACACAACATAGGGGTATCAACCTTTTGATTTACCCTCTAACCTTATTTGAACATATATATTGCATATTGTTCGATAATGTCATCATTGATCATATATTGTCACCCATATTATGTTTAGCAATAACGCAATGACTGGTCGACGCGTTTCGTCTTTATCCAGACTTTTTCAAAACCTTGCTTTAGCATATACATGCGGGTGATACCAATAAAGCTTAATAATACCTATTGATAATCCTGAAATGACTTTGTCTCATATTACTACACTTATGCTAGGCATACATGGCTTGATGCCGTACAATTGAGGGACTGTTCAAGCTCAGCCCGATGATGTTGATATTCTTGGATATCGAGCTGCAGCACTTCTGTGTCATCGATCCTGTTCGATACTTTGGATGGAAACCCTCGGCCCTCATTCAAAGTAATGGAAAATCCAACATGGTTTACAAACATTTTGGATTCTGCTTGGAAAAAGGTTGTATATGCCTCGCTTTAGATATTGTCTCCCGTATTTCGTTTTCTCTTTTTTCCTTTTATGCGTGTGCTCCTTTTTCGGCTGTACACATCAAGACAAGCCACCAATTGAAAGTAAATGAAAAAGGCCTGCTGGTAAGTTTCAATACAGAAAATGCTTGTTCTTGGGTTTAGATAAACGTTAATGACAGATTACTTTTATATTTATAGAAGTGGAAGCCGTGAAAGCTTTTCGAACAGGTCTGGTCAGATAGATGATGTCCACACGCATCAGGTAATGGATACTAGTAATCTTCTTACTACATTTTACCAAGACGTCCATCAGATGTCCTTTTCCCCATCAGTTTGATGTTCATTATTTCCAGAAGACTTTTTTTCGGCTTATATTTGATGGAAATAATGAGTTTGTGTCTGACCTGTGTCACATAGATAAGAAAACCAAAAAGACAACATATTGTTTTGTGTCACTCTTGTGTATAGACAGACACTATCTGCTAGAAGTATACAGTAACATGAATGAACAACTCCTTTACACAGAATGCTCAGATAGGTATCTTGCAGCAACTAAAATAATGGTTTCTGTGGTTTGTAAAGGATGTGAGAGAAAAGGAAACAGTCAAATAAGTCGTTACTTCATGTGTTCAAGTGTCTTGTAGCAGGAACGCATAAAGAGGAACACATGAAGTGACAGTGACAGCGAAGCAGAACTTTAAATAAGTTCCTGCTAAATAAGTTTAGGCATCGATCAAGCAAATCAAGTAAGGTGGTTCATAGAAGAGAGTTTATAACCATAGAGATGGAAAGAGTGGAAGAGACTCTTAAGCTGGGAACACACGCATAGATATGGGCCAGATCGATGGCCACTTCGAGCTAAGTGCTATCTGGTCCATATCTAATGCAGCCATTAAGGTCGATGTCCATTGCTTGGCATGGGGACTGCGGGGTCTCCATGCAAAGCATCATCGTAGCTGGAGACACAGCAGTGCTGCGCCTTCAGCTCCTTCGATGTCGGGCAGCAGCTCAATGACGTCATTGTATATCGAGCTGTGAGTTCCGGGCTTTACACTTTCTGGCCTGTTGTAGTGCATTATTGTATGTTAAACTGCACCAAACAAGCAAAGGCGACAATATTAATAATATAGATATGGATTGGACGTAGACCACAAGATTATGAAGAAGAGGACTAATTGATGCTGGAGGACTTCCAACCAAGAATAGGTTTTGCATGTATTTAGGCAAAAGTTGTGAAAACTTCACTTTACGCTTTGTGCGTAAACTTTTAGTATAATATATCAATCCTATATTTCATTGGTGGATCAATTTTAGCATTTACAGCCAATTCCCACTCTTGCAGTCCACTGTGATGCTCTAACACCAATGTTTTGTTTTCCTCTAATGTCTTGCATTAAAGGTGGCCATACACAGGTACTACGTGCACCACCTTTGGCATTCAATCCCTGGCCAATACTTTACCAAGGGTCTCCATCCAAAGTAAGGGCTTGTTTCCATTAGTGCGGATGCAGCCGCTATCAACCGCACCCCATGCGGATGCACACAGACGTCTATGTGTTCGGATGCAGACTTTGGGCAGGCCCCTTGTCCAGGGATGCGGTCGGGTGCGGCATCCACACGAAAACGTGGTAGGCGGGCTCCCAGAACCGCACCACAAGCGCATCCCCACAAGTGGAGCCTGGCCGATCCTTTGCCTATGGTCAGGACTAGTGGAAACAAGCCCTCAGGGCGATCAAACAGGGATTTACATACATGTCGGATCCCTGTTCGATTGTCATTTTCTTGGAGTGGGATCGATAACTCCAGATGGGCCCCATTTGATTTCTGCAAATGCACATGGCTATTAATTATTCGGAAATCAAACACTAAATCGACCCATGTATGGCCAGCTTTATGCAGTCTATTCATTTAAGTGGGCTACTAGAACACATTATTATTCAAGCAAAGAGCGATCCTAGAGTATGCAGCTTAAAATGAAAGGTTGGCCAACACAAAACAAAATATAAAAAGAGGGGGAGAGGGTCGTGGGGGACTGATGAACATAGGACCAAGGTCCCAATCACCAGTGCCTTACTGGTAATAACGCATTTTTGCTTCATCCCTGGAACCCTATTTCTGCCTCCCATTTCCTGCTTATCCACCTCTCAGGATTGAAGCGACAACTCGCTAGCATTATGGAACTTATGCTTCATATGGACATTAAAATCTAAACAGACTTTTTTTTACTGATATCATTGTACATTGTCTTTATATAGGGACCCTGCTAAATTGTGAAATATAGGTGTGGAAATGATATAATAACATAGGGACTCCCTAGTGAGATTTGAGATTGTGATTTACCCTACTGACCCCTGCAAGTCCCCAGGTCCATGCTGCTACAGGAAAAAAATTGTGAGGTGACTGTGAGTGGCTGGCATACACATGCCGCTCGCGCCGTCGGTCAGGTTAAAAATCGGCCACTTATCGGCATGTGCCCACATGGGGCGACAGATCCCTGTCGCCCCACAGCTCGGCCGACCAGAGAACGGACATGTCCGATATTCTCTGGCCGATGCAAGCCGATGCCATAAGCTTCAATGAAGAAGTAGGTCTGTCTGACCTACTCGGGCTGTGTATGGCAGCCTTAACACTGGTGATTGGGACCTTGGTCCTATGTTCATCAGTCCCCCACGGCCCCCTCCCCCTCTTTTTAAAGAACACATTATTAGACAAAAGCACTTGTGTGAAACAAAGCTTATCCCAGCACAATGTGTCTGCACTGTGGCACTGCAAGGCCTTGAAGAAAGGATCTTGGTTAAAAGATATGTTTGTTTATTAGCACACAGAATCAAATATTGGCCATGTGTCATTGTTCTGATTACTGGATATAAAGTTGAAGCACACAGCAACTGTTATATAAAAAACAATAGCGAGCTGTTCTAAAACAGAACTTGTATCTGGTGTGAAGATATTGCAAAATGGCCTTTGTACACATAACTTGTACATCCTGTAATTCTTAATTCAGCAAAAGGGAATAAAAAAGTGAAGGGAACATTTAGCAAACAAAATGTTATAAATGGTGGGAGAAATCACTTTAAAAGCCAAAAATTTGCTTTTGTTTAGTTAAGAATAAAGATGTAAAGAAACCTTTTCCTAACCCCTACATTTTAATGACAGTGATATATAATGTTGATCTTAGAGATGGCAAATTAAGCATGCAAATGTAGGCAAATTGTATGCAGAATTAAACCAATCCAATGAAGCACAAGAGCTGTTGTACTTCAGTAGCTCAGTTTCAGTCTACATATAATCAACATGCATTTGTATACTTATGACAGCAATTTTCAAATACAATCCAGTAATCTGTTTCATAGTTTTCTTTAATTCATCCATGAATAAATTATTTAAATCATATTTTGACATAAGTGATCAAGATCAAATACTAATGGTTATGCTAGCCATACACATGGCGACTTACCCCGACATCTGCCGCCGATATCTTTCCGGGAGGCTAACGTGATGACATCATCACGTTTAGCCTCCCATTGCATTCTGGGCCCCTTCAATCGGCTGGGCACCCTTTGTGTGCCGGCCATAAGCTGCAATGAAGCCGCCGCTTCATTGTAGCTTATGGCATCGGCTCCCATCGGCTCGCGCCGGCCAGAGATTTTCCGACATGTCGGATCTCTGGCCGGCCGAGAAGTGGGGCGACAAGGATCTGTCGCCCCATGTGGGCACATGCCGATTAGCGGCCGATTTTTAACCTGACCGACGGCGAGAGCGCGCACGCTCGTCGGTCAGATTAAAATCCGTCCGTTTATCGGCATGTGTATGGCTAGCATAAGTTAGTTTAGAAAATTTTCACTGAATATACAAGTACCTGTTGGGTTTTTGAGATCCCGTGATTTCTGTTTTCTTAAATGTTAAAGCATGCTAGTATACCATCAGTAAAAGATTTTTTAAAGATTCTGATTGGGTGATGGCTTAGACCAGTGATTCCCAAACTTTCCCTGTAGGGCCCCCATTTCTAGATAGGAAAATAATTGATAATATATCATTGAAATAATCTCATTTAAACTACACAGATTCAGGGCCATTTCACACAGTACCCCAAGGCAATGTGGTGTGCACAATGTTGTATGTTTCATAATGGCCCTGCATTTGTGTTTTGCAGCAATGGGTAACATTGTGTGTTACCGTAAATGCCCTAAAGCATGCATTTTTGGGTTTTTATTATGGCTAACAGATGGGATAGTGTTGCTGCTCACACATTTGTTATCATTAAAATACACACTACATCTGCAGTGTGGCTAGTGGGGAATGGCCCTCAACTTCCTTTTTCTTCCTTTTATGCATACCCTATCATGCAGTAAGATGCATCATTTACATAGGGACAAACACACCAATCATCCAGAGACACACATAACATGCACTAAACTTACTTTCTGCAGATAGTTATCCCATACACAACTTCCTGCTTCTCCCACCCCAAAGCTTTTGATTGTCTAGCAGTGCGTGAGGGCACTGTGTGCAATCAGCAGTGTGAGAAGGGAACTGGCAGCAGGAATAGGCAGCTGAGTGCTGCAGTTCTCTGGAGAGCTCCGATGTCCTCCCCCCAGGTGTGTCACCCCCCAGCCGCATACCTCTCTCTAGCTTGGGAACCACTGGCTTAGACAATCCACAAATTGAAGCCCAAAAGCTACTTGAATCTTGAAGTATACTCATTGCAGTCAGTAATCTTTTTCAAGCAGTTAATGTTTTTTTGTAAATCAAAAACCGTACATGGATATATAGGGAACTCAGATAAAAAAACACTGTTTAAAATGTATAAGCTAAAATAAAGTGTATGTAAACAATACAAATAAACAACTTACTTAACGTATTATTATGTCTGTGAAAAAAATATCCATGGGGTTTCCTGGATAAGAAATCTTGTAAACACCTTCTATGCAGCTAAAATTCTAAATAATGATTAAAAAAATTATAATATTAAAGGACCCACACACACACCGAGTGGGGGCCGACAAAGCAGGAGAGATCAGCTCTGAAATGCAGCGTGATGATATCATCACGCTGCATTCCCGAGCTGTAAGCATCGGCGGGCACCCTTTGTGGACATGTCTGTTCTCTGGCCGGCCGAGCTGTGGGCCGACAGATCGGCTGAGCTGTGGGCACCCCCGATCGGCGGCCGATTGGTGTATGGCAGGCTTAACTCTGCTCAGTTTATCTCTGTAAAAAAATGCTAAATCTTCTGTCTGTTTATATGATTATATGTGGAGATAAGTTGGTCTTCTGTAGACTTATGCTAGGCATACACATGCCGAGTAGGTCAGACAGACCTACTCCGATATTCACCGGAATGCAAACGTGATGACGTCATCACGTTTGCACCCCGGTGCATTATGGGGCCCCTTCAGTCGGGCAGCACCCTTTGTGTGCTGGCCATAAGCTGCAATGAAGACGCCGTCTTCATTGAAGCTTATGGCATCGGCTTGCCTCGGCTTGCATCGGCCAGAGAATATCGGAAATGTCTGTACTCTGGCCGGCCGAGCTGTGGGGCGACAGGGATCTGTCGCCCCATGTGGGCACATGCCGATAAGTGGCTGATTTTTAACCTGACTGACGGCGCGAGCGCGCACGCCCGTCGGTCAGGTTAAAAATCGGCTGCTTATCGCCATGTGTATGGCTAGCATTAAGCCCTATACACACTTGGTTGTTGAAGGCAATAGATTTGATCTTTCCCAATTACCGAAAAACAAACTAGTTGGTGAAAAGGGGAAGCCAAAAGACTGGCACCCTGGTGTGTCCTTCTCCATAGAAGACTACAAGTGACGGAAAGGACAGCTATTGATAGATCTCTCCTGGCTGATCAATGAACATCTTCCCCGACATCTCTACATGCCTAGATAGATCTCAATAGATTGCCTCTGCTGACTATTATCAGATGCTTGTACGGGCCCTAAATCAAGTGCTGCTCCTCTATAGTAATCATGGTCATCATAGGGCAGGGGGTAACACCAAATAAAATAATAGAAACAATAACAAAAGAAAATAGTTAGTACACTGGCTTTAAAGTCACCAAAATATAATGCCAGATCAGCCATAAAAGTCTTAAAAGGTTAAAACATTCTTTATTGAATGCATGACTAGGAGATGCATGACTAGGAGATTAGACAACAAAAACACATAGGGCTTCAAAATCCATACTGTTTAAATACATACCCAAATTACATTGTATGTCCATTTGTAGACGTTTCTCCCCCTGAAGGGCTTCTTCAGGGAATTTTCAACAAGGCACACAGAAAAAACCCCCAAAACAATTCATGCTTCAAAATGTTTACATTATTGCATCAGAGCAAGACCATATATAGGATAAAACCTAGTTCACATGGCTGTGTGGCAGTAGCAATCCTCTAATAGTCACATACGTCTATGAGGGTCATGCTATAGGTCCTCAGATGGAACTGGGAAACACACTAGATCCAACCTTTTGGATGGACCATTTATGAGGAATATGTTCCTCCCTATGCGGATCCAGCATCCCAAAGCCCAGTGGACCTGGCCACCCCAGAAGACACTACGGGGAGCCAAAAACCAGAGTGAGAAGGAAATCTGGCCTCAGTGAGCCCCCAAGGGTGACGGGACCAACACCCCCATACCACGACTAATCTAGAAATGTATTAAATGAAACTAATACAAAACTCTTATTACTCCATTTAAAGTAGCAAATTTTACAAGATGACATTTTTACTGTGATGCATTTTCTGTGGAAATGGTTTTGTTTCCAATTTGCCACATTTATTTAAGCAGTGATTGCATTTGTAATGTGGTTAATGTACAATGCCATAACTACCGAGCCATAATCAGGGTGATGGAACCAACCGAGGTGTATTCCCCGTTGTTTGTCTACTGGGGCGTGGATGTGTATTCTCAATGTAGCTTTTTCCAAAGGGTAATGAAACATTTCAGCGATGCCATCCCTTATGTGCATCACAGTTGGGGTCACCACATTTCAGTCTTAAACCTGCCCTAGTTACCACTATGAAAACGCCTCAAAATGTTTCTGTATTGGTGAATATTAACAACATTTATTCTATAATTCAAAATAATTTAGATTGAACCCATGCCTCACAGCAATCCAGTTTTTATCATCCCCATTAGTTTACATACAACAAGAAAAGGGTTCCATCTTAATGGGACTTTAAGTGGAAAACTGGATTGAAACAATTTAATAGATCACACATTTATTATTCAAAACAAAGACTCGTTTTGTTAGTGAAACATATATAGGAATACAACAATCACCAATATACTTAATTAAGAACTGCGTCATCAATTTATTTTCTGGTTGTGTACTAGCTACATGTTTCGCCAAAATGGCTTCCTCAGGCTGTACACAGGCTGATGGTTCTGGATCTGTAGGGTATTGACACATATATGACTACCGAATAGACATAAAATAATTTTTTTTTTCTTTTGTGTTACATACATAATGACACTGACCAATTGGTGAAGGTATAGAGTATTTGTTTCACAGTGCAGGTCGCCGGCAAAGAGCGCCCCTATAGGTGGACTTCTTACAAGGGGGGCCCGCCAAGAGAAGGCATGGCAATTGTCTTGCATTCTAAAAATATATATAACATAGGTATAGGGTGGGTATGAAGTAATCAGACTCAAGTTACATCACCTAAGGCTCATATTATTCTAATACATAGCTCAAAGCCAAACATATCACACCTTGTGTTGGAAGTGGACTGGTAACATCCCAGAGGAACCCTCCAGAAGGAATTAACCAGGATCAGAGTACACAAATCTAGTAACAAGAAAATTATTTCTTTTATATATATATATATATTATCCAATCATAACTTCAATAGCTCAAGATAATCCTCCAACATGCCAACATGAGGTAAACTCTAAGACTCGCTAGGACTTGGGTAATGACAGAGCAAAATAGACCATTAACTATCATTAACCATAAGAAACAGTGACTCCCTAGCATATCCCTGCATGTGTTTCTTATCCACCATCATCCTCCAACAGTGTATAACAGGCATGGTCTCACCTCCTCTTAATAAGCGTCTCAATCTGTACTAACTCCACCCATAAGTGTGGATATTAGTGGTAATGAGTAAAGGAAAGGGTTGTGCCTCACTCTTGTATTTTCAACAACCACCTAGGAACCTCCATGTGTTGCCAGAGATCCCTCCACAGATACGTGCGCAGATATCCGGTCTCTGGTCGGCATGCGCTCCAAAGACCAGATAAACGTGTATTCCACAGGGTCTTTATCTCTGAGTCATTTATTTCCCTCTCATTGTTGAGTGAGTTGACATTGACTTACGCATTGTAATATGTTCTGCTATTCTTTGGATGTCATTGTTCCAGCTAATTGATATTACAGATGCCATCATATTTCTTGTGGAAAGGATAAAGAATTAAAACAAAAACAAATCCTGTGTTTCTGCTAAGAAACTCATTGAAAATAAGCAGAGAATATTGCTTCCATTATTCTGCAAGACTTAATAGGTCATTTGAGTCGAAATTGCTGTAAGGTGAAATTTCTGGTGACATTGAGCCATTATTATGTATATATCCTAAAGTAAAATCTCCGTCTCACCATTTCTCATTGATGTTGACTTTTAGTAAAATTCTTAATTTTGGTTAAAATCTTTCGTAAGCATCACTGTATTTTTTTTATCCAATCCAGTAAGAGAGATGGCTTATTCATCTCCTCATAATCACAGAAAGCTAAGATATATTTTTCATTTGCCTGACATTTTTATTTGTAGAGATGTTCAATTAAATTATAACAAGCGTAGAACCCAAAACATTTTCAGACTGTAATTGAACTTTGCATTTCAGCTTTATAACAGAAAGTCTCATTTCTTCCATTTTTAATAAAAAAAAAGGAATGTTGTATTTAGTCACCTTTTAACACTGTAGCATCGTTTTTATTACTGCTAATAAAATGTGCACTGTATAAAAGCAATGCGACTGTGGAGGAAGATAATAGGTCTATTCCAGTCTATTCTTACATGAATAAAAGGCAAGTGATGACAACAAAGAATGCCCATTATAGTTTAGTGCTTGGATATAGAAGATGATTATTACTGTGTTTGTAGAATTTATATTTGGACAATATATCCAATGCAACTTGATTGGTGGATTTGAAGAAAATGTAAATAGCTTCATGATGTTATTTTTAGACAAATATGTTTTTAGGAAAACAGGGAAAACATCAGCATATAATAAATAAAATAAATGTTTTTTTTATTTTTTTTATGTAAGTTTGTAATTATTCAATGGAAAGGGATGAGGTAAATTTTTCAATTGGTGGATTTGGTGATTTTGAAAATCCTTGTAGAATTCTTTTTTTTACTATAATGCTCTTTATGACATTTGAGCTACAATCTCGTTGGCCATTTTTGGGGGCTTCGTAACATCCCTTCTATAAAATGGGTCCACAGAGCAGCCATAAAATCATTGTGTGTTGAAGATGTGTAGTGAAACCCTAGGGCACGCTAAAAACCACACAAACTGAAAAGGGACACAAATAAGATTTTTTTTTTTATTCTGATTGTCAGATCTTTTCTCAATCAACTACTGACTTTATTATATATAAAATATATATATTTTTGTCTTTGAAATACAGTAGTTTGAAAAATATTTAGACAATAATCTACATCTCTGTATGATCTCCTGTCAATATTACTTAATTCGAAAATCAGCACTTGTACATGCGAATATTGTAAATGCAATGTGCTGTCATAGTGACATCTAGTGTAAAATCAAGGAATAGATTGGAGGGTAGGTATAGTCACTGTTCCCATCCCTGGATTATATTCACCAAAACCACAGTAGATTCCCTCATGGGACTTTGGTTGGAACAGTAACAAAAGAAAAGAAGAATAAGTGCTACTTCTATAAATTAGACCATATTGTCTTAAAGAAACAGTATTTATTTTTGTGAACCCAGTCACAGCAAATAATTATGTAAAAACCAAAATGCCAGCTACACTAAAACATACACAAAGTGTAGCAGCTGAACCATATATTAAATGATAAACCTGATGCAAGTTAAGCAATGGTGAGGTGCATAAGGGGCTACATGTTTCGCCAGTTGCAGCTTCTTCAGGCCAAAAGCACCTTGTATGAATATATGGATCTGTATGGGAAAAGAGATGCGCAGTATAAGTTTGCTGTCTTAAGGGAAACAATAACCCTTGTTGTGTATCAACACATACCTTGGCAGTTAAGAGTAACGCCTCTCCTATGTCGTAGAGGACAAAGGGGGATGTCTCGCAGTGACGCAGTGGGCGGGTGTAGGCGTCTCAACAGGTAGGAGGCAGCGCAGTCCGGGATTTGCCTGGGGCTCCCCGAAAAGTCGAGGGAATGGAGAGAATTGGTTCTGCTGTATTGTTACAGAGTCAATACTTGCATGTATGAGTAAGCTGTCTAGCTTGCGGCAGCCTACTCTTAAATGGGGGCTATGACTAGAGAACTTTTCACTAGATGCCTCATATTAAGCCAAGAAAAAACATTATAATTTTATAATACCTTGTGTCAACCCTTAGTTATAATACCAAGTATCATCACTAAATTCATATCAATCTTAAAACATGTGTAAAATTGGCGTTTAATTATATTAATAGATTAAGGCAGAGATGATCAATCTGTAAAGACATATAAAAAAATCAATTCACTTCAAGGTGGTTACAGTAGATACCTTGTGGCTCTTAGTACGAGGAAAGCGTAATAATGCTCCAGAAAAATCCCAGCAAAGAGGTAGCTGCCGCCAAGCCGGGAGCCTCCATGAGTAGCCGCCGCTACAGAGACTCCTGTGGATGAGGGCTACGTTCCCAGCGCATGGGTAATGTAGCCACCGAAGCCAAAAGTCCAGAGCCCGCATACACAGGAGTGGAGAGGGTCCTGTGTGGGAGCATAGAAACCATTGCATCCACGGTAACCAAGCGGGCCGCCACCACATCGCTATGATGTGTGGAGCTGGTCCACCCGGCCCACGGATCACCAGGTGACATCTAGTGGAAGAATTTGAAATAGCAGTTGCATAGAAGTATTTCATTGCGAAAATCGGCACTTGTACATGGGAATATTATGAATGCCATGCAAGGTACTTTCCCTGGAATGTTGAATATTTGAAATTATGAAGATATAGCACTATATTCAAGAGCTTTGCAATTTCTCTATGTTTGCAATAAAAATATGTTCTGTCAATGTTTGTCCTTACATCATGAACATGACCACATCGACTTCATGCTGTCAATGAAATTACCAGCACTGGTATATAGCAGTTCTATAACCAACCTTTAAGATACCTACCTGGTCCTGAACACAATTTCTTTGCTACTGTGTATTGTATGTTTTATACATTTTAACTATGTCTATATTTTCTAAACAATGAAAAGAATTAATGAATAACCAAGGGGCTTTATAGAATGGGTAAAGTGGGGAGGGTTTTAAACTGTTATTACATTTTTATAGATGTTTCATCAAGGAGATTCACCCTCTCCAAATGCCCTAATTATTAGTGTGTAACTTAAAATGTCTTCTTGCTCCAGTCACTTGTGCCCATGATGGCGGTCATATATGTGAATGGCCGGGTTGATTTTAAAGCTGCCATTAATTTCTAGCGAGCGGGAACATGTGGTGGTGCCTTATTTTTGGGGGGAGCCTTATATTTTAGGGAGAGGCAGGAATGTACGGATGCCCTTTTTTCTGAGAAATGAAAATGAGAGGTATTATTGACCTTAGACATATTTGGCACTGAGCAGTTACATGCTGGGCCTCTGATTTGTTATGGATTTGTATTTACAGAGTTTATAGAAGACACCCCCCAACCCCCCCCCCCCCCCCCCCCCCCCCCCCTCTCTCTTGGGGAAAGCAGGGGCGGCAGAGGGAGTGCTCGTCCAGGATTCCGGTCTCCCTAGGACCGCCCCTGAATATATGATCTTTGTTAATCATTGGCACCCATGTTCAAAATTGTTGAACTTTAATCCTTCAGACTCACTTGGAAATAAACACATTACTAGATCTATGTGTATACTATATGCTCCTCTTTTCAAAATGCTGACATTTCGCAGCCTATCTGCAGCCATAACTAATTAAATGATTTTTTCCAAATAGCATTTTGAAGTTTGCAAGGGGGATATACACTGTCCCACTGATGACTGGTAAAATGTTCATGTTTTGAAGCCATGTTTCTCAACATATGTTTAGCATTGAGCATATGAATACACAGGGGCATCACCTCTAGTAGTTAACCTTTTTACATTGAATATAATTTAAAAAATATGGAATAGAAAAAGCAAAGTTTAAAAAACTCTCTGTAATATTAACCTATAAAATATGCATTTTCCAAACAGACCTTTAAGATTTTCTTAAGGAAGCCAAAAGAATACAAAAAAATCTAGTCATCTGCCTAGAAAACAATTGTATCTATAGATTTGCTGTTTGTAGACATTCTTTGCCTTAACAGTCTCATGGGAATTTCAAATGGATTTGCTAATATTTCCATGAAATAAGATCAGTACATGAGGTATATTTTTTGAGTGTAAATATGTTTATTTGGCAGAAACAAATGTGCATACATATGAAAAGCATTTGTCAGCCTTATCATCCATTTACCATCTCATGTCTTTGGCTAGTCTGAAAGCTCACACAAAGCTCTGTGATAAATGAAAATTGGTCACTGATTAATTTTGATTTTGATAAGAAGAGTTTCTCGTATAAAGCCTTCTTATAACACATGAAGAGACCAATTTTTAGATTGCACATGATATAGAGGGAAGCATATGAAGTATTAAGAAAGATTAATGTTCACATAAAATATATCAAGCAAAAACTGACCTATACATCTATCATGTTTAAATGCTACAAGAAATCTAATTAAAGGTAATTTAGTACTACATAATTACTTGGCATTTCCTTCCTGCTCTGGCTGCCTTTACACATCTGACACTAGGGATGTGAGGACCCAGAATGCCACCACCTGTAATAAAATACAGGTGAATGGTGAGGGCACACCCCACCTCCCTGGCGTCATTACTGATATCAGGAGGTGGCTCCAGTGATGACCCCAGCGGATGCCGACATAGAGTGATGGCATAGGCACGACTGGAAGAGATAAGCTACCCTGAGTAAAGCTCGGGGTTACCAGTGATGGTTATGAAGATCTATCCTGAGCTACACTAGGGAATATTGTCGGGGGGGGGGGGGGGGGGGGGGGGTTAAGCCCATCAGCAACTCAACCATAGACACCCTCTGTGATATAAAGGTAGGCATACACGCATCTACTTTCGTGTGAGTGAAATTTTCTAACCTGACTGATCACTGCGCTTTTGATTTTAAGCTGCATTTTCATCACTTTTGGTAAATCAATTTACTAAAAATCAACCAATTTTTTAATAGAAAAAGAATGAAAATTTGAACTGTGTATAGCCACCGTGATTCTCATGCTTAGTGGCAGATTGCTACTTTCCCAGGAGGGTGGCATATACAACCTTGTATATGTTCCAACACCATCCAATAAAAATGTTACAAAGATACTATACTCTAGAAGACATGCTTTACCTTACTCCCACAGTTATTGTGTCATAACTTGGGGGTGGAGCCCTTGTATCATACATTATAATGATTATAATAACAGTTATTAAATACTCTGTATGTGTATATTTTTGGGTTTGCATTGCTGTGGTGCTGAGAAAACTAACTATATCATGGATTTCTACAGTGTACATTTTATTTCCCTGTTATATCCTAGTGTACTCACAGCACTATGACACAAAATAATTGCTCTCTATGTCCAAACTAGTGTCAGGTCCATTCTAATTATCCTAATTTGGCTGATTAATTACTATGATTCCTAGCCTGATTAATTAACCTAATTCCATTTTATGTCTCAATGACTGAAGTCCAGTAACTCTCAGTCAATATTTCAGGTATGCAATTTGTGCTGCAATCATGAATCTATCACAGTACAAAGACACTGTAAACTTCTTACAAAGACCTGATTATTTTGGTTTCTTCATTAGTTTCCACAGGGCATGAAATAACCGTGCTTCTCCTAGGGCATAAAGGTACAACAGCTATGAAATAAACATTTGTTAACTGTGACAGAAATATGAAAATATGTAGGACCATAAAGTCGTGGCACAGTGATTGGGTTTAGAATAGTGGATAAAGCCCCCCCCCCCATACATGTTTAGACACGTTTACATGTTTGTTACCCGATGTTTTGGCCGATCGACCATGCGTGATGACGTCAGGGCCCAAGCAGCGGGGGACACTTGTCCCCATCTAAAGGATTAGACCAATCTAAGAATTACGGACATGTCCGTAATGGCTTCGATCGATTTGGCAGCCGATTTCGGCCCTTTAAGCTTTATATCGGCGCCAGATTATTCGCCCGACCGCCATGAACGTGCACGGTGGTTAATCGGCCGAAAATTCGGCTGGAAATCAAAGCCTGTATGGGGGGCTTAAGTGATATTACATTATTCTGGGTGTGGTACATTGTTATGGTGCTATGGGACTGGTACTGTTGAAGCTTATGAGTTACCTAAAGAATCAGCACTACTTAATGGTTCTGATTGTCTGTTGCCGATAACATGTAAAACATTATTTTCTGACAATATACATTGTATATATATATATATATATATATATATTCCATGTAATACATACACCACTGTGCATTCTATTAACAATTTAATTTCCAGTACAAGTTCATGTGGTTTATGTATAAACTATTTCTAATGAATTAATTGGTAAAATTAGTATTTGGTCACATACAAACAAACAAGATATCTCACCTATTGTCAGTATAAAAGACACCTATCCAGACCTCAAACAGTCACACTCCAGACTCCACTATGGTCAAGACCAATGAGCAAAACAAAATTGTAGACCTGCACTAGGCTGCATCTGTGATAGGCAAGCAGCTTGGAGCTTATGAGAAAATGGGAGACAAGACCACTGATAATCTCCCTCCATCTGGGGCTCCATGCAAGAGCTCACCCCGTGGGGTCAAAATGATCACAAGAATGGTGAGCTAAAATCCCAGAACCACACGGGGGACCTAGTGAAAGACCTGCAGAGAGATTGGACCAAAGTAACAAAGACTATCACCAGTAATGCACTATGCCACAGAAACTCAAATCCTGCAGTGCCAGACGCAGAGCATTTGGATGATCCAGGAGAATGTGGGAGAATGTCATATGGTCCGATGAAACCAAAGTATAACTTTTTGGCAACTCGTCCTGTTTGAAGGAGAAAAAATGTTAAGTTGCATTCAAAGAACACCATACATACCTACTGTAAAGCATGGGGTGGAAACATCATGCTTTGGGGCTGTTTTTCTGCAAAGGGACCAGGACAATCTGTGTAAAGGAAAGAATGAATGGGGCCATGTATCATGAGATTTTGAGTGAAAACCTCCTTCCATCAGCAAGGGCATTGAAGATGAATGTAATCAGACAATGTGATGCCCTGCTTTTCTTTTCTCATTTTGTCTCTCATAGTTGAGGTATACCTATGATGAAAATTGCATGCCTCTCTCATCTCATGATTCCTGAGCATACTCTTACAAAGCTGATGCTGTTGAATCTCAAGATGTCATAGTATATACTAATACTACTCCTATGAATTACACACAACTAACACAACTGCTTCATTGCACCATAGCCACTGTGTAGCCAACTTAACATTAACAGCTTCCTAGAACTTTGAAAAATTAAGTGTTTTTCTTAACTAGCTGTGTAGGGGGCAGATAAAACATGAGGAAACATACAGAGTTTGTGGAGATGTACTTTGTACTGTACTGTTTTGTTTTATTTGGCCCTGACTTACATTCTGAACATGCAGAGTGACATTTCTAGAATGTATATTCTTTTAACTTCCTTACAAAATGATCTAATAAACACTTCTGAGAATAAGTGCATATGAGCATAATTGCAGCCATGCAAACACATGATTGTAATACAAATAACATCAAACTGGAGCTTTAGATGGTTCTTAAATATGATGATGGCAAAAACCATACAAAACAGAAATGTTAGCTGCTAACCATAGGAATAGCTATTTCATGATCTTCCTGACACCATATGGTTGTTCATCTGATGACCCGATGTTTTGCTTTTGCAGATTGTTGTACAACGAAGAATGTCCCACAGAAAAACCCCAAAGTCATGAATACTGAAATCTTACCACAGGAACTTTAATGAAATGTACCAACCTATCCCCAGCTTAAACTTACATTTCAGGTGCTTTTAAACAAAAGCTGTTCAATTTCTTAAAGTTCTTATTCTTTCTACACTTAGCCTGGATAGAATAGCCTGTCCCCTGCCAGCAGAGCACATACACAGCAGCCTCTCTGAATGGTCTGACATGAACATTGCTGATTGTAGTGCAATATGTTAAATTAATTATTAGGAAGAGACCAACCTCTGCATAGACCACTTCTTAATGAAATCACAAATAGGTCGGTTTACAGGTGTAGATTTTTTTCTTCAATAAACTGGCAATTACATTTTTTGTTTATCAAATGTAACATGAGATTTTTTGTTCGTCCATCACGATATCGAATAAAAATACATTCTAAATTAAAACAACAGATAAAAATTTACCAACATGTTCGATGACCTTTCTAGATTTTTGTTCAATCAACCAAAAAAATTGTTTGTTCTTTGATGGTCAAACGAAAAAATCCACCTTTAATTCTCATAATTATTAATTGATTAACTTGATTATGACATGTACAATGAGCAAAGTATACATAAAAAAACACTTTTTAAAACATTCAAACCTTGGGGTTTAAAGGTGCACCAGACAACTGGGATGCCTCAGTCCCCCTGGTGCAAGTGATAGGTCTTCAGGAGGGCCAAAGTGGGATCCTTGCCTGCTCTCCTGAGATGTACTCAATGTCCCGATTTGGCTATCCTTCAGACCTACCACTTGCACCAGGGGGACTGAGGCATCCCTGTTCATCTGGATGTTTCCAGACTAATTTAATTTCAATAAATTGCTGTTTGGTTGTGGTCTATACTGACAGCTTGTTAGCCTTATTAGGGATGATTTGGTCCTTGGACGGGATTGTGGGTTACTCTGGATTAGCCTGTCTCTCCCTCCCTAACACTGTGGGTGCGACCTTGGCTGTGGATATCTTGAGGTGCCAGTTACTCAGAGTTACGCCCCTAATCAGCCAACCAGATAAGTATTGGTTTGAGGTTGCAATCTCTTCTTAAAAAAGCCTATGTTGGGGAAACACGTTTTCTTTTTTGCATCTGTCTTGTGGTTTAAAAAGAGATGTTATACTTATTGCTTTAATTGTTGTTTAGTGCACCTTTATACCCTAAGATTTCAATAATGTTAAAAGGTAATTTATATGTTAAGTCCCCCTAACAGGGGCAAGGGAGGGGAGGGGGTGCAGAAGTTTAACTTTGTGTCAGTAGTCCCAAGTGAACAACACTCTTTCTTATGTTAAACAATGGATACATACGCTGATGATTAGTCATGACACTTATGGCTTTATATATGTGTGGATTTCTTTGTTAGACAGTTTCACATGATTTTATGAGACATTATTGTTTAATTAAATTTAATACAAAAACAAATAACATGGGTACCACTGTATAGTGAAGATTTTTGTGAATGTGTCATCCACCCAGACCATTGTATCTTATCGCCAATTGATAGTCATCATAAATTGGATTAATAGTGCTAAAAATATTTCAAAACCAATCAATGCTGCTTCAAGACCAGAAGTGGCTTGGAGTAGCTATGAAACTTGTTTAACACTACTAATAAAGTCCAGTTAAATATGGCTGGTTACCTTTAGATGCACCTGGAATATCTTTAGTTGCTATTAAATTGAAGTTTCATTTGGGGGTTAAGTAAGACTAATATATTATTTCAACTGGTTAACAAGGCAAAATAACATTATCCTTTATTTCATGTAGATGATGTGCTACCAAAGTCATTATTATTATGGAAAGTTGTACTTCATAGAAGTAGTGTGCATTTTCTTATTTCAGACAAAGTTGGCCTTTTATTCAACAGGTTTCCTTCTAGTTCAGCAAACTTTGTAGAACATTTCTGTGTTGGCAATCTTATCACAAGACATCATTTATAAACTTTTTTTGCAAAAACAGATCTCAGTTACATTTCCCTCATTGAACATGGCATTGTCCTGACTTCACTTCTACGTTCGTAGGAGTGAGTTTATTTTATGACTAATGTGTAGAAGAATAGTTCTTCTTAATTGCTCTTACTATCCACTGAGTGACAGCCACTAAGTGCCTCTTATTTTACTGCACAAAGGACTGTTAAGGTAATAAAAGCAAAACATTATAATAAAGTCTGTTGCCTTTTAAAATGGTTGCAAACATGTCTTATCTTAGCAAGGACAAACCCATCTTACAATAAACACAAAAGCTGGCAAGTACATGATATGGAGCTTTTAAAACAGGCAATTATATGGAAACAAAGGACTGGATATGTTGTTGTCCTTGTTTATTGAAAGTAAAAATACCTAGAGTGTTATAGAGGTATGGTTGTCAAAAAAGGATTATCAGTTAGCCAAATATGTTTTTCGCACCTAGAACTGCAATTCATCCTTTATAGATGTAGCAGAGGGACTTTAAGACAACAATTAAATACAGTCATGGAGAGTAATCAAATAACGTTCATAAAATTATTGAACTTAAAATCAAGTATATAAACATGCACTATATGAGGCTATATGAGGTCTAATAGAAACATGCAAAAACGGCATTCGACGTGTTTCGCAACCTCTTCTTGTTTCTTCAGGAATGTTCATATGTTTCAGTCTCAGTATGGTACTCATGTCTGAAATGTTAGGTGTATCCATGGATCAACATAACTCCAGCCTTTAATGAGAGTGTGGAAATTATTGGGATGCCATCGAGTTTATATAATCTATTAATATGATTTGTAATCTTGTAAGACGTCCATTCTTCAAGTCCCAAAGCAAGAAATGGACTGAGGACATCTAACTTTTCCAAAATCAATTATGCAATGTTAGGGTGCACACGACAGCAGTTTACCACTAGATGTTTATTGGCCAGGCTGCAAATAATAGATCAGGTCACTACCAAGCCAGAGGAGGGTTTCGGCCAAGACCCAAACCTCTACAACATTTATTACCTAACAGCTTCAAGCTGTGTGAACGGTGAAACGGAAGCTCCACGTGTTGGAACAGGACGCTTACATTGTGATTTCATGGACTCAACTTCAGGGAATCTTTATTTAACCATGTACTTTAATTGTTAATACATCCAGTTTACTCGGGCAATAATTTTGATCCACCTCCATGATATGCTTATTTGGAATATTTATCTTACTCTCACCACATTAAAGTGGTTATAAATTCATGAGACCTTAAATGTCCTTTTACTAATGCCCTCTTTTGCATACTCAGCATTTTATATACTACCACTAACTGACTATGTTTACACCTTTTTTTGGAAGACATATATGACACATCTATACCCCTGATGAAGCGCGTCAAGCCGCGAAACACTTTGAGCATGTGCTAGTCTGAAGTTTGACCTAATTACTTGACGAACTCAGCATATATATATGTAACTTCAATCGCATTGAATGTCATGTAATTTGTAATGTATCTAATGTTTTGTTTCCATACAATGTGGGAATTATAACCAATATGCAGCTTCTAGTTTTTAATAAATGTGAAACTTAAAACATGTGAACTGACTTGTATACTCCAGGCCTTAAAAGTCCCCTTTGCCCCACCTTTAGTGGGAGGTAATCATTGTTGATAGGTGAGGGTTCTCTTTAATTAATAACTGGGATGTTAGCATAGACCAAAATAAAGATACATTAACAAAGCATTAACAGGATGTGGTAAATGTAGCAGGAGGAATTCTCTTAGTTAATAAACTAGCTGTGAAATGGAACAGGGTTAATTGGGTTAGGAATCATGTTAATTAACTATGTCAATTAAAACAGGCCATGCATTTTATTTATTAATGTAACATATGATTAAAGAAAGATAAAATCACAAACACTTTTAATGTTTATTTGCTGTTTTCCTTTGCATAAACCCACAATATATTTTTCATACACCTGCAATGTGTCTTGTAATATCCTAGAAAATTTGGAATTAGGAACATCATTCTATTATACTATTCCAGGAGGAGTAAATTCAGACTCCTCCTTCCATTGCCATTATGGGAGTTCTTTTATTACCTATGGGTCTAGTCCTTCTGCAACTCCCCTCCCTATATAATTGGGTGCCGAGGGAAGTGCAAAGAAGGAAGGGAACATGTTGAGTGTCGTTTGAGTGACAGCTGTGAGTCTGCTGGGACCAATGTTTTTTTATGTCTACATAAGGGAGTTTTTTACAGGTAAATTACATGCATAAAATTTCCTAACTGCTCATATAATCCATAGAGTATATAAATTGTCTCTTTACAAAAGGCATCTTAGTGGAGTATTACACGGATGTATGACACAGTGATATGTATACTCTGGGGACTCAGTGTGACCTCTTATATGTAGCTTGTACAATTACACTGAGAAAAGACCAAGAAGCCTACAGCTAAACAATGGCGATTCAATTCAATAGCAGTTAACCTAATTGTCAGATGTGATGCATAAATTGCCTGCATGACCTTGCTTTAACAAGCACAATCATTTAGCAGGCCGTGTGTGACCTTACATTGCACCTTGATTACAGATATCATCAAGCAGAACATTTAAGTACAATAACATCATACATTTAAAGAGCGTGGTGTATTCACAACCATAGATGAGATGCGCCATGATCACGGCGTAGTAAATGTCGTCCTTCTTCTCTAAGACATTGCGGAAATTGTGTTGGGTGTTTTAGTGCAATATGAACAGGAGGACAGAAGCATCCTGCTGACAGCAAGTTAAGTATTCTGTCCTCTGGAAATGATGTAATCAATTCCATACATTCATACATCAGCTACTTCTGCAGAGTGACACAAACCAGGGTTGTTGCTAAGCAGCAATTCCTCGGGGTATAGGCAAGAATTTCAATTTGCTACATGCACCTCACCTCTCAACCTCTTCATACTTGTCCCACCACTTCTTTGCATCTACAGGGATGTAGCCAGGAGAGTTTGTGAGCAGAAAATAACCTTTGATTTGAAAAGGTTAAGAAATGCTTGTGCACTGAAGGGTTCCCTTTGTGTAGAGGATAAAAGCTCAGCGGCTGAGAACACTGACATCAGCTAATCAGGAGGCTTGAGCACCTTATACTTAATAAGAAGACTGAGTCCCAAGATCAAGGACAACTTATAACAATAGTCATTAATCTTATAGGCTGGAGAGAGGATAACACTTTGCCTCGTGTCCCTGGCTCTGGAGAGGTTAAAAAGGTTTAAAAGCAAATCCCATATCTGGACATGCAATATATTTTATTCGCCAATTTAAGTAGAAGTTAAAGGATTTTTTTGTAATCAGATATCTAGTGATTCTTAATACTACTCATAGCTTCAATATAAATATTCCTTTTTTTTCCAAATAAATATTTCTGCTTTATGGAACTCCTTGTTTAAATGGCATTTATATAGAACCATCATATGATCTGTTCCCTTCCCATGTCCCCCACAGTTGTTGTGAACCCTAACTAAACATGCAATATATACTAGAATTTTCCATTATAAACTTGCTTTCTAGGAACTAACTAAACTATGATAACTACCGATTCTAGAAACAAGATGTATTTTGCTGCCTAATTGTTGCTTGGAAAATTACTGGTTCTTGCAGGTTTCTAAGTTACCAGATTTTGTTATGGTTAATTGTTATTAGTTGTGTAGTCTTTCCTTTCCTAAACATTGAGGTGCTATGTATAACTGATAATTAAGTCATAAAAAGTCCAATGCTTTCAACGGCCTTGAAAATGTATATAAGAAAAAACAACAGGGACACACATTCCTCAGTATGTCGAAATAAAGGAATCTTTTCTGACAAATAATGTTATACAGAGATGTATTGGTTTTATAAGGGCGGTATGATTTACGTTGTTTTTCA
Source organism: Ptychadena robeensis (assembly GCA_036250615.1). Classification (NCBI taxonomy): domain Eukaryota; kingdom Metazoa; phylum Chordata; class Amphibia; order Anura; family Ptychadenidae; genus Ptychadena; species Ptychadena robeensis. Next base: position 122,399,143 of record CM070036.1, read on the forward strand.
GACAAATCTGACCATAAGACACACCCAGTTTTTAAAGCAGGAAAACTAGAAAAAAATATTTTAAGTGTTCAAATCAATTGGTTCGATGCAATGGATCAAATCAATGCAATACCACATTTCAGCCACAAGATGCCACTAGTAACAATAGTATTAAGGCACATCACATCATCTTCCTGACACATGGGGGGGGGGGGGAGTTCACCAATATAACTCATAGGCTAGTACATGATTGATTCATTAGATGACAAATAATCCTGAACAGTGAATCAAAGAAATACAAATTGATCATGGGAACAAATTCATCATGCATTTCTCCATTAGTTCTCTTGCAAAAGATCCTTTTCTTGGAGAACTTGCCATTCCCCTACAGAACCTTTAGTAAACCTTTCTACAAAGCTATTTCTAAAAAAAAGAGGTAGCAGTCCAGCAGAACTGTGTGACCTTGTTCAGGGGTGTAGCTAGAAAAGATTGGGCCCCATAGCAAACCAGACAGGAACAGTTGGGAGTCGAGAGAACTGGAATCAGAACCAACCCGGATTATAATGTGTTCGGCTCTTATGTATTTGGCTCGTCTACCAGCAGGATAGTATTGTGTAGCAATATTTTTAAACAAACACCATAGTAAAATTCTCCTCTCTTCCCTGGTCCTTTTATCTAGTATTGAACACTATTACAGGATTACGATTAGTTACATCAGGCACGGATGTTCCTTCTCTCTCCTTCTGTATCTGTATCATCGTGGGTGATAACACCATTTTTATGTATTTATTATATTTTATATCACCCACTATGATACAGATCTCCATGTGCAAGACAATCAGTGTACAGATAATAAAATCACAAAATGTTGCACCATTCTGATGCATTTCATGGATAACCACTTCAGGGATTCTATGTGCAAGGTAGGGTCTCTGTATAAAATATGAGTAAATAAATACAAAATCAGCCAAATCATCATGTATAGATTATAAAAGGTGAATAGAGTGCAAGGGTACCATCAAGAGGCCCCTCACCTAACTGGGGTGGTCTCCCGATCATATTATTATAGAACTCAATAGCAAACACTGCATTGGCGGACACCCTGAAGTATAGTGGTGTCGAGAGAACGGGGAGAAGGAGAGAGAAGGAACATCCGTGCCTGATGTAACTAATCGTAATCCTTTAGCAGTGTTCAATACTAGATAAAAGGACCAGGGAAGAGAGGAGAATTTTACTATGGTGTTTGTTTAAATATATTGCTACACAATACTATCCTGCTGGTAGACGAGCCAAATACATAAGAGCCTAACACATTATAATCCGGGTTGGTTCTGATCCCCGTTCTCCCGACACCACTATACTTCAGGGTGTCCGCCAATGCAGTGTTTGCTATTGAGTTCTATAATAATATGATCGGGAGACCTCCCCAGTTAGGTGAGTGGCCTCTTGATGGTACCCTTGCACTCTATTCACCTTTTATAATCTATACATGAGGATTTGCCTGATTTTGTATTTATTTACTCATACTTTATACAGAGACCCTACCTTGCACATAGAATCCCTGAAGAAGCGGTTATCCGGGAAACACGTCGGAATGGTGCAACATTTTGTGATTTTATTATCTGTACACTGATGTCTTGCACATGGAGATCTGTATCATCGTGGGTGATAGCACCATTTTTATGTATTTATTATATGTCAATAAAATTTTTGAAAAGCATTACCCTTTGCCGTTAAAGACCGCTTGCCCTTCCTCTTGGAAAACTTCGCTTTTCCAATCCTTTTCTATGGACATTTATTTATGATGCTACATTTTTCCTTTGTAATTAATATACATTATTGTACTCTTCTGCAGCAATATTTGAATTTCATTACACATACCACAGGTAGAAGGTTTAACTTCCCCTACTCCTGTAAATCACTTAAGAATTTTGAAAATATATTCACAAAAATGTGAGACACCAGTCCAAATAATGCAAGGCTGCTCTCAATGCATCCTTGGCTCCCATCTCAACAGTGTCACAGGCAGGCTATTGCTTATGCCGCTCATCTCTACTCTATGCTATGCTGCACTACTGCAATAGTTAATGCAAACCATGCAAAAGTAGGTCCTGATCAAGTATTGAGTGAGTTCATTGACCTACTTTTCCAGGTTAACCAATCTGTGTTAAAAAATATTTTTATTAATTGCCTTTATAGGAACACGGACACGAGGCACACAGCCTGATGCAGCAAAGTTATGTTCTGTTAATGGTTAATAAAAAAATTATGTGCTCACAATAATGGAGGTACAATACAGGCATGCAATCCTGCTTTGTACCTCCAGTATTGTGAGTATTTTTATCTTTACCATTAACAGAATTTAGTTGAATTTGTTGTGTGCCTCCATGCACCTCCATGCAACTTCATCACCCACCCCTCATTCTGATCCATTTTACCATGTGAGAGACAGCAAGTTGTACACATCCCCTAATTGTCTTTCTGGCCACTGACATAACTCTTAAGTAGTGATGGACCGAACTGTTCACCGGCAAACTATTCGCGGCGAACATCGCATGTTCGCGTTCGCGCATTTTCGCGAACATAT
>CM070036.1:122404012-122416777 GCA_036250615.1 Ptychadena robeensis
AAAAAGCGTTTAGAGCAATGTTATAGCCTAGACTCTTAACTGCTGCATCCTCTCAGACCTGCGGGAAGCCGGTAAACATTCCACTACTTTCGCTTGTACGGGGGTCTAGTATGTGACCACCCCGACAGAATCGTTCTTTCCCTAATCCTTTTGATCCGAGGGTCCCTCAACATGCACGAACAGCAATGAAAGACCCATTCACAACAAGGATGATCCGAGCTAACCAAATTGATTCCATCCTCCTCACTGATGTCATTGAGGGTCTTTCTCCCCCCATCACGTACAACACCACGGGTCCCAGAATAGGTGACCACAAGGACACCGTGGATTCCTGCTGAGGTTGTCTCCTCCTCCTAAAGCCACCTTCCTCTCTGACTCCTACAGAACTCTCTTCCACGTTGCCGCAGTCTGGGAGCACGAGCTGCTAAGTGCTGTTCTGGTGCTGAGTGACCATAACTCCCCTCTACCGTTCACGCACATCCAAAAAAAGCCTGATCACACTCTTCGCAGGCAACGCTCCAGGAAAAGGCAAATGGGAAATGAGCACTGATTGTGCCTTTCACTGCGACATACAATTTGTCACCCTTCAAAGGACGCATGAGCCTACATGCATTGCGCATGAGCATCCAGTAAGAGGCAAAAAATCCCACTCCGCAGAGGCTGTCCTAGCAACCTGGGATACAGATACCATGACAGCTTTCTCTTGATTGAGCAGGCGTCAAACATTGGAGTGTGAATCCAACCAATCGGACTGTCCGCAAATAAGCCCTCACTGGCATGTTCCTTTCGCACGCTGAATTTCTGAAAACTCGCCATAGCCTGTAGGAACGCCGAAATGGGACACACAACACACCTCCTACCTGTTTGAGGACTCCGTAAGCTGGGTACTGTGCCACAAACGTTGCAACAATCAAGATTTAAGACATGTGCCAATGCACGGCACATGTGACCATTGCCCAAATTCAAGCCGCCCCAACAGATTGCTTCCGATTGTAACACACCACTATTGCCAATCCCATGTGCGGGGCACCACGAGACCACTTCAATAAGGGCGGACGAGTGCTGGCCGGTGTGGCTCTCTGCTTGTTAGGCAAGTCGACCCCATAACAAGCTGACACTGTCATATCCGATGAGAATACCCCACTGGGGAGCTGCAGAGATGCAGATAGTGGAGCAGACCATCAAGAGAAAATCAGCCGAGGAGATGGATAGAGGAGTAAGAAGAGGTGGCAGCAGGCCTGCCTGCAAGTCTTGGCGTTAGTCACCAACCGGACAGCAGAGCCACCATTCCATGCGGCAGCTGTCAGCAGGTTACACCAATGCGCAGTGTACGTGATAGTACCTGCCCTGACCGTCTTTCAGACCAAAGTCATGTAGATGGACCCTTGCCCCAACACGTATGCCAGAGAATGCAATACTTCTTTTCCACAAGGAATAAAGATTGGGGTATCCGTTTTGAAAAAAAAAGTCGCCGGGTACTTCCACTGCGGTGATCCAATAAGACCACAAATTTTTAAGGCTCAGATCCACCAGCTGGTAGGTAAAAAGCTGTGGGCTAAGACTCCGTCAAGCCAGCTGTCAACCCGGGCAACCCCTTCAACTGACACACTACCGTGGCCAGAATGAGCTGGACGTACAAAGCGAAGGCGAAGTGGCTGGTGGTTGAGAGGGCAAGAGGACAGCAGTGGTTGCAGTGGCTGAAGAGTGGACAGAGAGGGAGATGCTTCGAGTGTGTGTCCGCTTGTAGCCATGTGTTAACCCAAAGGCGTATTGTGATGCGAGATCATTGCCTTCTCAAGCAGTGTACGAGGTTTTTGGAACTTCCACGGCTCAGTATCTATTGCACACGATTCAAATCCAAACGCATGCTATCCACGGCAACACACAAAAAAAATGCACACACTGCTGAGCTTGCACTGACGGCATACTGGAGGTGGCAACAGCATGGGTTGATTGCGTGCTGTCTCTGACCACCAGGTGCATACATCATGCCTGACTAGTGCCACTAGCATCATGCGATAACCTGCCCTGCTTAACACTCTCTCTCTGTCCCTCCATCTTTTTCCTCTCTTGGTGTGGGCAAACCCACGGACATCCACGGAACATCGTCATCATCCCAAACCAAAGCTTCACTGTATCTGACACTCAGCAAAGGAATCACAAGCGGTAAAAACAATCAACGTCAATAAACACACAACAATGTGTGGAATGCTAACTGTCAAGGAAGTCCATGTCATCTATGCTCTGGAAATAATGGTTAGCAATCACTCATCTACCTTAAAAGGATGTGAAGAACAAACTCCTCTGATGTCAAATTACGGCTGGTTGCTATATTGGTGGCGGCAGTGAGATGGCAACTTGAAGGTTCACAAGCCGAAGCAGTGAGGATGGTGTTTCCAGGGTCAGAGTGTTGGATGTGGAAAAATTGGGTGTCCTCACTGGTAAACCAGTCCACTAAGTCCCCCATCATTTCTTACGTACGTAAGTGGCCCTGAACACTGGCATTAATTCTAAAGGGCCAAAGAATCAATTTCACCACCACGAGGCCAACGAACCACCACACCCCTGCGGAGTCTGTCTCTGCCTCTGCCTAGCATTTTATGTTTTTGGCGTACAAGCAAACCTGTGCAGCAGATAAGAGTCTGGTGGGCAACTGGACAGTTGGCACAAGGCTGTAAAAGGACGAAAGACCGTGCACTTTTTATTAATACCCTTATAGGATAGGGTGAAAAAAATTCTTGGTACTACCACCCTCCACCAGATAAAACTGGCTGGGCAACTGGGCAACCACAACAGTTGGCACAAGGCTGTAATGACGAAAGCCCTGCACATTTTTCATTAATAACCACTTTATGATAGGTGAAAAAAATTGCTTGGTATACCTTCCACCAATAACTAGTGGCTGGCACTGGAACACACACACAGTTGGCACAAAGGCTTAATGGACGGAAAAGCCCAGCACTTTTTATTATACCCTTTAATATAGGAAGGTGAAAAAAAATTGCTTGTATTAAACACTTCCAACCAATAAACCGGGCTGCACTGGACACACAGTGGCACAAGGCTGTAATGGACGGAAAGCCTGCACTTTTTATATAAACCCTTTATGGATGGGTGAAAAAAAAAAAAAAAAAAATTGCTTGGTAATACCCTTCCACCAAGATAACTGGCTGACACACAGTGCAAAAAGGACGTAAGTGTGAAAACACGCAAAAGCCCTAAAATAGGTGAACAAAATCCACCTGGGTAACAATGTGCCACCAATAACACTAGGGATGGGCACGGGCAGTGTGGGAAATACGCACACACAGTTGGCACAAGGCTGTAAGTGGTGAAAAGCAAGGAAATAAGCCCTAAAAAGTTGAAAAAATCCCCATGGGGTTAAAGTGCACCAACAATTATGGGTGGCACTTGACAGTGTATGGGACACACACACACAAGTTGCACATATGAATAAGTGAGTGAAAAGCAGATGCAAACCGAATTAAAATAGTGTGAAAAAATCCCCTGGGGTTACAAATGCCACCAGAACAAAATGGGTGGGACACTAGGACAGTTTGGCGCAACATTGGCACAAGAGAAACGATAAGTGGAAAAGCAGCAAATACCCTTAAAATAGGGCGAAAAAATCCCCTGGAGGTAAAAACAAGATGCAAACAAACAAAAAAACAAAAAATAAAATAAGACACTGGCAGTAAGCACTGTTGATATGGGCTTGAAAAAAATAACTAGTGCCACAGCCAAAGACACAAGGGTACGAAAAAATAGCCCTAATAGGCTTTTGATGTCTTCAGACTCTGTCCTGACAAGCATTTAGAAATCACTGTAGAGAGAGTAGACTGCAGATGATACGAACTAGCTAATAATTCCTATACACATCAGCACTATCTAAGCTAACTCTTCTCCTTCAGCACAAGATGTGACATGGGTCTCTCCTGTGCTTGCATAGGGGTGGATACCCAACTACGGTTGCCCCCAGGAGGACTTAACGCACAAGGTACCTCACCTGAAAACCGAGACCGGTGAAATCCACCAAGACCCCCCTTAGGGAGTGAGTTCAGAAACAGTGACAGATGCAAAGTCCAGGTTTGTGGCAGGGGTCATACAAAGGAGATAGGTCCAATCAAACATGGTCTAAGGGTAATCACTCATTGCACTTTATTTTCCAATTGACTATCATTGTAGAAATCCTTGCTGCGGATTTATAGTGTGAAAAAAAAATTTCTTGGGAGTTTTGCCATGGATTCCCCTTTGTCATGTCATTGTCCAGGTGTTTGACCCCTTGAAACAACTTTCCCAACACTATTGTGGCCAGAAAGGGGTCCCTTTGTTTTTTAAAATTCGCCTCCCATTGAAGTCAATGGCGGGTTCGCGTGTTCGCCGGGTTCGAGCCATCACTACCGGACCTTTGCCTTTTGTTCTGAAAGGGAAATGTTCTGTTGATCATGTAGACTGAATGAATCTAGTAAGCTTCAATACAATAGAAACTAGCTCAGGTTATCTAAAACTTATCCAAGTAGAGGACAAGGAACATGTAGGTTGCTCAAAGATGTAAGATTAAAATGGTTATCTAATGGGCACTTTAACACTTTAAAGACTTAAATGAGCCAACAACCTCTTGATGGACTGGGAATTATATGGTCAAGGCAAAGAAATTACTGTCAAAACTAATACTACTTCACTACAAGCACTGTAGTAAAGAACTTTTTAAAGATTTATACTTTTCCTAGATTAAATAAATGTAAAATGGAAAGTTGTTAAGCGTCTAGTTTTACAATCCACTACATACAAACACTTGCCTGGTATTTTGTAGGTCCTCTTGTTCCACCAGGAGAACTCCGATCCCCTATGACATAGCAAAGTTCTGACATTAAAGAAGATCTTTCATGTCCTGTAAATTCACTTAATTGGGCCACCATGGACCTAGGACCTGCGGCCCGGGGGCCACATGCGGCCCTTTGGGCGTTCTCCGACGGCCCATGAAAACTAACTGTTATTGCATAAGGCATAGGAACTCACCTGTCCACTGATTCCCCACTAACAGGTCCTTGCCTGGGAACATCTTTGAGTAGGAAGAGGAGGAGAGGCGATAAACTTAACTCATAGGCATACGTAGAAGCCAATCAGCGACCCAGATGGTGCCTGAGCAAGTCCTTCGCCTTTCCTCTAGTGTTGGTGGGGTGGGGGATCAGCAGACTGGTGTGTGCCTATTCTACCACTATTCCACCAATGAACAGGGGAGGGGTGATTGTATAATATATATTGCGGCACATAACCTGAGAATGGGGGCACGTAACCTTTGAATCAACGGGTATATGCCCCATAGACGGTTATGAGGCAGAAAACCTTTGATGATATATATGACATAAAAAGTGCATTACCACACCATCAGTGTTCCCTGATGTTTGAAGTATAAATTAAAACAAGTTTTTTTATTTAAAAATTAAAAAACAATGTCTACTAGCTTCTAGCTTCTATACAAATCAGTATAGATTGAAAGTGTTATGTGCGGCCCTTTAGTGATGCTGAGGACCACACTTGTGGCCCTCCATATCAACTCAGTTGGGCACCACTGATCTAGGCTATAGGTAAACAAGGCACATGACTATTCACATTTTCTTAAACCATCACACTATACCACTTTCTGCCATTTCTCCATAGTTTAGCTCCATAGAAAGAAGTCAGCATCCCATATTCAGTAAGCTGTGATGCGCTCTGTGTTCTAACATCTTCATGGCCAACATTGTTCTATTTTAGCAATTTGTCCTTTGTTTCTGATTCCTCTTTTATGGGATTAGCATAGATGTGCAAGGGTTTTGCTGCCCCCATGCTATTATTGCACCATAGTTATGATGCCCATTACTCTATTGTTTAATGCTCTGACCCACCCCATCTAACCATAACAATATGGCGCCCATTAAACATCCTTATTATTGTCCATTTTCCTTCTTTTTAAAATTAGATATACACGTGTTGACTAATATATCCTATCTACTGACTTCTGGTGTCAGAAGATATTTGATAAAAGTCACTTTACCTGTATTTAGATGTAAGTATAGGTGGCTGATCAATGTGTGCACAGTGGAGGAATTTTCCAGACTACGGACAGCTAGCTTGGAAGAGCTGAAAATTAGGGTCTTTTGGGTAAGTAAAGCTAGCCATACACTCTGCAATAAAAGTTACGATCTATTAAAACCGACCAATGTATCCCGACGTCGGAGTTGTTTTAGATCGTAATTTTCGGTAAAATAATAATAATAGATCGTAATTTTTATCGCAGAGTGTATGGCTTTAGCCCCCATCTTTATGAAAAAAGGTCATAGAGCATGAGCAACCAGACTGGTCTGTGGTTGTGCCATTTTTAATTTATTTGATCAAAGAAAAGTATAGAGCTTTGAAACATACTTTACTACAGTAGGTTCAGTAAAATAGTATTCCTGTGTCAATGAATTAGGAGCTTTTGAAGGGAAAGCCCACATTGACAAATTGTCAAACTTTTTTCTGTTTTTGGTCTAAATTTACAAACATATCTGTAAGTTTGGGCTATCAATGGGCACCTGTAGATGATACGTGGCAGAATCCCAGACAGTTTTCAGCTTTGCCACATTGTGTTTTATAGGTTGAAAAGTATTTTCCTCCTTGGCTATCTATCTATTAACTGGGTCTATCTAATCAATATATGTTGAATGTCATCTAAAACATAAACAGCACAAAGATAGGCCATTGGTAAATTTTTCATGAATTGCAGATCAATTGTATTATAAGTCGTTAGCTTTCTATATCTGCAGCAGTTTGCCCCATTCTGTAGTCTCTGCAAGAAAGATGATAACAGGCTAATATTAAATAGCTCTAGTTGTCAAGAGCATAGGGACAATGATAGTAAATAGCCCAGATTGCTCTCTTTTCTTTTCTAGGAAGAATTCACAGTGTTTTGATTTGAGAGAGAATGCTTTTTGTTCATGGAAGGCATGTTTATCTGAAAGCACATGCTCGGCTTCCTTTTCCACACACACCCAGTCTTAGAACTATTTTTAATGCAACTGAAACATTTTGGTTTATTTGTGTTACTAGAGGGAACATGACAGTATAAGTACAACTAAAGAGCTCAGGGTCAGTAAATATTTCTTCTGTCCTCTTCTTTTACATTGTATATTTAATTAACAACCAAATGAAACGGGGTGCTGCTGTTCTCATAAAACGCTACTGTCCTTTCAGATAAACTTACAGTGGGGTAAAAAAACAGTACCAATTGTGCAAGTATTGCCACTTAAAAAGATAAGAGTGGCGTGTAATTTTCCTCATAGGTACACCTCAACTATGAGAGACAGAATGGAGGAAAGAATCCAGCAAATCATATTCTCAGATTTTTAAACAATTTATTTGCAAATTATGGTGGAAAATAAGTATTTGGTCATTATCAAAAGTTCATCTCAATACTTTGTTATATCCCCTTTGTTGGCAATGACAGAGGACACGCGTTTTCTGTGAGTCTTGACAAGGTTTTAACACACTGTTGCTGGTATTTTGGCCCATTCCTCCATGCAGATCTCCTCTAGAGCAGTGATGTTTTGGGGCTGTGTTTCACATCCATTATGGCTAACCCTGGGTGCAGGAGGGATTTTCCCTTGTTATAGCCTGGGTGCATTAACCTCCAGGGTGTTTGGCCCAAGTAAACTTGGGTAGAATTTCATCCATCCTAGTTAACTGAGGGTAAACAAACTGTATTCCCCTGGTGATTCTGTGTGTCCACGTGTATGCCAATGCTTCCACATCCGCCCCCGATTGTGTCACTGGTGGCGTGAATTGGCCGGGGGTTGGTTGTGCCAATGTCAAGTGGCAAGGAGAAAGGGGAATCAATTTTTTCAAAAAGCCCGCTATGGACCAAACACACAGGGGGTTAAGGGCTGATTTTTCATCTTTGACGAGGATACCTTGATACCCAGTCTCTTGTTGAACTCTGAACTCCTAGCCCTCCCATGTACTTCGTAAAGCTATGTCTTTGAACTTCCTCCTTGTCAGATTATTGTGCTTTTGCCAAAATACTGCTCTTGTTTTGTTGCTTCTGGTTTTCTCATTATTATTATTACCAGTGTAACAGTTTTTGGCTCCTGATTTCCCAACTACTTTTTATCTTGCTCCATTACTTTTTTGACATAATTGGTTTCTGGATGTGGCTTGTTCCTGACTACATTTCTGCATGCTCCCTCTCTGCTACCACTATTTGTGCACTGATCCTACCTGCACCTGTGTTGCTTTTTCAGCTCCTGGACGTTCCCATCAAAAACATAAAATCAGATGCAGTTGTCAGCAATTTATGTGAGAAAATATGTTATTCTCTGACTATGACAATACCAAACTGTGTGCATACATTACACTGCAAGGCGCCCAGCAATTACACATTACAACTGAAAACCTGGATTGTGAGCCAATAGCTATTTACTCTCAGAGACAGGATGATGGGTGTCAGCCAGTGCTCACCATACCAGAGTCCTGATTCCTATAATGTGACAGTGAATCTTCAGGAGGTTGGATTCTGTTATTTATATTCAGATATAATTAAATTAAGGGCAAAGCAAAGTTTTTGAAGGCCTGGATCACACTTATCAATTTAACAGTCATTGGCATCTATTTTCATGGACCTATTGTGAACTTTTTGGACAAGGTGTACACCAGACCCCATAAAGATGAATAAAATGGAAAAGTTATATGCAAGCTACCTGTAGACAGCAACTGAGCGCTTTGAAAGCCAGAACCTGCTGTGAAATATCTATATCTTCATTCAGCCACATTAGAATGATAGTAAATATTAAACATGAACATTTCAATGAGGAATTCTCATTTTGGGAAACAGTCTAAACGAATCATTTGTGTCAACACCCTATCATACACATATGAATGTGTCTTTAAATCTTACAGTCAATTAAGAGGTATTATTATTTGTAATCTAATACAACTATACTTTTAAATGTGTTTGCATTTTGGAGAAAGCTGATATTATATGCTGTACCAATTAATTGGATTTCATTAGCTGAAGAGGTTTTCAGAGAGATAGACAATTATTTCCATTATTTGGTTAAGATGAGCCATGCTTAATGGAAATATTTAATGAGGCTAACACAGAAATGAGCTGTAGATAGGTGTAATATAGTACTGGAAGCAGTAAGCATACTACCTGACTATACTCAGCAGCTGTGCTGCCCATATACTAGAAAAGATGTTTTAATTGATTACCTTACTGATTAAAATTAATGAAGTGATTATATTTCTTTGAAGGGAATATATTTTTAATCAACATTTAGGCAACACTCACAACAATTCACTCCTCACCCAATGTTTTTAAACCTCAAACATCTATTGAATTCACTTTTAGAATTCTTAGATTTATAATAAAAATGTTGACTATTAAGTATTAATATGGGACATATGTATAAAACTCTTAGTATACTGGCATTTCCTTAACCTCCCTAGTGCTCTTGTTAGGCCCAGACTTCTGTACCAAAATCGATCTATTGATCCCGCTCGAAAGAAGGCATACACTAGTAGATTTCTTAATAGATTGGAGCACAATCAAGCTCTGTGAGCACATACGGTGCTCGGTTTAGAAATCCACCCATGTATGCCTAGCTTAATCTGTACCTTGAAATGCCACAGCTGTGAATTGGGGTGGATTATCTCTGCAAAGGAGAAGTGTTCACACATATTTAGAAAGATTTGTGAACAATATTTGCGAGTAATGGGTGTTTTGTGTATGTAGAAAATGTTTCAGATCAGCTCATGAAATGGGAGCAAAACCAAAAGTGTTGCGTTTGTATTTTTGTTCAGTGTATATGTTCCTGTACCATTATTCTTTCTTTTCCCAGAACTCTGATTTATTTGGATATATTGTAAGTGGATGTATAAACCAGTACTTTCATTGGCAGCACACCTTGTCAGATTCAGCATTTACATTATTTTGTACTGTAGAATTCCATCTGTTTCAATGCTTTTTGAGTTTATAATTTTTGTGCTAAATTGTCAATATTATATTTATATGAGCATCTGCTGACCTTCACAAACAATAGGAATGATGTAGTAGCATGAGGTTACCCATTTTTTACACCGTGCAAATCCCCCAGGACTTGGGTCCATTGGCATCTGTTTTCCTGCCTTCAGACATTGAGGGTTGAGTTTTAGAGTTCCCTCCCTCAGTGACCCAGCCTTCACTTTACCTGGTGTGGTAAGACAGGAAAATGTGCACAACCACTGACAGAGCATTGATTTCTCAATAGCTAAGGGTTCCGTTTAGTATATTCTGCAAATGATGGGATAATCTAGGAAAGATTCATTTCAAATTCCTCCTGTATTTTAGCCCATAATGTCCAGTTTCCTCCTCATTAGGTAGTATACCTCAGATACTTTTCTGTACTAGAAGAGTAAACTAGGTCATTCCAACTATGATATTAAAACTAAATATTTAAGATGTAGCGGTATAATTACACCATTTAATCTATCTGAAAGCTGTGCAAAAAAAACCTGTCCTTTATGTTCATGAACAGGGCTTTCATCCTTCATTCTATTGGAATAAACAGGATTTGCCCAAAGATTTTGGCAGAAGTTAAGTCAGGTAATTGTATATTTTGTATATCTGCCCTACCCTACAGGTCATACTAGACAGGTCATACAAGGATAGAGCCTAGCAAAGCCTGGTAAAGGGGGCCAACAGATAATTATGGCCCCCACAAGCAAAACCAGACCCCATGGCAGACCTGGCCAGCCAGGGAAGATAGGCCCCTCCATTGAGCTATGGTATTGGGCATCATTTGGCTCCAAGGGGGTGGGGGGGGGGGTGCACACTTTTCACCATTTCTCTGGCCAACCAGGTCTGTTGCAGAATCTAGTATTCCCCTGGAGGGTTGGCCCGCACTTGACCATTGACCACAGTTAGCTAGCTTGCCAGGCCCTACGCCAGAAAAATAGTTGTACGTCTGAAAAGGGGAGGGGGGCAAATGGCCTTTCAAGATGTTTAATATATAGGAGACTAAAGGTGGCCCCTTTGAGCGCCATGCGCGCTCACGACCATCTATCTGGCGCATAACTAATGCGGCCATACCTGTTTTTACGAGGGATCAATAAATCCCGCTCAAAGACAGGGTTATCGGACATGACCATAAATCATGGTCAATGTCCATTGCTTTGGATGCGGGTCCCCATGCAAAGCATTGTCTGAGCTGGATGGCATAGCAGTGGTGCTGCGCTTCCATCTCTTTTTATATAATGCTCAGTGCAATGACATCACCAAGATCGAAGGCTGGCCTGTCTCACAGGCATCGACCCATGTGGGGCAGCCTTAAGACTATAATATTTAGAGCCTAAGTCTTGTTCAAGTAAGTCCAAACCCACTAAACCCAAGCCCCTGTGATAGGACTAGAGCATCAACAAACCAATGAAGTCTTAAGGCCCCCACACATGTACCGACAGCCGGTAGCGTGCACGCACATCGGTCCGCGGCAAAATCGTTCACTGCTCGTTGCGTGTGTGGTGGCCTTTAATCGATTCCTATGCAAAGCAGTAGATCTGGTTAGTTAGGGAGCTGTATGCTTTTCCTCCCTTTAGTTCTACTAAGTTCTGCTCTTGAATTCTGAGAAAATGATACCAGAACAGAATTCATCAGGAACAGGAAAATAGACCTGTCTTCCTTAAAGTATACCCTTACCCTTTGCAGAACTATACTAACTGATATCCAGGGTTGTGTGTTGAACAGGCGTTCCTGTCTGCAAGCGCTATGCAGATGCTCAGGGCATTTAAATACCACCCCCATTACAGACCGAAAACTGCCCCGTAAACACGACATGTCTCATGTAAACAATCCCTGACTGTAGGGGACCCTTCCCTGGCTGTATAGTGTGGCAGATCTGTGTAAATATTAGCACTGGATGGCAGAAAGACCAATCCTTTGGCTGACAAATGAGTTCCCTATACCTATTCTATCTGTGTATTTAGATGTTTGCCTGGAGTTCAGCTTTTACATTCTGCATGAGTTGAATATTTTTTTACTAGTGAACTAAAATGCCCTTTACAGCTTTTCAGCTAAAGCAAACATTCCAATTATGTATGCATACACATAACTATACAATACAAGAGTTAACGCGTTCTTCCTCTTCACTAAGGGGAAAAGTTCATGAACCACAAGACAAAATGTGTAGTAAACAATCCACAAAAACACAAGGGAAATCAACAAGTAAAACACATCACAGACGTTTCTATGCAGCAACCATTTACATATCAGACAACCATACAAGAGTTATCCTACATTTACATTTGTTGTCTATTCTATTAAACATTGAATATGCATATGTTTGTGAGAACAAAAAAGCAATGTTGGCCAAATAGTAATAACACAAATCGGACAACAAATGATCTTCTCTGGTCTGATCACATGAACAAATCGTTTTTTTTATAGATTACGGTTTGTGGATCCTCAATGTGTTTGCCTGCATTAGTGATAGTAGAGTGTTGTACCCTGTTAGCCATCGAATGGTAGAACTAGTAGGGACTTTTATTGGCAACACCCACATGCACAAACCAATCGATCGTTGAAGCAAAAATATAAAAAGTCTTTATTACATCCAGGACCAATAAGTATGTCTCCATATAAAAAACAGGTACTGTTAGAATAAATCTTAATAAGGATTACAGCTACAATTACATGTCAGTTAGCTAGCTACTGGAGCATATACAGTGCTGCTTGAAAGTATGTGAACCCCTCAAGTGGTGTAGATGTTTCTG
>CM070036.1:122422976-122437487 GCA_036250615.1 Ptychadena robeensis
GATTGCTTTGGACTTTGCCTGATGTACATATTGTATATAGGACTTGCACAATAAACCACCTGTGTGTGTTCACCTGAAAATCTTGTTGCTGTGCCTCCTTCGCCTGCTGGGGACCCATCCAGGGGGTCACGTACCTTACCGCTCTACAACGAATCCCTCACAATATATATATATATATAAACGCAATGCATGGTAGTACCAGGTACTGATATAAGAAGTCTCAAATATTAAAATATATATTTTGCTAGTTTTTGTTCAGTTCTGAAAA
Organism: Ptychadena robeensis; assembly: GCA_036250615.1. NCBI lineage: Eukaryota > Metazoa > Chordata > Amphibia > Anura > Ptychadenidae > Ptychadena > Ptychadena robeensis. The sequence continues at coordinate 122,423,245 of CM070036.1, forward strand.
TAATAAAAAATATATGCTAAAAACATTGATAGTTTCCTTTCATTTGCCGGTGGAATGTTGGAATACCTTGAAGAACATCTGCAGACCTAAACAAGGCAAGATTTATTGCAAGAATGTAATCATTTTATTGTGGCCTAGCACTCAGCTCCTTATTTTCTATGCTTGCCTGATAACAAACAGCATTTTTGTTGGCTGAGCAGTGTTAGCCCTACCTATTGCCTTTTGCTAAACTACTCAACTTCCCCTATTGACTGCTTATCTGCAGTATTGGAACAGCTTTAGAAAGTCTGATGAGAACACAAGGGAAGAGCAGAGGGCAGCTCTGAAGTTTATGGAAGAACAACAGTTTTATTTTATTTTTTGGACTCGTAAAGCAGATTTAATAAAATACTTTCAATGGTACATTTAACAGACCATTGGGGAGCAAATAGGAGACGTTCACTGTTAAGGTTTACTTACACTTTAATAACAAAGCAAGGCAATAACCCATGGCAGACGCTCCTCAGCAATTCACCATTCTTGAACAAGATGAATTGTAGATGGATTGTCACATTTCTCTCTGTTTATTACATAATAAGGTATGCTCATTTCACTCACATTGCACAGTGTGATCTATATGTCCCATGTCTTGGCGCTGCCATCCATCACACTGGGAAACATATGACAATGCCAGTTTTCTCTCTTTGCTATGTTTTATATTATCAACTTCATAAACATCTGCTGCCGCGGTGTTATCTCAGGCTGCGCTTTCCCTTCGGGAACATCTGTCAGACACAAAGTGATTTCTTTCTTGTAACTAAACAGTTGATTTGGAAAGAATAAGACACGGGTAAAAGTAAATATAGAGTTCACAATGGATTGGGGGAAAAAAGCCTGAGACCTTGTTATAGCTGTGATGTAAATGGCCAAACGGGAATTCAAATAAGTGCTTAGTGAAACAAAGACGCCAGACTCGTCGTTGTATGGAGGTGGTTTATGAGATTTAGAAATAATAAAGAACAAGTTTATGTTCTGCTTTCTGCAACAAATAAATTGTGTAACATAGAGCTGTTGGTTTGACAGAGCAGAAAAGTAATTTCCTTAAACAACTTGGGATTTCCCTGACAGTAGAGGCCACTTGACACATTTAATATAGTAGTACAAAGATTGGCGATGATGTGTAGAGTTCAATCCTATTTTAACCCTTCACTGAAATATCATAGTTAAAATGTATCAGGATCACTACTAGATGAACATTGTTTCACTCTCGACTTGATCTCAATAAATAGCAGAAATAGTGTATTTATTATAAAGGTGTCATAGGTAAGAAGATATAATATAAAAAGTATTCATCATCTTACACAGTCGATTTCCATTGCTACATATGATTGTTCTGAATTGGGTTCCAAAAATTACTGCGAGCACATCTCCCCCTTTATGACATCTATTGATCTACCAGGTCAGATCCCAGCTATTGTTTAGTATCAGAGGGATACAGCTGAGCGTCTCCTTTAGTGATGAGCAGCATAGGCAATATTCATATTCGCAAATTGTTCTAATCACAGTAAATTATTATGAATGCAATGTGTGTTGTCATGGTGTCATCTAGTGGCAGAATATGAAATAGCAGCTGCAGTGTAATCACCACACTCATAAGTAATTAATTGCGAAAATCAGCAGTTGTACATGTCCATATTACAAACGCCATCCATGATACTTTCCCCAAAATCTTGAATATTTGAGACTAAGAAGATATAGCACTATATTCTGGATCTTTGCGGTAAACTGGTAAACTGCGGTATATTCATCACCATCCTTTTCATCCTTCTCCCACCCCTCTCTAAACAGCAACATGTATGACTTTAGGGTACTTGTTTATTCTACTGTCACTAACAAATATTTCCATAACCCATAACTTAGAGTGTATTAGAAACTTTAGGGTCTACGGGAAGGGATTGCTTGGGGATGAGACCACTGAACTGATGGTAGTGCACAGAGCATTCACTTTACTAATATCGCTTGGCGCTATGAAGTCTAAAGGTCCCCATCCACGTCCCGACGGGCGCTCGACAGATGACCAGTTCAAGCATCACTAATATCACATACATTTTTTCTTTTAAATTCCTTTCTAATGTTTCCTTCTCGGAACATGAAAATGTATCTTAAAAAACAAAAGTTGCACTCTCCTTCACACTACTCCCGAGATATCATGAATGACAGGAGATCCTAGGAAAATTTGTCTCAAACCCAACCAAACCAAACCCATCCTCAATGTACTAAGACAAATGGTTGGTCTTCTATGTTCCTTGTCCTGCTTGCTTTGGAAGTCTTGCCAAAGTGTCAGTCTTTTCATTCTGTGTTAAGGCAAAGGGTCATGGTCTAGATAGCAGCAAAATAAAAAAAAATTATCTTCCACACTGGCACCTATCAGTGTCTAGTGACATTGTCTAGCACAAGTATTCACATGCAGCTTGCTTTTGCAACCCACCTTACTTCTTCCTCTACTGCACAGTCAGTGCCTTTCGGTGTTCATGCTTAAGGCCCCTTGTCGACTTGGGGGGGGGGCTAGGGGTGCTATTGGTGGAGATGCCGATGAGCCCTCTCTCCCCGTGCAGTTCTAAACAATGTGATCTGCTGACGGGGAGGGGGGGGGGGTTGTGTGACGGCGGTGGAGGGAGAAGAAGAAAAGGAACACACTCATATATGCCGCTCCTCCATCCTCTTCTTCTTCTTCCCTCTCCACCTTACCATTACCCTTGTCTGCAGGGAGGGTGCCGGGGGTCTCAAAGGCCCTATGCACAGGCATTTTTGACCTAGCATGAGAAACGGCCCTGTACACAAAGAGATGCCATCTCCTTTTACAATGGTGGGGTTTGCCCTCATCTGTACAAATGTACAACACCAGTTCTTAGTATCCCATCATGGACAGAGTAGTTTAGAAAAGCTTACCCTACTAACACTTTTTTTTTTTAACATTACAGGGTGCACTGTGGAACAAAAACATTATCCAAGGCATTTTGACACTTTTCATTTCTTCATTTAAAGTTCTACAGGCTTTAAACTTTACAAAGTCAAATTATCAGACAAGGATGAATTTTATCTTTGAGGCCCAGTCAACCAGACATTGTTGTCCTAGTTAAGGGAATATTTGACTGTTGCTATAAGCAGTATTAACTTTTTACTTTCTTTTTTATTTAATATTACTCCCGGACTCCCCTCTAGTTTAACTGCCTCTACTGTGCAAGCTCATTGTATTCACATGTATAAAGTATTAGCACTTTGTGTAAAATAAAATAGCTGAGTTAGCACTTGCCTTTATATTACACTAAAGGCTTTAGCTACAAGGCTCTTCTTTGCTCCTCTTCAGATATCAGGAAAAGATTATTAAAAGAATTCCATGGCAGCTCCACAGGAAGCAGTCTGAGAGCTGCAAATGTCTGCTTTAATATCGCTGCCACAACTAAAGTAATGATTTAGAAGAGCGAAGATCCCCTTAAGGGGGACGTGTGAACCATGAAATTCCAATTAACTCTATTGTTACATTTTGTTTTTGAACATCAAAATCTCCTCTGGGGCCAAAACAGTTTATTTCCCTTCTTGCTAGAGGTTTTCCTTGTTGGACCATTGAAAGCATTAAATCAGCACTTTGGATCATAAGGAGCACACAAAGGGATAGTTATGTTGGGTTACTGTGAAGAACAGTAATATATCTCCTCTAGCATTTCCCTGAAGAAATCATTTTTCCCCTTAATTGAGTAAAACAGGTTTACAGAACAAACATTTCTCTTTGATGATCTCCGTGCATATAACACGATTGTTCAATCTATTCCTTGTTAAAGCGTATATGTGGGCAATGTAAAAAAAATATATTCAAAACCCTTTGGTAATATATGCATCCTTAATTCTCTATAACTCTAGTACAGAATAATATCTAGTGATCACATTGTGTTGTTGGGTGACATCACTGTCCTTGTTACACTGAAATCTATAGGCAGTATTGTAAGCCGTGTCTCAATTTCCCTTTCTGGACTACAGGACTCTGTTCCCACCCTTCCCGGTCCCATGTGCATACATGGATTTCATATTAGCAAAACAATGTTGCTGCCCTGACTTTCAAGGAATTGTGCACACAAAGGCTTTATTTATTAGTTAATAGTATAGCATTGCCTATTTGAAAGGCAATAAATGTGACTGTCATCAGACACTGACTGGTAGTACATCAGTCACAGTCATAGCTATATAAATATGTCCCTTTGCTTTGTGAATGAGATATTTCTGTGATAATTCTAGTTATCCAATCAAGTGTGACCATTAATTCAGTTTCTCATATTCTCTTTGTGCACGTTCATGTATTTTTTGCAAATTGAATATTTACCTAGCTTCATCTGATTACCATATTTTTCGGAGTATAAGACACACTTTTTTTACCATTAAAATCAGTGGGAAAGTGTCCCTGCGTCTTATAATCTGAATATGTATTTTTTTTTATCCCAACCATCCTGGGAGCAATAGCTGTGCATCACAGGAGGCAGAAATTAGTTCCATTTCCTCAAGCCAAGCCAAAAAGCCACTGCCAAGAAGAGATCTTATCTGCATTAGTACAAGTAGTACCCATTCTCTGAACACACTGACCAACTTATGGAGAGAGACATTCTACAATTAGATAGCATGAGTTGTGTATTTAAATTAACATTCTGAATTGCAATAAATACATTTTGTGACAAGACAAATATCTCATCCCATATGTAAATAGCTGTTCATGGGTTGTTAGTGCCAGATTGTAAAATGTGTCTCTTTATAATTCGGTCAGTGTGTTCAGAGATTGGGCACTGCTAGTGTATACAAACATGGTAAAGTTTCAGCCCTGCACACTCTGCTGCAGCAAAGACCTCCCTCCTGGCACTGGCCTTTTGGCTGGAGGAATACAAAGTGAATGGTCCAGTCCTGCCTACTTTGCTGGAACATTCTGTATATTCACTTGATATCTGAATAGCTGTCTTTATTTTTACCAAATTTTCCCTTCAAAACTTTGGGTGCGTCTTAAATACAGTAAGTTTAGTAAAAAATTTATTTTTTAACATGAACAATCAATCCCACGATGAGTAGGAATGGCTTCTGAAAAGTATTGTTCTTTTGGGGTGAGATTGTGGATATAAGAAAAAAAGGATTCCAAAGCTGCCCTTGCAAGAATGTTACAAACCTTGTTATCGTATCCAAAGTAGTTATTAAAGCTAGTTGGGGGAAAATGTTTTAAAGTAGCAAAATAAAATCTTTGGCATTGATGTACTACAAGGTACCTGGCCAGGGCTGACCATAAGCAAAACTTTTTACCCACCCTACTGAGCATGCCCAACAGGTTACTTAAGGGTGTATTGATATTTACAGACAGACAAGTGGTTCTGCTCAGCCCTGGCCCAGGACCTGTACTTCATTCAGCATGAACTTTAAGAGACATAAGTGTTAGTTTTTAAATTGATATTTTTAAGTTGAAATGTCACAGTGAAAATTAAACTTTTAGCAAAAATGTCTTAATCATCCTGCAAAATTTCAACCCTTCAAGAAAACAAACAATACAAGGTTTCCTAATGCTAAAGAGACTGATGGAGACTGCAGTGACAAAGCCAAGAAAGGGTACAGAACAAGGGCTACCAAAGAGGTAAGTATATGCACTTTTCTCTTGATGAGCGGAAATTGATTGGGTTCGTTTTTTGAATCGTAACCACAACAAAATAATATATACAGTATGAAGAACGTCTTCATTTTCAGCAAATTAAATTCTATTATGTCAGCTCTCCATTTAAAGTATATGGAGGACAATTCCCATAGAAAACCATTGAACGCTCCCCAGTAGCCACCTGCGATATTGTACCCGGAGTTAACCCTCAAAAGCCTGGCGAATAAATATGGAATCGCTCATACGATTACACTAAACAGGAAGTTAGCATATTATTTAGGATCCTGGAGCCCTAAGCCATCATCATAACAGCTCAGAGGTAGGTCAAAATGTCATTATTACATATTGAGTTTACATCCGCATTAAGAAGCAATTTTTCATCCCTTACTTAAGTCCAAGTGTGAGGTGTCCGAATGTAAGATTTATCCCTTCTTTGTTCTTCAACCCCTTACCAATCCTGTGCTTCAATAATACATTTTTCTAAATCATTCTTTTATAACTATATGTAGTTACAATACCTTCTGCACAAAATGAGAACATACTTGGGATATATAAATGACTTACCATTATTACAAATAATAATAATACAAATTCATGATAACTCTGAACAAATGTGCTTAAAAATAATAATTATTAATAAAAAAAATCTCTTGTCATTTGTGTGCTTTTTCCAGCCATAGCAACAACTTTACCAAGCCAGCGAGATAAGTATCCCAGTAGCAACATCATTCTTGCCAAGTCTGTAATTTGTACTTAAATGTAGATAATAAGACTTTGTATCTTGCATGCGTAAGAGAAACCCCAACAGATTATTCTAAATAGGCTTGAAGATCCTTCACTATCATTGCCCCCATTTCATTCAAAAAATGTTTAGTAAAACAAAATTACCTTATTCTTATTCCGCAATGTTATAACACCCACATTCATTGTGTTACATTATGAGCAATAGTACTCAGAAGTTCCATTCACAGAACGTGTCAATGTTACAAGATTCTTGCAAGATAGGTTGAAAGGGTAGAGAGGTGATGGTTTTAGGATTTTATTCATCACTAAAGCCCCCCCCCCATACACCTTTAGATCATACCATACAATTTCCATTAGATCTACCAACAACTATGTAGTGCCGGGTGATAGAATACAAAGTGATTGGAAGGTTTAGAAAGGTCCTCAAATTACATGGTTTTGGTAGAAGAAAAGTTGATTGAACAAGAAAAAAATACTGCTGTTACTGCTGGAAAACATATTGCCCTCCATAAACCTCTAAAGTCCTTAGGGTTGCAAATCAAAGACCAGAAGCCATGATTATGCTTTCAACTATTGGATCAGCCCCCCTCCACCTCCAACACACATGATTGCTGTTAATATGAAGGTCACATACTCTTCTCCCCACTTTTTAGGGCCGCTCAGGGTCTGGTGTGGACAAGAAGATGAAAGGCAACCTGTCCTCCCACCTTTGCTGGACACCCAGGCTCCATGCCTGGAGAAATATGTAGTTTAAATGTTTGGGGGAACCAGCAATAAAAATAAAAAAACATTAACCAATAATTACAAACACCATGCACAGCATTAAAGCACTTTAATACACATATTTTCAAGGATTTGTGTATTTACATAGGTTGCCTGTAAACCTCAATCTTGTAACTTTTATTCACACGTATAAAGAGATAGTGTCAATTGATAGGGGAAAGCAACAGGTAAATTAAAGTACTTAGGTGCAAACTACTGAACACAAATATCAAATAATAAATCTTAAAAAATATATATTCACAAGTTGTTAAAGGGGTTAAGGAACATGTTGTAAGTGAAAATATAAAAAGCTTTTGGTTTTCTGTACTTGAACAATTGGCAAAATTGGACAATTGGTAAAAGTACGTATAGATTTCCACTGTACTTGAACAATTGGCAAGAGAAAAGATAAAGGTACGTATAGATTTCCACTTGGAACATGTTCCTACGGGGGTCCTTGACCCTTTACCAACTTTGGGGACCATGTAAAAGTTCTACTATACTAGCGTATCCAAAACCTTCCCGGCTGGGCCCCCATTTTCTATATAGGAATCTTATTAAGCCCCCCATTGAAACTACACGAATTGAAACTTTATTAAAATCATTTCCTTTTCCAAGCAAAACAAATGCAATTGCAAATGTTGCAAACTGACCATTGTTGGAGAAATGAAGTGCATAATGAAGATATAAACGAAAATTGCTAGAAACATTTACCAGTTCCCAGTCAGAAAAAACCCTAAAAGGGGATCACCAATCATGCAGAAACATACATCATTCACATACAGAAACACACACAGAGACACAGACACACATACATACATACATACATACACACACACACATACATGCATGCTATTAACTTTCTGAACCTGGTTCCCCCATACTCCTCTCTGTTGGCTTCCTGCTTGTCCCTCCCCCAGGCTTCTGGTTGGCTGACGGTGGTAGGGGTGTGGTGTCACATGTGCATTCAGCAAAGGGAGAAGAGAGCAGACAGCTTAGAGAACCAATGGACAGCTGAGTGCTACAATCCTCTCCCCTCTCTATGCTGGTTAACAGCAGTGCATGTGCCCACAGAGAGGGCTCCCACTGCCTTGGCAAGCACTGTACTTTACTATGTAAAGCTAACATTTGCATTCATGGGCTTATGCATTTTGCTCAGAACATAACCAAATGACAGACGCTTGTGTTTAAATTGTGATTAGCCTTCAAACAGCAATTCTAGTTTGCAACAGAACAAGTCCATTATGACGTGACTAATTACTACTAGCTACCATTGTGCAGAAATTGCTGGTGTACATTTTAGCTGTAGCGACATGAAGAGATAGTGATGAGTGCTTGCAATGTAAGCAGTTTACAGCTATTAGGAGAAAACCTTGAATCCAATGTCAGGCATGCAGCATGTTGTGATATTAAGTAATAATTTCTTCTGCCATAAGCTGAGAAAAAAAATTGTGTGTCATGGGATCAGTGCCTGCGTGACATGGGATCCATGAATGGAGGGCTTAGATAGCATTAATAATTGCCACTTCTCTATTCTACTAATTGCCGCATTTATACCTTCAAATTACATTTTAGTTCTGCTTTACTATAGGTATCTTTAAAGGAAAGTTCTCTTTCATATCCATGTTCTATGTTTAACATGTTCCTATGTTTCCAACATAGTGGGAGAGTGTTGGCGCACAATATTCGATTTGAAGAATCTACAGGTAAATTGCAAAAAATGTTTATATTGTCCAAAAGTTCATGTATTGCAGTAATTCAACTTATGGTGAACTAATAAATGATATAAACTGATTACATGCAAAGCGAGATATTTCAATCCCTTATTTATTATAATTTTGATGATTATGGATACAGCTAGTGATGGCCGAACTCCGACCATGTCCGTCCGCAAACGGGCGGAGCGGACTCTTAAAAAAGTCCGCCGTCCGCCCGTTCGCGGACAAATTCAAATTCCCCACCTCTAGGCGGGGAGTTTGAATCGTAATCCTGGAACGCATAGTTCCTGGTATGCTAACCGGATGTGATGTCACTGACGTCACATCCGGGTTTGCGAGCCGAGATGTTCACTGAAAGACCGGGTTCTCTATCCGGTCTTCAGTGAAAAGATTCTTCCTGCGGCGGGATCTCGCTGCTTATGATCCCACCGCAGGAAGAATAGAGGGCTCCTTCTCGCCGGCGAATAGGCGGGTCGAACACCCGTACTGTCCGCCGGGCAGAAGGAGGGCGAACATGCTTGTTCGTGGCCGAACTGTCCGCCTTGCGGGCAGTTCGGCCATCACTAGTTACAGCTTGTGAAAGCTGTAAATCAACCCCAAAATCAAAATCTCAGAAAATTTTTATATTGTGAAAAGGGTAAATATTCTAGGCTCAAAGTGTCAGACTCTAATCAGCTAATTAATCCAAAACCCTCTACAAAGGGTTCCCGAGCCTTTAAATGGTCTCTCGGTTTGGTTCAGCAGGATTCACAATCATGACAAAGACTGCTGACAGTTGTGCAGAAAACCATCATTGACACCCTCCATAAGGAGGAAAAGCCTCAAGGCAATTGCTAAAAAGTTGGATGTTCCCAAAGTGCTGTATCAAGGCACATTAATACAAATTGTGTGGAAAGGAAAAGTGTGCACAAGCAGCAGGGGATGACCACAGCCTAGAAAGGATTGTCAGGAAAAAGGCCATTCAACAGTGTTGTAGACTTTCATAATGACTGAATTGATGCTGGAGTTATGTGCATCAAGAGCCACCACACACAGACGGATCCTAGACATGGTCTTCAAATGTTGTATTCCACTTGTCAAGTCGCTCCTGATCAACAAACAACATCAGAAGCATCTCACCTGGGCTGAAGAAAAAAATAACTGGTCTGTTGCTCAGTGGTTCAAAGCCCTCCTTTCTGATAAGACCAAAATTTGGAAACCAAGAACCCAGAGTCTGGAGGAAGAATGGAGAGGCACACCCTGCAAGATGCTTGAAGTCCAGTGTGATGTTTCCATAGTTTGTGATGATTAAGGGAGCCGTGTCACCTGTTGGCATTGGTCCACTCTGCTTCATTACTTCATGCTTCTTTCCGCAGATGAGCTTTGTGGAGATGCTGACTTTATTCTCCAGCAGAACTTGGCACCTGTCCACACTGCCAAAAGTACCAAAACCTGGTTCAATGAGCATGGGATTACTGTGCTTGATTGGCCAGGAAACTCGCCTGACCTGGACCCCATGGAGAATCTATGGAGCATTGCCAAGAGAAGGATGACAGACATGAGAGTGAACAATGCAGAAGGGCTGAAGGCTGCTATTGAAGCATCCTGCTCTTCCTAATACCTCAACAGTGCCACAGGCTGATAGCATCCATGCCACTCTGCATTGAGGCAGTAATTGATGCAAAATCCGCCCAAACCGAGTACCGAGTACATATACAAGATTTTTTTTTATAGGTCGAAAATTTTTCAAATAAAATCTTTGGTTTTTTAATTTCAAGTAAAATTAACTTTTTGTGAGATTTGCTTTTGGGGATTTTATAATAGATATATAGATATTTTATATCTAGTGTAAGCATCTTTTACTTTTCTATTAAACTATTATCCAGTCTCAGCAAATTTTCATTTTCACCACCTTTTGTAAAAACATCATCCAGGGTCAGCAAATGTTGCTGTTCGTTATGTTCAAACCCTAGCCTCTCATGCGTGACCAGCCAATGGAAGGATCCATCACAAGGATCCATCACAATCACACAGACCACTTCCTCTGTTGTCTTTTACTTTGATCTACTGTGTAAAATACATCACCATTTGAAATTGATTATTCCCTTTGCTGCCTTTTAGCTTGTTACCTGCCAGAACATTACACTGAGCAGAGTGATGTCTGAAGAAAGGGGGGTCTGAAGTGATCCTTCATTATAGCAGACCTTATAGATTGTTCCAATACATTTCATGACAAAGTGATAAGGTACACATTTTTAATTTATACAAATTCTACATTTTGCAAGTTGTGGCATGTCAGAAATTACCTAAAGCCCCCCATAGACAGGCAGACTCCTCCATACAACTTTCATGAGACCTACCAACAACTATATAGTATAGTGACCTCCCTGATAGAATACATAGTGATTGGAAGGTGTAGAAAGGTCCTCCTATTACATGGTTTTGGTAGAAAAAAAGTTGGTTGTACAGAAGTTGCATGGAGGAGTCTGCCTGTCTATGGGGGGGCTTTAGATTGGCCCCACTGGACACCAGTGCATTATGTAAGGTCCCAATAAGTGAGTTTGGTATGGAGAAATATGGCCTGCACGCAAGTACTGACAACCTAATATAATTCCTTAAGCTGGTCATACACCTTTAGATCTCTCCCTTAGATCTACCAACAACTATGTAGTATAGGGTCCTCTGTGATTGAACACAGGTAGACTTGATGGTTTAGAAAGTCCCTCATATTACATGGTTTTGGTAAAACAAAAGGAGATCTAAAGGAAATCTGACAGAGAAATCTAAAAGGTGTATGGGGGTCCTTAGGTATACATTTAAACACAGACTGTGAACCTTCTCACACAATATCTGTGTCTGTTTAGTCTAGTATGCATTGCACTATAGTGATTCATTAAATTGTTTGGGAGTTTTAATTGATCACATGATAATAATGTGCTATGTTAACATATATGTTAGGAGGTATCCTGGAGGTCTCATCCATTCCTAAAGGCTTAACAAATGTCCGACAAATACCCCCCAATTTTGCAATTACAAAATAAACACTTTTTATATACTCCCCAAAAATGTATATAAAATGTATATGTAATAGTAAAAAAAAAATTATATATATTATATATATTAGGTCTTTTTGCAAAGTTTTCTAGCGGTTGTGTTTTTCCCCCAACATTTGTTAAGGCTTTAGGAATGGGTAAGAGGTCCAGCAGACCTCTATACTCATTCCATAGGGTGGGGAAAGGGGGGCAGGTTTTTTCATTTATATAGGACCCCCCAAATGATAGAAATGCCCCTGTTCGTAGGGAAACCACAAACTTTATGTTGTATGCAGATTATTGTACAGGGTAACCTAATGTATTTCATGCAAATTTCAAGTAGTTTATGGGCATCTGTAGTTAGTATTGTCTGACTCATAAAGGTTTCTGATAATGTCTTTGCCAAGAAATAATAAACAATTATTGGATTGAGACAGAACTGCGGACCTAGGATGGTAATTTTTCATCAGACACATATTGTATGTGCTGCATACCAAACAAATACAATTATGGCTAATTTAAACAGTGGAACAATATCCATACAATGTTCACTGATAATATTTCAGACGCTCTGCAGGAAACATCGGCATGTATTTGGAAATGTGCGTTCAACCACAAGTTACCAAGGAAATACTGTATATCTAATAGGGGAATCGAGATTTCTTTTCATAAGTAACACTAGGCTACATAATTGATGCAGTGTTGGTGCTTTTTACAAATATCTGAAATCAATGTGAGATTTCTTCTGATAAACAAAGTGTCTTTTCATATGAATTTTGCTGGAGTCCAGCAGCTGGGAGGCAGCTATATGTAATCCAGTTTACACAGAGCCGCTGTAATGCACCTGTTAAAAGTATTCGTATGGCATTCATCCTAGCAGACGTGTGAGATTCATACCATTGCTGATAGAAAGAGTAAACGGTTTACCTTTTGCAAATGGAATAAACATGTCTCCTAAAAACATACAGAATTTCTGAGATATGTACAAAGAAGTCTGTATTTGAATAATATAAGAAAAACTTTAGAGGAAGGGTGTTTGGGGTTGGATAATGTGCCAACCCATTTGTATTCAGATAAATGTAAAGGCCCCAACTCGAGGAAAAAAGCCTCAAAAACTTTTTTAGTCACTCCACATGATTCTAACACAATCTCGTTACTGGTGTGATCATTTAAAAAGTCTTCATTAAAGGACACATACTCCATGTATATTAAAACATAACATAGCTTTGGCAGTCATGCCACATACCAACATCAAGGTACATCAATAAAAACAATAACAAAAATAAGAAAACTGTTTGATACATTTAGCCATTGAACATGATCTTGGGGTTCAAATCCTCCAATATGTTTCGCCCAATCGTGGGCTTCCTCAGGGTGGTAAGGCTCTAAATCAAACAGTCTATTCTAAGCGCCTTATCTCTCACGGTCCACAAGGGTGCAGCTGTTGGGCCAAACATCTTGGAGGATTTGAACCCCAAGATCATGTTCAATGGCTTAATGTATTGAAGAGTTTTCACATTTTTGTTATTGTTTTTATTGATGTACCTTGATGTTGGTATGTGGCATGGTTGCCAAAGATATGGTATGTTTTAATACACATGGAGTATGTGTCCTTTAATTTAATAAAGACTTAAACGATCACACCAGTAACAAGATTGTGTTAGAATCATGTGGAGTGCCTAAACAAAACCACATTAGTTTTTGAGGCTTTTTTGCTCGAGTAGGGACATTAACATTTATCCTTACTTGAATAATATTATTTCATGACTGTGGGGTTTCTTTAAAAAACATAGAGATATAGCCAAAAATAGACATATACCACTATAAACCGTATAGAAGGCAAATTTTTCTGCACCTGCCATGCTCAAAAAAATTTATTCAGCTTATACGGGTCAAGAAATGAAAAATGTGGCATTTTGTTGGTGGACTTTATGATGTGAATTGCTAAGCCCCTGAACATGCTATTGTCACCAAATTTGCTGGAGAGGTAGAGAAGGGTTGTAGAAACATTTGAAAAATGTATTGCTCTATCACATGTAGTTTTTGCATAAATTAGGTTTAAAATCAAGTCACAGTTTTAAAGTTTCCTTAAAATGTTATTTTGTGCAAAAATTACATATGCTAGAGCAATACTTTTTTCTTTACAATGTTCCCACCAACCTCCTCTACATCTCCACATCTCCAGCAATTTTGGTGATGATATCATGTTCAGGGGCTTTGTTATTAAATCTGCTGAACTTAATAATAACATCTCAAAACAAAGGCACAATTGCTGTGTGTTTCTGATCTTTAGCTGCTGCATCCCTACCATCCCACCTCCCCGGTTATACTCGAATCATTCAGTTTTTCCAGATT
>CM070036.1:122442277-122460660 GCA_036250615.1 Ptychadena robeensis
AGAAGGCATTGGTGCTGGAGTAATGAATATAGAAACACAACAGAACCAATCACATTGTGCACAGCTGACTATCTGCCTTAAGCAGTCCTGATTAATTACAGTAATCACAACGGTTAACAAGTCTCAGTTTGATTCCGCCTCCATTCTGAAGCACATCTTTGAGTCTAAAAAACATTCTAAACTGACTTTATAATACCCAGAGCTTGCCCAAGGCGTAAACAAACTAAGCTTCTGCTTAGGGCCCCACAGCCAGCAGGAGGCCCCAGAGTGAGCATCAAAAGAAATATGCAATACTACAGCATGGTTATCTCACTAGGCTAGCTGATAACTTTACAAAACTAAACAGCATGAAAATAAACACACCTTGGTTTTATGTTGGAGGCAAGCCATCCATTAGAAGTTATGTACATATGTACACTCTGCCCAATTACAATAACTAGACAGCTGCTCAGCAGGGAGACTCTTATAGGACGACTTCTCTGTATGGATCAGCAAGCACTGGTGGCTTCATGTTGTGTGCTGGTGGAGGGCTGTAACACAAGCAGTGCTTGATAACTCCTGACTGGCTAAAAATGATTGCTGCTGGCAATATGTGAACAGAGGAAATGGCTGAGGATGAATAGACTATAAGTTATGAGAGGAACTGGGGAATAATGAGAAACAAGAGTACGTAAAGAGCAACAAGCCCAACAAAATGAAAACTGTACCTTGGGAGAGTGGAAATCAGTGTAACTAACATGTAGAAAGAAAGGTGAGGAAGACTGATTCCTTGCTCCTCAGCTGTAGTCTAAGTGCTTTGAAATAAAAAAATCTATTAGAATGTTTATAGATTCACAGCTGCATTGAAAATACAGAATTTGAATATTAATAAAAATTACTGTAAATAAAATATAAGTAAAATACATATACCCTGTTTAATTTTTTATTTAACAAGTGAGATTTACCAGCTGCACATGCTTATCCTTTTTTCACCAACACCTTCACAGTGCTGCTAAAGTGTGACTCAAGTGGCAAAGTTAATGCTGGGAGTGATGTCGCGAACTGTTCACCGGAGAACTATCCGCCGCGAACATCGCATGTTCGCGTATTTTTGCGAACATATGGCAAGTTCGATCCGCTCCCTATCTTTTAACATTGCAGGAACTTTGACCTGGCGAGTCAACAGTAGCAGACATAATCCAGCCAATCACGCACCCCCACCACTCACAGGACCCTCACTACCCCCTATAAACATAGCAAGTACCAGGACCGCCCATTCGAAACATGCTGCTGGAGAAGGAGAGACAGGGTGTAGGAAAGAGAGCATGCTGCTGCTATAGGGAAACCCATTAGCATAGGGCAGTGTTTGGTCTGTGTGATTAACAGTCTGTCACTGAATTATCCCATGCCATCCATCCATGGGAATATGGCATTCTCCCCCAGTGTCCTCCACACTGACCATCGAACCAACAGTGTCCGGCCCATACTGACTATCTCCCACAGTGTTCTCTCCACACTGGACCATCTCTCCCAGTGTCTCCACATCTGACCATCACCACCACGTGTCCCTCCCATACTGACCACCATCTCCCCACCAGTGTCTCCTCCACCACTGTCCATCTCCACACAGTTTGTCCTCCTCATCATAATATGACCATCTCCACCCAGTTGGCTCTCCCACACCCTGACCATCACCAACAGTGTACTCCACACTGTCCATTCTCTCCCCATGTGTCCTCCACAACGTGACCATCACACCAGTGTCCCTCCACTAACTGACCATCTCCACCACGTGTCCTCCAACACTGGTCCATTCTCCAGTAATACAATGTACTCTGCACACTTTTATTTTGTAACGTCATTGGGACAACACAAATCGTTTTTAACAATTGAAAGAATAAAATGAAAATTGAAATTGGAGGGCGAATTGGGACCCAGTACGAAGTAAAGTATGATTCTACGTCTTTCAAAGTTTAGTTAGGATAGCACTGCGGAGCGGTGGACGGAGGCGAGGGACAACGTGAAATTATGATCGCCATTATTCCCTATGGGAAAATAGCGACTTTGCGATCATCTCACGCCCGGACCAAGGCACCAAATCACACCAAATTTCATCTACATGTAGCTACACATCAAATTTGGTTACTCTAGCTCAAACTTAAGTTCAACCGTTAGCAGGGTGACTATCCATTGACTATCATTGTAGAAATCCGTCGTGCGGATTTATTGCGTGAAAAAAAAAAATTCTTGGGAGTTTTGCCATGGATCCCCCTCTGTCATGTCATTGTCCAGGTGTTAGTCCCCTTGAAATAACTTTCCCAACACTATTGTGGCCAGAAAGGGTCCCTTTGTTTTTTAATGTTCGCCTGCCCATTGAAGTCTATGGGGTACGCCGGGTTCGTCAGGTTCGTGGACATTTGCGTTGGTTCACGTTCTCCGTTCGCGAACAGCAAATTCCGTGTTCGCGACATCACTAAATGCTGGACTTCTAAGGTCTCCAATGCTTTCAAATGGATGGGATGCGACATATAATGACGAGTAGCATAGGCCATAATCAAATTTGCGGCATTTCGCAAATTATAGTCCAAATATTGGAAATCTCCTTATTATGTAATGTGAATGGCACTTTTACATGTAAATATTTGGAGTGGCAGGTGAAATAGCAGCTGCATGGAAGTAATTAATGCGAATGTAATGCCAATATCGGCACTTGTACATATGAACACTGTGAACGCAATGCATGGTACTTTCCCCAGAATCTTGAATATCCTAGACTAAGAAGATATAGAACTATATTCAAGAACTTCGCAAATTCTTGAAGCGCCGATATTCACAATAAAAATTCACAATTTGAATATTCACACTTAACACTAGTGACATGTCAGTCTTCTGTTACAACCTAGTCACCTGGTCATCCACAAAGGGAAAGTCACTTTATGGAGCTGGGAAGGTTGGAGGTAGTGTGAAGCTTTTTGTTTACCATGTCATGACCAAAATGCAGTGTCTGTGCAAAGAACAAGTATAAATGAATGATTGGGTTTTTTTTCCTGTGTTCGGCACATGACGATTGTGGGGATTAAGAAATGGTCACAACCCATTCATTTAACCTTCTTAGTGTTCATGACGAGCCCATCTCGTCCAGAGTTTGTGTGAAGAACAAACTCTGGATGAGCTGTGCTCCCATGAAAGCTGCATATCCCTGGAAAGCTACGCAGCATTTCCGGGGCTCTGCGGCTTCACTGCGGAGGGGGCGAGGGTAAGCATAGACCTCCATGTTAATGGAGGGGCTTCTGCTCTCCAGACCTCACTGCCAGTGTCATGAATGACACTGGCTGTATGGAGAGGGGAGGGGGGAGGGAAGAAATGGCAGGCAGTGTACCTTGTACACTGCTGCCATTGCCTGTACCACACTGTTAAAAATGGTGCGGTACAGGCAGTGCGCTAGGGAGGTTAAATGGCACAGGATCCACTGGCATGACAACAAAGCATGACCGCCAATAACAAGTGATGTGGCTATTGGACATCAAAAACTGTTCCTTAAAAGTCAGGGTGCATTTTTTCTGCTCAAATGAACAGACTGGAGTATGTGTTTTTATTTTTAGAACCTTTAATGTAATTAATAAGTCTCAGGGACCTCTGTACTCATTGCATAGGGTGATGGGTGGGGATCCAAGGGTCCACTTGTTAAAGGAGACACTTGGATTCTCAATGAGCACATCTGGTAAAGTTGCGCTGATGAAGACCTCTTCCATAACTAGAGGTCTTGGATGACCTGGAGGAAGGGGACCACTCTCATTAGGGCCCCTTTTCAGGTCTGCCAAATCCAAACAGGCTGGTGTAGTAATGAGCTAGGGGTGGACATGCAATTTTGTTCTTAATATACACTAAGAAAAGATAGTTGTGTATATGTAATACTGACGCTTCCATGATAGCCAGTGAAAGTTAAGCCCTAGGTAATTTCTTTGAAGCATACAACCATAGATTTCAATATTAAGCAATTGAGCAGTCCCCAAAGCAGCTGCAGCTTTGCTTCAGTTCAGTTTTAATACAGTATGTTTTTGTTTTCCTGTGTAAACACATTGTGGCGCATCCATAAACAATGCATTCTTTGTGTTCTTAAAGCAGTGGCTGCATTATTAATGGTAATGGATGTGTGAAAATAGAGCATTTGGCGCGCGCTTGCTTCGCTTCAAAGTGTTCACTTGTAATAAGCCAGTATTAAAGATCTTACATTTCTATTTTGTGTGCAGTGATGAGCAGCATAGGCTTTATTCAAATTCACGGCATTTTGCAAACTATTCTCCAAAAATTCAAAGTAAATTTGAAAAGAAGAGATCTCCTGTCATTATTATGTAATGCGAAAATCGAATATTTGGAGCGCAATGTGTTGTCACAGTGACATCTAGTGGCAGAATAGAAGTAATTCATGTGAAAATCGGCACTTGCACTTGTATCGGCGAATATTGTGAACGCAATGTAAAGTACTTTTTTCACAATCTCCAATATTCGAGATTACAAAGATATAGCACTATATTCCAGATCTTTGTGAATTCTTGCCAATATTTGTAATAACGTTTCGCAATTTCCATATTCATGCTTGACACCATGAGAGGTCCATACTTTGTTTTGATTTTGATGTTGCTAAAATGTTTCGTCGTATTGAACTGCACTTTTTAGACTATAAATTAGCCTTAAAAATTGTTTTGTTAAACGCAAACATATAAAAAAAGTTAATATTTGAGTGTGAATTGGGGGCAAAAAAGTTCCTACGTCTTATACCCTGAACGCACGACCCCCGCGTCCACTCGGCCGTCGCTTTTGGGGCGGTCGGCGCCCCCTCCTTGGTGGGGGTGCAGGGGGTGCCGAACTGCTAGGCTGGGCTGAACACTGAACAGATCAGTGTAGTGTGACGTGTTCAGCTGACAGTGTACTGCTGCTAGTGACACCTGTGGCTGAATTGAATATTGCATCCATTAAAATTCATTGCATTATTCCAATTGATGTGAAAACTTATCAAATCTTTTTTTTCTGGATTTTCTGCCCTAAAGACTGGGTGCGTCTTATGTGCTGGTGCGTCTTATAAGGCGAAAAATACGGTAATGGGTAATGCTTGCCAAAATTATTCACATTTTATGTTGCAGTGCTTTAACGCCTTGTTATGGAAGCAAGAAAAGCGCACCCTAACACATGTAAAATGTACATGTAAGAGGACAACACATGGTACTAATTTGTCAGTGCCAGTAGAGATTTAACCTTCGCATCTCTTCTAAATTGTATGATGATTTAATTTTTTTGCATTTGAAATACACCTGTTTACAAAATGTCATGGCTAGGAAGCTGTCATGAATAATTTATAATATAGATATATAAATACTGTGCAGCAAGCATGAGTGAGGAAGTGATCTTTGTCACCTTCGACAGTGGTAAGAGCAAGTTTTTCTGCAGGATATACAGATCTCACTATAACATACTTTATGGGTCAATGAGCACCCAGAGTAAGAATTCTGATAATGGAGCTACAAACCACAGAGAGATGCATTGCTCTGTTAGATCTACACAGACATTCCCTGCTGGCTTTAAAAAGAAAATACAGACCACATGTATCATATTTCATCTCTTACAGAATTATTTCTTTGATCGTTGGATTCAGTTTTTGAACAGCTACAAGCCAAAGCATAGCAAAATAAATTGTGTATATTCAATGCCGGATAGAAAATTAATATTAAATTAGATGATTTGAAAGGTCTCATTCAAGGGACTGGCCTGGCTAAGCCACAAATTATTTTCACTGTTGTTGAGTGTGGAGTAGATAAAGTATTAATCTCAAGCTATCTATTGCATGTTTTTTTTATATTGTGCCAGGAGACTGAAAAGGTGGAATAACCCAGAGAAACATTTCCTAAAATTTCTGAGAACATTCGTCTGGACCCCCTACGCCCCAGACACCCAACCTGTGGCCCGGGGGGTGCATGTGGCCCTTTGGTCGTTCTTTGGTGGCCCCCCTTGGTCCTCCCCCAAAACATTCCTGTTATTGCATAGGCCATAGGAACTTCTGTTAAAATGCATATATATTTGGCTTCACATTAATGTAATCATTGTGCATATAGTAATACAGTACATTTAAGAATCAAAACTGGTGCACCCTATAGCTTATTTCACACTTAGAATGGACAATATTTCAATCCCCTACTCTCAGATTTTGTTTTAGTAATAAATATGAAAGAAAAATAAAACATGCAAAATGATAACCCTACAGTATATTGGTCAGTGGAGACAGTGGAATCATATATGGGTAACCAGTAAAAGGCATGGGTTTTTACATTAGTGGACAGTGAAAATGTTCCCCTTATATTTACTGCCAGTGGGGTATGGACAAATTACACTGGAGGCCCTTTACACAAGGAATGACCAATTACATTTGAGGTCACTGGGAAGAATCTACAGTCTCATTGGTGGCCCTAGAGGAGAATTTTCTAAACATTAGACAATTTAGGAAAAATACATAGTTACACACAGCTAAAAAAGATAATTGGTAAAACTGGTTACTAACCAAAGAGATGAAAGAAGCTCTGTCAAGTGGCATATACTCTGCAGGTCAGCCAGCTATTACTTACTATCAAGGAACTCCTAAGAAATTCTAAAGGCCGCCAGACACATTTTGATTTCCCTACGATCAATCTTAGATTCGATCATAATTTATGATCGATGTTGGTTTGATCGATCTAAATATCCCCCACATTGGCAAACCAATATTAGATCGATGTTGGTTCAATCGATCAAAAGCAATGTTGAAGAAAGATTGTAAAGCATACCAAAATGCCACTGCATGCAAGTATGCTTATTGTTTAAATCGAACGGTTGGGCACAACAAAATAATATTCCATATACATTCGATTTATACTCAATAAATAAAACTTTTTTGTCATGTCTGATCACTTTTCAATAGATTTTTTTAAAACTTTTGATAGATTTAGGTCGATCGATCTGTTTCCACTCGAACTGGAAAATCAAAACCTTGGGGCCTTAAGTTTCTATGCAATCCTGCTTAAGAAACCCTATCTATATCATTGGTTCATTCTCTTGAAAAGGGTGTAGTATCCATCAGTGTACTCAAGCCAACCATTAGGAAACCCAGGCAGGAGCCTGGGGCTGGTAGATGTCTAGAGTTCTCAACCACAATCTTCTGCATTAAGTCAGTCCCCCTTTCTGGTGCAATTGGTCTAAAGCCTGTACCAGCCTGTTATTTTATGTAATCTTTATTAATGTCTTATAGCCATCTGACATCTGAGCTTATGTTTGTCATGTAGAAAAGGCTCTACAGAGGCAATTTCTTTTCACTTCTTAAGTGGCTACTTTATAGGATTATGTTTGAACTCTGTATGATAAATCTTGTTTTCAGCACCAAAGGGACAGGTACAACACACAAAAAAAATCACATATCATACATTTTATACACATTTGAAGGACAATTTGGAGAATTGCTAAAACTAGGAAGATAGATATATAAATATATTTAACTCAATAATGCAACTAATTCCATGCAACATTAAAAAAACAAGTTGCTGAAGACTGACTGTGTTTTTCTGTGGACGCCTTCTACATAGCAGAATGATTTACCAGCATGACAAGATCGTGATTTACAGGAAGATCCTGTTCTTCATTTAGAATTACAAAGGATCATACATCATCCGTTGTCAGCAGGTGGAAGTTCTATAATAAAGTGATGTTATGAAAATTTCACTTTTAGCAGTGTTTGATTTAAATGTCAGCATAATAAAAACCGGAGAGGAGGAACATCTCAATCCGCTGCTACTGTTCTTTATTGACTGCTGAGAAGGAATATTTTAGTCTGCGGCTACATCATGTAACCCTTAGGTGCCATGTATGCTTCTCTCTTGAAACTGAAAACTTCCATGCCATTTGCAGAAGAGAGTGTGTTATATATGCATCTATATATATATATATATATATATATATATATTTTACATTCTTAATCTTTTATTAATAATATATAAAGCCTCCTCAAAGCATGTGGGAAATGTAAATTTATATACACATACACCCCCACACCCTTTAGACTCTGTGATGCTATTTAGTGTTTCATATCACCAGAGTCACCAGTCACCAGATAACCAGATTGATTTTTATGGCTATTTGCTACTACATCCCCCAAACTAGCTGGCATCTGCAGCTTGCATATTTCCTTATGTATAAAAACCAGATGACATCTGCAGCTGTCCTCCTCTGTTACCTCTATGCAAAACATGCAAGGTTAGCCAATTGCAGAGCTGTAGAATATATATATATTTTTCAACAGTTTAAGCTTATTGAATTTTACAAATAATTGTACCATACAATACAAAATAGAAAAAAATAAACAACGGATATAAAACCTTACAAAACAGTGGTCAATGACCCAGGAAACCCAAGTCCCAGCTCGGGAATATAGTATAAGAGAGTAATAAACATAGCGTTGCTATAGGTCCGAACAGCCGAGGCCCAAGATCGCCCGCATGTGATGTAGTAGCAATAGGGTCCACCTGGCCATAAAGAGGAGCGGAGAAAGAGGGAAGAAGAGAAGAGAGAGAGAAAGAATATGAATGTGAAGAATAGGGGAGGGAAGGAGCAGGGAGGGCAAGGGAGAGGGGACCCATGGTGGCACTCGACCTTGTATCACGCCTGGGTGTTCATTCCCTGACCAGGGTCTTGGATAGTTCAAACCTGGGATAACAGCTGTGCGTGGTCTGCAGTCATTTGGAAGTCAAACCAGTAGTGCCATACTTTCAAACAGTGTTCCTTCGTGTCATGGATTGAGGCTGTGAGATCCTCCATCTGCATAATGTCGTTGACTTTCTGGATCCATAGACCCACCAGAGATTTCATCTAACATAGAGGAATACCTGCCCCAGCAGCATTCAGTAGGTGAACCAATATAGACTTTCTATGCCCATTGAGCAATATGGTGTTGCAGTGCAACAGGAAGAAGGCAGGGTCGCCTGGAAGGTCTCGGTCCGTGAATCGTCTCAGGTGAGCTTGCACAGTGTAGAATAATGTTTTATGTAAGTGGGCATACATGACTAGTTACCATTTATATCTGTAGACAACTAATTGCTGAAGTGTAAACATTTTTAGGAATTTTGTTTTAAAATGAATCATACATTTTTATTGGCTTTCTAATAAAAGAGTTGATTCAGTTTATATTCACATTTGTTATTGCTTTGACTCATTAAGTACAGAAAAATTCCTCTTGAGCCAATGGACTCAGTTAACATCAGAAGGAGAAATTGGTACACATAAAAAAAGGAAGCTGAGAGCTCCTACTATTGGATGGCTATGAAACTACAAACACATCATAATTAATATTTAAAATTACCTGGCAAAAAATAACATTCACACAAAACAGTTATAATTCCAACTTCAGCCTTTGCCAGGTTTTTATGTTGGAATTAAGTTCCCATTAGGGAGATCTCCCCTCTCTGCCACTATCCCAGACAGAACACATATGTCAGTTTATGAATATCCAACATCCACAAATAATTTGGTTTACATGACACATAAAGTCAGTAAAGCTTTTTAACGCAAAAACCAAAATTACGAATCCCATTGCTAACGGCATGACTATAAGTCACATGTCCCATTTCATTGTGGCAAAAATATCCATGATACTAAAAAAGGAAAACAGCCTATATATTTCAGCACGAAAAATCTTTTCTTCCAAAATATTTCTCAGTGTTTGCATGGCTGACTTGCACGAGTTGTGAAAATAATATTTAGATCAGTGAACTAACTGATAATATATGAGACTAGAAAACAGGCCGAGACATCTCTGTGCAGGTTGACTGTGTTATTTATAGATGGCAGTTTATTTACAGCTGAGAGCTTAGAATTCATGCTTAATCAAAGGTGACAATGTATGCAGACTGGAATAATCAAATTGTTGTGGATGTTCACGTTCCTCAGCTAGTTCTTAGCAAGTCATTCATCACCCTGAAGAGAGACCTCTCCATCTTACATTACAGTCACATTTTAGTGCTCTTTGCTGTTCACCTTCTCCTGAAATGTAAATGTCACAGAAAGAGTTTTTATTTCTTACCGAGTCCGGATTCAATTTCCCCTACAAGTGTCTGACAGCAGCCAAAAGCGGCGATGTTTTGTCAGTACATGCTAGAAGCCTGACGTGGATGAACACTGAACAGGAATTACACCTTTTAGCCAATGATTCAGATGAAGTACAGGAACATTCACATGTCAAATGTCAGTTGGAACTAGTCATGAGTTTTTCTTAAAAATGATTCAATTCAGTTTTTGCTGCACAAGGATTTCAGAGTAATAAAATATAGTTGTCACATTGACCATGGCAAATTACCCTACCCCAAAGAAGCACCTACTGGGACCTTGTGGCCAGACATTCAAGTTTTTATAAGACATTCAATCAACTAATATATAAAAGATACATCTTTATTAAATATACAGGTTCATTATAATCCATTGGGTAATTCCCCAAACCCTGGTAGGGTATTGGTATAACTTTAATTTAAGCTAACCACACACGTTTAGATCCCCATTCGTTTTGCCGGTGATTGACACAGTGTGGTGATGTCACCACGCTGCTTGAGGCCCCCAGCAAAACAAGCAGGAATAACCAGGGGCGGTCCTAGGGATATTGCTTCCCTGAGAGCACTACCTCTGCCCCCCCTCCACCCCCTCCACCCTAGAGAAATGGGGGGGGGGGTGTTGTGAAGGAGAGCTCTGGCAGTTTTTTCAGTTTTGGCAGCCATCTTAATAGAGTTGCAGGGCTTTTCTTCCTCATGGCAGAGCTACTCCCAATGACTAATAGAATTGTTAAGGGGATATTCAAGCATCAGAAGATTCCTCCCGAACAAGTAATACAAAAATGGAATCCAACTTCAATTCTGGAAACTAAATTTTAACATTTGAAATTCGCTGTTGAACTTGAGAGCTATAGCTCTATAATAATTCTGGATTGAAATAGCCATCAGTCACTGTGGATGTCAACTTACAGTCATGGGTCCACACCCTATTGTCGAAGCCTAGGATGACAGTCTGAAAACTGAGCCCCAGTACAATTTTTTGTATTGTTAAGTTCCAAATCCTCACCATTCTCAGGAGAACACCCAGGGACCTCATCATCCCCTACAGAAAGCAGATTAAAGCTAAAGCCCCCCCATACACCTTTAGATCACTCCATACAATTTCCATTAGATCTTCCAACACCTATGTAGTGCCGGGTCCTCCATGATAGAATACATGATTGGAAGGTTTAGAAAGCTCCTCATATTACATGGTTGTGGTAGAACAAAAGTTGATTGTGTAGCAAGAGTGTAAGGTGTATGGTGGGCTTAAGGTCTTAAGGTTGCCATACAGGGTTTGATTTTTTTGTTCAATAAATTTTAAAAAAACAATCGTTTGAATGTCTATTCCTTTTTTACTGGAACTGATCAAGGAAAAATGATAGAAATTGAACATACAAATGATAGAGCAGTGATAGAATACGTCGGTAAATTTTGGTAAGTATTTGATGGTTTTTTATTATGCGATGGTACTAGGAAGCATGTGCACAGGGCTACATAAAGAAATTGTTCAGTTTGAATCAATCACACTGTGTGGTGGAACCATTGATCAATGATAATCAACCCAAGCAGTGTGCTGCCTTGTAGTTATAAGGAAACTGAGAAATAGTGGAGGTGGTTAATGAAAAGGTGTGAATATTAACATTTTTACCAATTTGGGGGTTTCAAAATTATTTTAATTACATAGGACTGTATTGAAGCTTTTAAAACGGTTTATTTGTGAATATTATAATTAAGGAAATAAAGATGTGCTAAGGTCACTGGTATGTAATTACAATGACTAAATACAGCCTAGAATTGCATTTGTTTGACACAAGCCATCCATCATTTAACATAAGGTTGCCAACTCTGCCCTGCGCTTCTGTAGGCTTTCTTGGCTGTGCACCATATGGATGCTTATGATATCTGGGAAGACTGTTGGATGGTAAACAGAACTCCAGCAAAATTGCCTGATTATCTCCACTGCCTCTCCTTTTATGCAAAGTGCCTAAATATGGATATTTCTGTCCCAGTTATTAGAACTAGGTCTTCAAACAATGATTTTCTACCCAACTTACATTTCAATGATGTTTAACAGATTGAATCACTTATAGGAATAATAATAAATGACTTCCACTTGTGACCTTGTGTCACTTTAAGTAAGTCTATCTGATTAAAGCTGATAGAGGAAACATTCCTGTCATGTCAGCATACTTATCTCTTATTTCATCTTTGTGAAGTCTCTTTTCTGAAAGATCAGTGACAAGTGTTTGACTTATTTTCATATTATGGCCAGCCATGCAAAGAAGATGCACTGCATATTGAATTAATGAGCTGGTTTTATAGCTGCTGCATTTGTGCAGAAAATTGTATTTGAAAATGTTGCTCTGAATATGTGTAGTCTGTATTGTCAGGCTGTAATTCCATCTTAGAACGTAAATTGGAGGATGTCACTTGATATCCTTTTTCAGTAAGGATACATTCAGTGAAAGAATGAAGTATTTGATCCCCTACTTATTTTGTATGTTTGCTCTCTGACAAAGAAATTACCAGACTATAATTGTAATGGTAGATTTACTGTAGCTGTGAGAGACAGAATAACAAAAAACCTCACAACCCCAGTGCACAAAAAAGATTGATGTGCATAATAATGAAAGAAATAAGTATTTGAATCTGGCAGGATTTCAGACTCCCAGTTGTCTTAACTTTATTCTGATAGCAAATTTAAAGGAAGAAGCTTGTCAGAGTGCAAACATACAGAACCTACAGGTGATCAAATACTTATTTCCCTCATTGTAAGTTGTCCTGGTAAAAAGCCCAGGTCTCATCTTTTTAAAATGTAATTTCTAGAGCTTAGTCACGGTGGACATCAAATGGAACTCATACAGAGGGACCATATCCTCGAAAGATTATTGGACTAGTGTAGACGTTATTTTTATTTCCATTTTTAGCAGTACCTAACCTAAAAAAGTGTGTCTTACTTTTTACACATTCTTAATAAACTGATGCCATTTTATGAACACTTTTATGTGGATTTATGTGTCGTGAAAGTCCCACGGGCTAGCCACCCAACGTTTGGAATTGCAGTGGTTTTGTAATTATGCATTTGTTTTTTGGGGGATGTTGGCACAGACTTATGTTCACTTAGATGCCCCAGTATTTATTATTACTTACTTTTTACCTAATTGTTTTCCTTTAGTATTCTTAAATATACAACTCAGAATTTTGGTTTTATAATCTAAATTTCTGTGGGCTGTAATGGTAAAACTACCAGAAAATGTCACTTCTAATAACTTGAAGATTCAAAATTTGCAATGGAGAATGCATTATCAAAGGTCTCCCACTATTCAGGCTGAAATAGATTGAAACACATAAAGTTGGTAGAGGCATATACTAATAGGCCTCTTCAGTCTGGCCTATCCATCTTCTCTTTCCTAACATCACCACCATACCAGTCCCATCCCCCACCTATTGTATACTCTGTTCCCCAACCTATTAGACTGTAAGCCCAACCGGGCAGGATCCTCTATTCCTCCTGTGTCATTACCTGTACCTGTGTGTTATTGTGTGTTGTATCTCCACTCTAATGTATTGTACAGCGCTGCGTAATATGTTGGCGCTATATAAATAATAATAATAATAATAATTGTTTAATAAATTGTGCCAACCCAATGTATATAAAGACCATGAGTTCCCTAATTGAGGACTTGCCTCTAAAACATAAGACTAGAAGGGTTTTTACGGCACTCAAAGTCCAGCTTCAGAATAGCTGGAATATAACAATATCCAGTATAAAGATCAATAAAAAGTCTTTAATGTGGTTGGACTAATATAACAATTCATAACATACAAAGGTATATGTGTGGTTTATCTCACCAAAGTTCACCATAATTTATGATAAAATTATTCAACTGTACAGTAGTCTTTCGATGCGTTATGCCATCAGATGTATCATATTTTCCTTCTGTTCATACTCCTACATGTTTCGCCCGCCTAGGGCTTCGTCAGGAAGAGATGGCTCTGAGATGGCAATTAGTAGCTCAACTGTGCTAGCTGTGTTTGCCACAAAAGTCCATCTAAGTGTGCGGCCCCCCTTGCATTAACCGTTTGAACAAAAATCTAAAACTGAACAAAGGTTCAGCCAACATCAAACAAAAGTGAACAATATTGAACAAAAAATCTTTTGAAAGCTGATCGGACATGTTGGTAAATTTTTATCTATCTTGTAAAAAACAAATGTAAATCGAACGTACCATCGTTTCATTTTAACAAAAATACAGTGTATACATTCAATATAGGTACAATTGATATTCGATCAAAATATCAAACATCCTGATTAAATCTATTGTCGATTGTGCAAAAATCTATGCGTGTATTCCTACCTTTAGTGTTAGGTAGGTAAAATTGGGAAATGCTATGCAGTGAAATGCTGATCAAATATTTTTATTAGCATCATGGAAAATAGAAATGAAGAGCATTATTTACAGTACAATAATATTTGTAAATCCTCGTAGTCTCATTCATAATAGAGTTGTATATGTCTATTTAATTACTACATACGGTCTTTTAAAAACATCCATCAGTCAAAAAATGAGCTCAGAGGAGAGATTCCAGAACGGAAAGGAACAATGAGTGGTAAATCAGGAAAACAATGTCACCTCTCCTAGTCATATATTACAACACAGTAAAGAATGTCTTTCCTATCTCTGCACTGTCCCTTCAATCACACTAGCAGATCTACAGCTTATCTTATCGTCTGATCAGGACTATAGTTACAAGTATAGGTGAGAGGGTAGGGGAGGCTAAAATCATAATTCTGTTCATGTTGAACTTATCTCCAAATCATTTAGTAGTTTTTTTAACTTTGATTGATATTGATATTAACCAAAAGTCTAAATTCTGGAAATGTTTTGTTTGGACGGAAAATGTTGAAGATCCCCACTGGGCAAATTTGCTTTCACTCCCTTAAGACATCCCGTGACTGCAATAATGATAAGGATTTGTCCTGAATTACAGAATATTTAGGCAGGGTACACTCATGAAGATATGGGCTGGATCGATGGCCGCTTCAAGCGCTGTGCACGCTCACGGCCATCTATCTGGCCCATATCATATGCGGCCATCCCAGTTTTCAAGCAGGACCAATTAATCCTACTCGAAAACTGGGATAGCGGCCGATGTCCCTCACTTTGCATGGAAACTGTGGGTCTCCATACAAAGCATCGACTGAGCTGTCTCTCCAGCCCCGCCAATATCTGACAGCAGTGTGATGATGTCATCACGCTGCTGCAGGGAATTTTCGAGATACAAGACCTGGCCTCATTCTTTCTCACATGTCCCTAAGCATTCACTTGGGTGTCTGAAAACCCATTTATGGTGCCCGGGTGGCCTAAAAAACAGTGCAGCCCAGAATATGCAACATTAGGCTTCCCTGGTCACTTTTTTAGTAATTCAACCAAAAGGGATAACATGAAGTGCCCTTTGAGCGCTTGCACACTATGAAAGTGCATGTGTTAATGCAGCCTAAGGCCTGTGATCACTGTTCTGTTTGCTAGCTGACCCAAGCCTCTGCGCATCTGCATACTAGTAACTGTGTACTATTGATTTTTATGAGGATGACTATGCATTGTCACCACCATTTCTACCCTACCCTATACCTTATTATAGAAAATAACAGTAGTTAGTAAAGTAGTGTTGATTTGAATTGCTAATTTTTATTGTGAATATCGGCACTTTGAGAATTCGAGAAGATCTTGAAGATCTTGAATATAGTGCTATATAGTGCAGATATTCCCAATGAATTGTACTCACTGCAGCTGCTCTTTCACATTCTGCCATTAGATGTCGCTGTGACAACACACATTGAGTTCACAATATGCGCAGGTGTAATTTTTCGCAATAAAGGGTAATAATGACTGGAGATCACAAATAGTCGAATGTACAAATTTACAGTGAATATTAGGCATAAATGTGCCAAATTTTGTGAATATGAATATTGCCTATGCTGCTCATAACTAATAGCAAGCTAGATACTACTGATAATATTAATGAAAGCAGCATTTAAAATACTTTTATTACCAAGTTTCCATTTCAGTAATTATACAGATATAAGGTAGGCTAAAAATTTATTCTTCATATTATGGTACTGTCAAGTTTTTTCTTTATGCTTTTCATAGGGTTCACAGTAATATTTTTTGTCACATTGGTGTAGAGTAGTGGTTCCCAAACTTTCCTTGCAGGGCCCCCCTTTTCTATATAGACATAATAAGACTACCCCCCCCCCCATTCAAAATACACAGGTTCAGAATGAGGGTCAGCTCAATGTGGAAACAAAGAATTTTATTAAAGGTAACAGCCACGGTAGCATTAGCGCTATCACATCTGTTGCAGTACAAAAAACACACCACAACCATAGCGCGGCTAGTGTGAAATGGCCCTCAAACTTTATTTTTTAAACACAACCTTTTTCACACACCAATCATGCATATATCATGCGCTCTGCCTACTGTCTGCAGCTAGTTCCCCATGGTTGTCTTCCTATTTGCCCATCTCTCAGGGAAGGGAAGAAGAACACTGCGAACATTAACAACATTGCGATTCTGACCTAGTATGCCACCTCGGCTTCCCCCCTAGCTGTGCCCTTCCCCCCTGGAATACCTCCACGCCCCCCAGCTTGGGAACCATCTTTCCGTAAGACGACATGGTGAGCATACCTGGTTGTAAGGCACCATAATACTTAAAGAAATAAGATCTCGTTTACTACAAATTACCTTTTGATAAACAGAGCTCATAGTTGGGGTCACCTTTGGCAAAATTCACTTCTGCCTCCCACGTATAGTTGAAGGGGCTTCTAAGCGGACCTGGAATGGTTAATATTAATGTAGCCAAGAAATTCTTTGTAGTTTGAATATGATTGTGAGATGAGTAGAGATTTTTTTCTACTTACCAGCTACCTTCAGAAGAATCAGAAAAATATCTATGACATAACAGATTCAGTGAAAGATAGAGCAAACTTCATGTTTCAAGAGTATGTTATTGGATGTAATGTCTAGCAAATCAGTTATATATGCTGAATAACTTTTAATTAGATATTTTTTTAAGTAAATGTATGCTATATTTTTTTTGTACTTTTTGGATGAGCGTTATTGGACCCTTTACTAAATAAAGTGTGTAATTCTTTTCAACAGAACATCAAAAAAAGTACACCATTCTCAGCTATGTCTTATAGAGTTATTCTGATCAGAAATTTTGGTTGATGTTCTTCCCTTTTGGTGTATAGACCGAAAGAAGGGATTTTTAGAACACCTGATTTGTGGGTACCCTTATACCCTGGGACTTTAAAAATGGAGCCGGAGAATTAGATTTCTTTAAACATTCATTTAAAATGTAATAGCTTTATTTAGACCAATTATATACACATAATTGTGAATGGGGTAAATGCATTTCTTTTCATCCTCAAACACATATAAAAACAAGATACATAAAGTGATATACAGTACAATGTTACTCACCAGACATATAAAAACGTTAAACTGTTGGTTTGGTGGAACAGGTATAGAGAGGTATCTCCTAGATATTAGACATTTTGCATCTAGAGGAATAGAAGGAGAGCATATTAGTATAGAACCAGATGTTTTTAATAATAGTATCTTTGGGAGAAAACCCCCCGGAGTTACCCCTCAATCTACATAAGGGAGTTGTTGTCTTATATATATATAGATTCACTACATTCCATTTTTTATCTCTATATGCTTTTATTTCTTAAAAAAATACATGATATTCCAAACATATTTATATGATGGTATTGCTGTCATAAATGCCATAAATACCATAGGTATAGTGTTATTACCTTAATGGATGTTGATTCTCAGAATGACCAATACTTCACCAAAAGGATAAGGTACACCCCTTGAGAAATGGGGGACCTAGGATATAAATGCAAGGCAGGTCCGTGCGTCCAGACAATGGCCCCAGATATGGCGCAATGAAGCTATTTCCATCTATTTGAAGATCTATAATTTTGATAGTTATTATTTGTCTTCTCATATACCATATACCATATTTTAGCTTTTGTTTGTCTCAATCAAGCTTACCAAGCCATATAACTTTGTGATTGGTTTTAAGTTCATGAATGGTTTGGTTGGCAAATGCTCACAAATGTTATGTCTAGAAAAAGATAATAATGGAGCTTAGTATATCCAAAATAATTCGTAATAAAGGAGACTGAGTCTTCTCTTTAGTTTACATACCCCAATATCCTGGTGCTAGTCTGGGAAATCTGGAAGAGTATTCAGTGGTAATGCCTTAGATCGCAACCATAACGATATCCAAGGA
>CM070036.1:122466406-122483190 GCA_036250615.1 Ptychadena robeensis
CCCCCCCCCCCCTCGCGCTGTTGAGAATGGTACTGGAAGGGAGATCTGTCGTGTTGGGGAAGGTGCCGAATATGCATGTTGGGAGAGCACCGGGGGCCCAATATGTTAGGATTATGTTGACTAGCACAGTAAAGCCCCATCAGCCAAATGCACATCCAGAACTATTGGTGTACAGTTCAAATATAGCCAAACTGCATGCAGGTGTTTCAGGCTTGTTGGCCATCATCAGTGCAGTGGGTTCTAGATGTGCATTTGGCAGATGGCGCATAAAGGAATAATTTTCATGGCTCCACCCACTGTCCTGAAGTGAGGATTCTTCCCATGACTTTTGGGATTTGTGATGGGTTGTGGCTAGTGATGGTTCATCCCGCCTGTTCACGGTGAATTTGAATCGGAAAAAGTGTACAGTTCACAGTTTCCATATCAGGATGTGACGCCACCGACGTCATTTCCAGTTTACGCTGGTTTTCATTCACTGGAAGACCGGGTTCTCTCTGGTGAAAGAATTCTTCCGCTGGCCGGATCAGAGCAGAAAGATCTGGCCAGTGGAAGAATAGTAACCTTCTTCCCACCGGTGAACAGGGCGGGTCGAACAATACTGTTCGCCGGGGGAAGAAAAGCGAACATGTTATGTGGACGATTCGGCCATCACTAATTGGGGCATGTAAATACCTTCTGTTTTAAGAAAGGTTTACTGTGCTATGCACTGGTTGAGCTGAGGGCTTTTCTTGAATCCCTTCTCACCATAACCCTCATCATTGTTCCTCTATGATTATATTGACTTGTAAGTTGCTTCCTAAAAACAAGTGTTAACATAAGTTCAGAGCATCCTCAATCTGTCTGCCATTGTCTGCTGTGTTAATCACCAACATGTGCTTGAAAGAATGTAGGCAATGCAGGAAGGGTGATTATTATCTTTTAGATCTCAGTGGAAAGTTTACAGGTTTTTTTTTCATGTCATTAAAAGCCATCTGATTTTCCAATGTAGGAGGTACTTCAACCCTGGGTAAAGCCCCCCATACCCCTTACAATCTTACCATACAATCGCTGTACAATCCACTTTTCTTCTGCCAAAACCATGTAATATGAGGACCTTTCTAAACCTTTCAATCACTATGTATTTTATCAGGGATGACCTGACACATACATAGTTGTTGGTAGATCTAAAGGAAATTGTATGGTGTGATCTATAGGTGTATGGGGGGCTTAACAGTCATGGTTGTTTAAAAGGGCTTGTTTCCATTGGGTCTTTTTCCTCGCATTGGTAATGGAACAATGTCACAGACAAGACACCTTCCATTCAACTAAAGGGGACAGTGCCCACATTCACATAAATAAAGTGTCGCACATCCGTGTCTAAACTGCTGGCAAATAGTGGGCAATCTATGCTACCCAATGAAAACCAGCCCTAAAAGAACAGAAAATTAAGTATTTTAATAATAAATGTGCTGCCCAAAGTACCTTGTGTATGATCGGCTAATATCAATTCAATACTATGTAAGGGCCTCCATACACCTTTAGGCTAGGCACACACGGGTAGATTTGTAAAAAGATTAGAGTACAATCAATCAACATGTGTGGTCACAGTGAATGATTGTACTCTAATCTGTTTACAAACCTACCTGTGTGTGCTCTTTCTATCGAGTGGGATCACTTGACATGTTGGAAAACCCCGTTCAATCTCCATTACTTTGCATGAAGAAGAATCTTCCTGCAATGTATAGGAACAGCTTCGACTCTGCCTTCTTCCTCCGGCACAGCCCAAGCTCAGTGCGAAGAGGGTGGAGCCAGCACTCCTCATACTGAATCTGGCTGCTGTGCAGAGAGAAGCAGGCTGGATGGATTTCTGCCCAGCTTCTAGCGTGTTCGGATTCACGCGCTGCAATCTGGCAAGAACGATCAACGTGACATTACCACGCTGTGAATAACCGTGTATGGCTAGCTTTAGATTTCTCTGTCAGATTTCCTTTAGATCTCCTTTTGTTTTACTAAAACCATGTAATATAAGGGACTTTCTAAATCATCAAGTCTACCTGTGTTTAATTGCAGAGGGCCTGGCACTACAATGTTGTTGGTAGATCTAAAGTATATCTGACAGAGAGATCTAAGGTGTATGGGCAGCTTAACATAGCGACCTTTTTAAACCATACAAACTAATTTGTATCCAATGAGATTCAGGGAAGGTCCTGCACTGCAAAAGGTAGCCATACACAGTTGAGTTTTCACTAAATTTTTGCCTGATCGCCACGCATGTTTGCATCGAGGAATCGAGTGCTGCCCACCCTGCAACTTCGACCCCAAAAAATCAACCAAAAACCAGATTTAATCTTGATCTGACATGTAGTTTTTTTTTTGCCAATCGAAGTACATTCAAATCCATCACTTTCTGTGCGATTGACCCATAGCTCCCTATGTATTGTTAGTGGTGACCCTCATTTGATTCCTGTGCCCTCAGACTAATATAGTATATACAAGCAATTTATATACACCCACCCTGACATAATTTCCGATCACATAAATTCAAGGAATCATTTCTGGGAAGAGATCGACAGCAAATCTATTAAACAAAGTGGATTTGTACTTCAATATCATGTTCCGACTGAATCAAGAGACGATTGCAAAATAATCGACACGTCTATGGCTACCTTAAGGTTCTGCTGAAAGTGATAGTTAGCTGGAAGACAGTTGGGGAAAAAAACCAGACAGCGACATAGCATAGAAAAATGCTAGGCATACACAGTTCGATGCTCGCATGATCGAGGGGCCATTTGAGCGCAGCTCAATGTTGATCCGCAGCACTTCTGCATCATTGAACCCATCCGATACTTATTATAGAAGTCACGGAAATTGAACAGAGTTAGTCATGATAAATTAGTAATGGGGACAACTAAAAGCTCCCATACATGTACCGAGTGGGGGCCGACAGACAAGCAACAGAGTGAAGCGTGATGACATCATCCCGCTGCACCCTGTCGCTCAGAGTATCGGCGGGCACCCTCTGTGTGCTGGCTGTCAGTTTAAACAGGGATGCCGGTCCCCATTCAAACTAATGGCATTGGCCAGATATTTATGCACATGAGCTTTGGGGCGACAGGTATCTGTAGCCCCATGTGGGCACCTGCGGCTACGTGTGTGGAGGGCTTTAGCTTTAGGATACCACAGGCAATACTGGAGACTGGTCCTTGATCCCTGCCTATTGAACACCATATTGCTTGTGTATATAATTCACTAATTTAGTGTATTGCAAATAATAACACAAAGCTAAAAATGAGCAATCCCTGATGATTTAACATCAGCAAAGCAAAAAATTGCTAAGTTTACTTGACAGGCTCATAAATGCTTGGAAAAGCTTAATAATCATTTGCTGTCTCAGTGTTATCTGAGTCAGCTATATCAGGCTCTCCTCGCTGTAAAATAGCAGCAATAAACCTATTTGCAGTAGATAAATATCTCATGTATTGCAGCAGGATTGCCTTTATTAAACAATAGTTCAATGTATTCACCTCGACTTTGCTACTATGCCGCAGGAGACTTTGATAAAAAGGGTAATTGCATTAATCACATTCTTCTCTCTTGTATAAATTCTGTGAGGGGGGAAAAACACATTGCATTTGCGTATCAACTCAACAAAGCCATTGTGGCTGCAATAATAATGATTATTTTTTCTTACAATGTGCAGCTTAGAAGATTGAAATCACTAAAGCCATGGATTAGGGAACAGATAGAACAGAGTGACGGAAATTAACCCTGTATGAAGGGGATGAGAACACATTACTAAAGCTGGTCATACACCTTTAGATCTCTTTGTCAGATATCCTTTAGATCTACCAACAACTGTAGTATAGGGTCCTCTGCGATTGAACACAGGTAGACTTGATGGTTTAGAAAGTCCCTCATATGACATGGTTTTGGTAAAACAAAAGGAGATCTAAAGGGAATCTGACAGAGAAATCTAAAGGTGTATGGGGACCCTAACCTTTGAAAGCTGATGTTAAGTATGCATTTCTATTAAGCTAGGCACACACTGGTAGATCTGTAAAAAGATTTGAGTACAATCAACGTGCGCGCTCATGGGGATTGATTGTACCTTAATCTGTTTACAAAGCTACTTGTGTGTGCCTTCCTTCAAGCGGGATCAATAGAGCACTCAAGAAACTCAAATGAACGGGGTTCCAACATGTTGGGAAAACATGAGACATGAGTCTTCATGCAAAGTATTGGATGTGTTGCTCCTGCCTCCTTCCTACACAGCCGTCCGCTGTAAGCTGCAGAGAATGGGTCCCCAGGGTCCACATTGAATGATTATCGATGTGCGCATGTGGTGCACATTGATTTCCATTCAATTGATCCCCGATTAATCGTAGCGTGGTGACGTCACCACGCTGTGATTGATCAGGGGTCCATTGCACAGGAATCTACCCCTGTGTGCCTAGCTTTAGTTCCTGAACTGTGAGAGCTCTTTCACACTTTTTGAGCTGCGTTGTGTGCCATACATATTGTACGCATTAGCTTTAGAAATACAAGTGTATGCAAAACACAAAATGCTTGCAGCAGAGTGTTATAGGATAAGGCATTGCACAACAGCACACATACAAGTGTAAATGGTAAGGAAACCTGTCAACCATGTGTAACCTAACAACATGCAACAGCAATGCAGTGTGCATAGTCTGAAAGAGCCAATAAAAAAGTGGTGGTTTATAGCATCCATATGTACGTATCCTTATTCTTCTTGCATTTGTTTGGCTTTGGCCTCCACGACCTTTGTTGTCTTTCTTTCATTACTTGTTTTCTCCATTTTCTTATAATTTTCCAATTTTCAGCTAGACCCTCCATGTACCCCAAAAAAGGCCCATGACTCATTTGATTCTTATGATCTGCACTTTAAGAACCAGTGACTGATGAATATGTCCGAAACATGTACGTTTTGGGCATGTTTACATAATGTGGTACATTATGTGATCCAAAAGCAGTCCATATTAAAATGTCAGATCAGTTACCTGATTATGTATTTGAATTATTCCACCTGACTCTCCCATCTGATGCTTATTCTTTCTATAGGTGCAGACGTCACTGGATGTATGAAACTGTAGTTGAGCCCATGGTAAGAATATACATTGGGTACGGAAAGTATTCAGACCCCCTTACATTTTTCATTCTTTAGTATATTACAGCAATTAGCTAAAATCTTTTTTTTCCCCCATGAATGTACACACAGCACCCCATATTGACAGGAAACAATGAATTGTAGACATTTTTGCAGATTTATTAAAAAAGAAAAACTGAAATATCACACACATATAGGTTACTACAAAAAAGTATTGCTCTAACACAAGTCAAAATTTTGAAAATTGAAATGTGATTGTGAACTTAGTTTAAGGAAAAACTATTTGTATAGAGCCATACTTTTTTGTAGTATACCCCCAACCCTGCTCTACATCTCCAGCAAGTTTGGTGATGATACCATGTTCAGGGGCTTTGCAATTGATGAAATTGTCAAAAAAAATTAAAAGTTGACAATCTCTATGGGTTAGTTTATCCTAATTCAATGTAATGGAAATCAAACAAGGTTTTAACAACATGTTGGAAACCTTTTCGCCTGAGCTCCCTCGCTTCGATTGATCCCACTCTAAAGAAGCAAAATCTGGCACCGTGAATCTGGCACCGTGAACGTGCATGGCACTCAATTGTGCTTGAATCGGTTACAAAATCAAGCCATGTATGCCTAGCTTAAGATGGCTTCTCTATACCTTATAGAGAAAATTAACTCTGTTGTTTACAGAGCTCAATAACACAATCCACAAAACACACACAAGAAAAATACGTAGTAGTGATTATATTTATTCCCCTTCTTTTTTAGTTCCAACAGTAAAGAAATTGTAGACTTTAAAGTCATCACCACATTCTGCCCTTTACATATATGAATTCAATTCAACTATAAAAAAAGTTTACATTTTTTTTTTCATCATGTTAAAAAGACAATATATAACAATATATCTGACATCCATGCAATCTGAAAACCCAGAAATCGCCCTTTCAGTAATAGATTCCTCAGGACATGTGATGTTTAATGGCAGCTCAACTTAAAGTGTCCTTTTCAGCATTAGGACATCAGAACTTCTCTTCTGTATTCACAATATGGCTTCCAGAATGGTCTACATCCCTAAGTGGATCCACTCAGCCGGAAGATCTCTTATGACATAAATGTTGGGCCTACTGCATTGCTTGTGATCTCCTGGTGTTCTCGGCTTGTGAGCTCCAACACTCTTTGTAAATGATGAAGGTTTTTGTATGATTGGTATGTGTTTCTCTATAGGTGCGGCCCTCTGCATCACTAAAGGGCCGCACATAACATCAACCCAGGCCCTTCCCCAGTCAACATATCTCAGCCGGCGGTGGACCAGATCCCGACAGTAAAATCTGATAAGAGAAAAGCACTGTATGAGATCTGGGGGTTCAAACATAATTGTACTGTGAGAGTTACATTTGACCAAAAGCCAGCTGGTGACCTGTGGATGGAGACAGCTAATCGGAGGATCAATCAGGAACAGGGAGGTCCATCTGCAGCAGAATCTACCATGTAGGAAGCTGATGCAGAGGACAGCGAGGGAGACAGTGAGGAAGACAGCACTAATGAAAACCACGCACCATCTCCTGGTACTCATCTGGGTAGCACACTAAAAAATTACCCCTAGGTGGGCATCCTCTGGAGCCCTCATACCAGGGGGGGGGGATATGCTAATGGTAGGGGGCCCGAAAAATTGCCTAGTATGGGGCCCCGAAATTTCGCCCTGACAAAAAGTAATGAAAACTTCTTACATGTTGGGCTTTTCTGAATGAAGTCTTTTCAGCACTACAAGAATTCACAAAAATCTAGAAAAAGTGTTATATATTCTTAATCCCAATTATTCGGGATTTTTTACATCAGTACCTGGAACTACCATGCATTGTGTTCGCAAGATGCTGATTTGCGCAATGATGGTAATAATGACTGGAGATCACGAATTCTCAAATGTATACATTTATTGCGAATATTAGGTGAAAAATGTGCAATATTTTGTGAATACAAATATTGTTGATGCTGCTCATCACTATTCAGCACATTACATCACATACAACTGAGAGAGCATTAATATACTGTCCTAGGCAGTCCACTCTGGACCTTGTGGACTTTTTTCTTATTCTCTCAGCTTTAACATATTTAATAAATACATTGTTTGCAGTCACAGGATACCAGAATTCTGGAAAACAGACAGAATTATGACCGCACATAAAGCATAAGTGTTTACATGCCTTTCATCTGAGTCATTTGCATACACACCTAGCTTTCCCAACAAAGACCGCAGTCATTCTGATTTACAAAAATGCTGGTCAACCTTATTATCATAACTATATAACTTTGTGTAGTTCTATGTGATACAACTGTTTAGTAGCATTGTACTTGGGTGTTTCAGTTATGCAAATATTTCTATTAAGAAGCTGCAATATATTTTAAAGTTATTTTACACTTACGATAAGTTACTTCCTTATTCCAGTGGTTGGAGGTTAATAAATTATGTGCTTACAGTTTCACAGAGTCATGTATAGACTAGAGCTTTCACAGATCAACCTACAGAATCAAACCACAACATACAAGCATAACTTCTATATATACTAAGTAAATATATATATATAAGTATAAGCTGAATTTTTCAGCACCGAAAATATGCTTCTACACAAATCAAGAAGTAAAAGTTGTGAAATTCTATGGCCAGACAATGTAAAGGTGGGCATAGATGGGCCGATTCCTGCCCATTTGGACAGCCGATCGGCCGCTGTGCGCGTTCCCACAATCGATTCCTGCCAACTGGTCATATTGACCAAGAATCTGCCACATGTCGGATCGCAAAGTGATGTTTTTGACTTCCTGTATTTAAAACAGTCCAGCTCTTCCTCCACCTCAGTGGTGTCAGTGACGTCACTTCCTGTCAATTTTCTCTTATTCAAAAAGGGAAAAGTTGACAGGTATGAAATGCATCCTGTATGGCATTCTCAAGAATGTGGTGTTGTGCGTTATCGGAAATGTAAGCTCAAGGCTAGTGTGAAAGGTACACAGTTTTCATATGGAAACCTGTGTACCTTGCGGTAATGCTAGCCCTGGTACTATCCTGTTTACCCTATCATAAGCCATCCCCTGATTTTTGCCCAAAACTTTAAAATAAGCCACGCCCCGCAAATAAGACACCCACAGATAGCTGCCCCTGCCCGAATCTCCCATTCAGGTGGTACAATCGGTTACTGTGTGCCTCCGTGTTACTCCGTCAGAGCTGGCTGCAGTGCAGGAAGGACAAGCAAGCTGCTGATCCCTGCCGTAACGGTGTCTGTTACCCGGCTGTACCAGTAGAACCCAAAAAAGTTAGTTAGTGAATGGTAAAGGGGACAATGATTGTCACAGAGTGATTAAAGGGAACAATGAATGACACAGAGGGATCACAAGGGGGCAATGAATGGCACAAAGTGATCAAAGGGGACAATGAATGGAACAGAGTGATCATAGGGGACAATGAATGGCACAGAGTGATCAAAGGGGACAATGAATAGCACAGAGTGATCAAAGGGGACAATGGAAGGCACAACAAGCCTGCATGCTGTTTCTTTGAGACTTATTTGGGGTATACACAGTCCCCCAAAGATTTCCATATCCAGATTTTCCATATCCTGAAAAGACGGGGATCCCTGTATAAGGACTTTGATTAAAGAATGTATACTGGTTTGTATGTATGCTCTCAAATCTAGACCCTAACATTGAATAGTACAGTCCAGGAAAATGGCTGCCCTGGATGTCTTCTTCAATAAAATCTGGAAAACATTTTTTATCTTTCCTCTTCTCAGCACATTTCCTCTTTTTCATGCTTCCAAACACTTCGTTAAACTTGCAGATGTAAGCATACTGACAGCTGTTTTTATTAAAAATATTACAAGCGGGATAAATTTAGGTTTCTCTTACTGAGGAACTTTTGTATTTGGAATATAATATCATTAAACTTTTTTGCATATTTGCCAATATATATATCATTTGCACAAAGCATCATTCAGCATTACTGTAAATAAAACAATAAGGCCCTAAATACAGCAATGGACGCCTCAAATGACTCATACAATATGCATTGTTTTTCGGCCTTGCACATAGGTTTAAAGGGAAAGCATTTTTGCTGTATATTAAACAAGGGCAGAGCGCTGCCAAGAGTGCACCCATCGGGTGTCATGAGCGTATAAAGCTGATGTGTCCATGAAACCTAGTGTAGACTAAATGTCTTTACTGGTGTTTGTTTAACCTCCTAAGTGTTATGCCTGAAGCCAGTACGGGCGCAGTTTGATCGTGAATCAAACTGCACCCGTTCCGGGATCGGGCACAACCGCCGGCTCTCCATGAGCCTGCAGCATTTCTCCATAGCTACAGGCACATAGAGCCTGTTCCGGCCCCGTGTCTTTGGTCGGCACCACAGACCTTCATGTTAATGGAGGGGGCATCGCTTTT
Organism: Ptychadena robeensis; assembly: GCA_036250615.1. Taxonomy (NCBI): domain Eukaryota; kingdom Metazoa; phylum Chordata; class Amphibia; order Anura; family Ptychadenidae; genus Ptychadena; species Ptychadena robeensis. Next base: position 122,475,921 of record CM070036.1, read on the forward strand.
CTCCTCACACACCGCCGACGTCTTATTGGGCCAGGGGGAGAGTCGGCAATCACACTGTACTCCACCGAGTTTGCCCAGGTAGCGGCTTTTCACGTCATAAAAATGGAGCAAAAAGCCCATAACGCTAGGAAGGTTAACCTCCTGGGCGTTACACACAACAACAAAAAGTTTGCAATTTTTGCCACAATGTTATCTGCTGCAATTCTGCCACATAGGTGTTCCCCCTTCCCTCCCACACAGGCCTGAGTATTGTTCCTGTTCTTGAACCTGAACTTTAACCCTGTTTCTTGTATCCTGGATGCTGTTAGCCTTCTCCTTCCAAATAAATCACATTATACTGCATCTTATCTGGTCACTAATTTTTCTAGACACCTGGAAGAAATTGACACATATAAAATGAGGTCTCATCATCTAAAGTTCAATAAAAACAAAAATCTTCTTGGCCTTTGTTAGATAACAATATTGATATGTTGAGAAGGTGCATTGGACAGTGTAAAGATCCAAATTTAAGGCCCTTTGACTTGACATCCCTTTTTATTCTCTATGTATTCCTACTAGAGACTTAAATTTCATTTTTCCCAATCGCAAGTCGAAAATTTATATAAATACAATTGGAAATTAGCTTAAGTCGACTTGCAGAATGAACTTCAACTATAATAGAAAAAAAGCAGTTTAAATAGTAGCAGTGCTAAAAAAAATCAGTGCTGATACTGCAAACAGTGAATGTCAGCATAAATAAGCCCCAGAAATCATATTAAACATGGAACGGTAATGCTGAAGCACTGTTAACAAGAATATACAGTTGTATAACATAGAATCACTGCAACCAGATTTCAAAAGCATAAGCCATTTTGGCCACATGGTCTATCCCACACCACAAACAGTCACAAATCATGTGCATGGCATTGACATGACAATACCTGTTTCAGTTAGATAATTTTTGCAAAATGCAATTTTTTCTGGCTGCTGTCACAGCACTGTCAGGGGAGCAATTAAGGTGTGTGGCGATAACATGTCAATGCTTTTTTAAATGAGATACTTTAGCAAAATTGCACTTTTCTGGCTCTTGTGTTTGACATGACAATACCTGTTTGAGTAAAATACTTTTGCAAGATAACATATTTCTGGCTGTTGTCACAGCATTTTGTAATGTCAGACATTCATTAGTATGATATTTACAATACCTTTTTAAACAAGATACTTTTTCTTACTTTTTAGGAAAATTGTTGTATCAATCTCTATGATAGAGGGTTCAGAGACCTCTATACATATTGCAGAAGGGAGCGAAAGCAGAGCTTGGCATACACAGGTCGATACCTGTTTAATCAATCTTGATTACGTCACCACGCTGCTTTTGTTTTGGTCCGGTAAAGGATTTACCGACATGTTGGTTCCATTTGATCTACCTTTTTAGAGCAGGATCGATCAATCCAACTTGATCAAAGGTTTTTTTTGGTTTATTCACTAAATGATCAACTGAATCGAATAAAAAATAGACCCGTATATGGCCAGCTTAAGCTTTAATAAACCATTTAAGGTTTTTCTTCCGTTACAAGTGATGAGTAGAGATGGTGGATTGTTTTTAGAAAAAAAAATATTTTTGTGAGTATGCCATGTTCAGGGGCTTTGCAATCAGCTCACAAAGTTATCTAGCAGCACAAGCATTCACATGCAGATTTTTGAAAAATTGTTTTACTTTTTTGACAAAAGTTGAAATTGCTAAATTAGACTCTGAAGTTTCAGCAAAAAATATGAATTTTGTCTTAAAATTTTGTATTGCAAATTTTTGAGAATTCCTACTTGCCTTAACCCCCCTGCCATTCCTAACGGTCCCAGCTCATCCAGCTCTGACCTGTCAGAACGGCAGTGGACGAGCTGGGTTCGTCAGGCAGAGATCGGAGCCACAGGAGAGCAAACTCATTGTTCCGTGTTTTTGATCTAATGAGGCAGCTGCAGGAGAACGGATCACTCCCTCCCCCATGCTCTCCTATGTAACCTGGCACATCTGCAGCACCATCTAGTGGCTGCAGTGCTAATTTACCCGACAAAGTGAATTATTGAAATTGAATTGAATTGATATTGAATTATCTGATATTGTGAGTAATTCACAAATTATCTGAACATGCTATTATACTCAGAATGTCTACCAGACTCCTGTATGGACATACTTTGGGAAGTTACAGGCCTACAATGTAAAAAACTTTTTTCCATTAAAGTCTATGGTGCGCTTTTGGTAGAGACTCTTGACTGTATTATTTTATATACAGCTAAGTATAATGATTTATTAATTTTTATTAAAAACTCCGGTACACCCACACTCAGACTTAACAAAGAAGACCAGGGTCCCTATCCGAAGGATTGACCAGGAATCGGGCACTTAAAGTGGTGCACCTTGATTGACAGGTGCCTGAGTGCAGAGTTGCAATAAGCGCCGTTTTTGGGCACCTTTAAATTTGCATCAGTAAGTCGGCCCATTTTGAGAAAGAATTACAACAGTTAATGGAGTAAAGCTAGCCATACATGTTTAGATCCGGCAATCGATCTCTTGGGGTTATCGGCAAAACGAAGGGGAATGGAGGTACTCTCCAACCAACACAGCGATTCCCCTGGGATACTTTGGATGGGGATCGAAGGATTTACCATCCTTGCGAGATCCGTTACCTAAACTTTTTCGACCCTTTTGAGTAAATCGCTCAAGGCGGGCAGCTGCAATCCGCGGCTCTCAACATGTTTGGCCGGCTTAAGTTGGTACCGTTTTCTTAGAATTGGAAAGCCCTACATAAAGATACAGTATATGGAAATGTTACTGTTATTAAATTAAACATGTAATTAAATTAAAAACAGAGCGCAGCTTGCCGTTCACATCCATTTATTTCACACTGACTCGTCAGATTCTATGAATGGAGCTGTTTAAAATAAATGGCCCATGCAGGGTAATACTGATAATAGGTAGAAGGATCCGTATCCTCAGCTTACTTATTATTTCCCAGTACATTTGTGAATGTATCCAGGCATTATGTCGGCAGTGAGAGTCAGATGATAGATAGCATGCATCTCAGAAGCAGTGCTGTCAATTATTTTCTGTCTAACAAAGACCTTTGCAATTACACCAGATGTTGGATGCTGCCCTCTGATGTACTGTTTAAAAAACATGAGGCAGACCGAGCAATACCTATGACTGGGAAGGCAGCCAATGATAAAAAAATGTCTAAGAATATAAATAGGAGAAATGTCAATAGATTTTTACTATCATACGTCTGGCTCGCTCATCAGCAGCTGGGCCTCTTGGTCATTACACCCTGGCCCAGCTTTACTATTTGAATTTTCTCTGCGCTGGAGCTATATGGAACCCAGATTATATTTCCATATGTAAAACTTATGGATAACAGGAAACTTTAACCAAAAATATAACAGACACGGGCAGATGACTTTAACACCGAACTGTTATTATTTTTCCTCTCATTTATACTATATAATCCAGCAAGCCAAATCCCCTGGGAACCATCTGTGTGGAAACTGAATAGGAAGCAAATGTGTCATGCTCCTTGTATTCTACCCAGTGTCATTACCAGTATCATCATCTGCAATTTAATTACTGCTTAGGGGGGAGAGCCTGTGTGTTACTGTGGCTTTATGGTAGTTGGAAATACTAAATGATGTTTTGAAGTTGTTTGCGGTTCCTATTTCATTTAATTGCGTAATATAGTTAACTTTTGAAGATTTGTAAAAGAGCTAGACCTCTACAGTCCTGGACAAAAGTTTTGAGAATGACACAAATATTTGAAATTTGAAAAGTTTTAATAATATCAATTTGCATATACTCCAGAATGTTATGATGAGTGTTCAGATGAATTGCATAATCCTTATTTGCCATGAAAATGAACAAAATCCCCAAAATACCTTCAAGAAAAGAGGTTCTTGTTTGTTCTTGTTAAGAAGGCTTCAGGGCGTCCTAGAAAGTCCAGCAAGCGCCAGGATCATCTCAAGAGGATTTAGCTGCGGGATCGGAGTGCCACCAGTGCAGAGGTTGCTCAGGAATGGCAGCAGGCAGGTGTGAAAGCATCTGCACGCACAGTGAGGCGAAGACTTTTGGAAGATGGCCTAGTGTCAAGAAGGGCAGCAAAGAAGCCACTTCTCTCCCAAAAAAACATCAGGGACAGATTGATCTTCTGCAGAAAGTATGGTGAATGGATTGCTGAGGACTGGGGCAAAGTCATACTCTCCGATGAAGCCCCTTTCTGATTGTTTGGGGCATCTGGAAAAGGGCTTGTCCGAAGCAGAAAAGGTGAGCGCTACCATCAGTCCTATATCATGCCAACAGTAAAGCATCCTGAGACCATTGATGTGTGGGGTTGCTTCTCATCCAAGGGAGTGAGCTCACTCACAATTTTGCCCAAAAACACAGCCATGAATAAAGAATGGTGCCAAAACACCCTCCAACAGCAACTTCTTCCAACAATCCAACAACAGTTTGGTGAAGAACAATGCATTTTCCAGCACGATGGAGCACCGTGCCATAAGGCAAAAGTGATAACTAAGTGGTTTGGGGACCAAAACGTTGACATTTTGGGTCCATGGCTTGGAAACTTCCCAGATCTTAATCTTAACTTGTGGTCATTCCTCAAGAGGCGGGTGGACAAACAAAAACCAACTCATTCTGACTAACTCAAAGAAGTGATATAAAAGAATGGGTTGCTATCAGTCAGGATTTGGCCCAAAAGTTGATTGAGAGCATGCGCAGCAGAATTGCAGAGGTCCTGAAAAAGAAGGGCCAACACTGCAAATACTGACTCTTTGCTTAAATTTCATGTAATTGTCTATGGAAGCCTTTGAAACGTATCAAGTGCTTATAATTATATTTCAGTACATCACAGAAACAACTGCAACAAAGATTGTGAAAACTAATATTTGTGTGATTCTCAAAAATTTGGAAGGTCAACATTCTGCTTCAAAATTAGCTTTTTTTCTAAACATTAGAATGAAATGAAAAATCTTCATTTGAATATTCACATGGTGAACCTAAAGTACAGCCAAACATTTGGGAGTGTTAAGTGGATAGGTTTTGAACCATGCCTAAAGCCATATTAAGAAGTGTACATTTTACCTAATTGGCCTGTTCACCATGGCAACTGGGCTCTCTGTCCTGCACGCTGCCTTGATGCAGAACATGGGCTCAGAACAGTGGAGTTGTAACGTGTATGTAAGCTTTACTTTTGGATTATGAACATGCATTCATAACAACTAACATGGCCACTGTATGTGTGAAAGCTGCTATCTTGTGTGTGGCACTCTGGATCAAACCATCAACTACAGTTTCTTTTCTCCACCATTCCTGTGGTTTGTTGGTGCTCAATATAGAATGTGTTAGAAATAAAAGCCCAGAGCAAAATAACCCCCGCCAATGATGGTCTCAAATAAGGTAATAGAAATATTTTCCTTCTGGAGAGATTGGTAAAACTTTGCCTATGAGACATATAAGCACAAGATGTTTATATGAGTCCATATTAGAAAAAGTCCATATTAAAAAAGCAATACAAATGGTCTAACTTATTACTATTGTTTATCAAAGACTCAAAATGCGGAGGCAGTGTATGCAAAAATGAAGAGCACCCTTACCCCTTCCTGGGGATTAAGGGCATGTTTCCACAGTGTTGTGTGTTCCGTCGGGACCCCTACGCTACCCCAATGCTAATTGCAGTGCTTGGCGGGGGTACAGACGAATCACATACACATTACCTGCCCGGCGGATGCTCTGTTCAGACATTCGCTGATGCAGGGGTTAACGTACTGCACTAAATTAACCCCTACATCAGCAGGTTGGCTCAGCGCCCTGAGAACAGAGCATCCGCCAAGCACAGCGCTTAACATAAGGGGTTCCGAAGGTTTAAACAATGCTGTGGAGACATAGCCTAAGAGGGTAAGAAACAGATGGGCTTTCTTGATCAAATGCATTTGAGCAAGTGGGATGCATTTGAGTAAGTGGGAGGCCTGTATAAAACAGATGGAATTTGTAGAAATCTCAGCAGTCTGAGAAACATTTAATTACCTATCTTATTCGTTCAATATTTCAATTATTTATAAAATGTTTGGGCCATACAAGTTTTCATTGGAAGATTGTGAAACTGTATAATATTGATCAAACTCTCAAGATTAAAAGTCTTGCACCTTCAGCTAACTGCTGATCTCCACTATAGTTTTATAATACGGATTAAAATCTATTATGAAATGTTTACATTATTTTATGAAAAAAAATTAATAAAGATATACAGTATACAAAATGGTGTCCACAGACAGATGTCCCCATTAAAAGATTTATACTCACTGTTTATTGTACAGATGACCCCAGCTTCATTGCTGTACAACATTTCTGCTTGCTGCCTTTGAACCACATTATATACTAGTTATCAATGACCTCTGTCTGTTGCACCTGTACCATGCTGTCTGGCATTTATTGACCAAGCTTGTCTATGGCACCTGTACCAAGCTAACTGTCTGTTACTGACTTGTCTGATCTTGCTGTGTCTTCTACTCCGCTTTGTGGTTGAATGACTCACTTCCCTCTCTCTCTCTCTACACTGACAGTGTAGTGCAAGCCTTCAAGAACAGATACTATAGATCCAGGACACATGCTTCTCTGCCACCTTTGTATCATCACTATTGAGCTTACCTAAGCCACAGGCCCAACAGAGGCTGTACTCACCCTTTCAGACTCAGATCAGGTATGTGACAAACCTACGAAGGTTGTCAGCTGAAGAATACGTCATCTCATATGCATTCAATAAAGATCCAAAATGTAAGAGTTTCCCCTAATGTTAAGTGTTAATAACTGTTCACATAAAAACATAGCCTAACTGGTGCCTCCTGGCGTTTGGCTCGAGTTAACTCGGCAGGAGTTTCATCCATCATGAAACTTAATCCAAGTTAACTGAGGGGAAACTTACCTGAACCTTATCTGTGTATCGGGGTGTATGCTAATGCTTCCACTCCCCCCCCCCCGATCGCATCACAAGTCGCGACACGAAGGGGGCATAGGTAGACAGCGCCATAGACCTTCATGTGAATGAAGAGGGTCACTTTTTTCCAGCACAATTCCGGCGTCACTGGTGAAGCCGGGATCGTGCTGGGCACCTCCGAATGGGCTGCAAATGGATATAAAATGCCACCGCAATCGCGCATTGCATGCTTTTAAAAAAGTGTCCCACATGCATAACGCCCAGGAGGTTAAACTGATACAATGTCTTTATATGTGTTTTATATGTATGTAAATTGT
>CM070036.1:122483215-122499371 GCA_036250615.1 Ptychadena robeensis
CCGGGTCAAGTCTGATAGGTGAGTTCCATGCCCATACATTAACAGTTTAGGTTTCAGGGCCGCAAGTGGAGGACCTAAGGGGGGCGCTGAAAGAACACCAGAGGGCAATGGGTTGGGCAACCTGGGATCGTAAAGAAAATCTTCAAGGCCATTCATGCGAATGCAAGGGTAGGGTAAGCTATGGTTAGGAGAGTGTTGTGAGTGAATGGTGATCCTATGAAGGGTATCTTCCAAGCATGAGTATAGGATAGTAACAGAGTAGGTGGAAGAAGAATAATATTCCACTGATCGCTCACTGACTGTGGATCCTCATACCCCGGTTGTTTGTCACATATTACGTTAGTGACACTGGGGGGAGGGAGAGATCCGCAGACGACGCGGATTTCACATGTCATGAATACAGATCGCTGCTTAGAAAAGTGTATTCTATATATATTATAAATGCTTATACAGGTCAGTATAGAATGAAAATGTCATGTGCTGCCCTTTAGTGATGCTGAGGGCCGCACTTGTAGCACTCCATATCAACTCAGTTGCCCACCACTGATCTAGATGAGTGTTTGGTATTTATAGCATCAAGCAGGAACATGCACCTGATAATCACATCCTTTTAACAAATTACAAATTATATACAATAAATCTTATTAAAGAATTGACAAAGTGACTCCTCTATTAAAGTCTTTTCCTAGCGCACAATAAAAGATTCTTCTTTTATTGAATTATGTCTCCCATTGTAGCCAACAAATCTGCTCTTTGCATTTTCTTTCGAAGATCCTGTAAATGAGAAATGGAATAAAATGATAATTTCTGCAAGAAAAGTTGTAATTGATTATTTCACACGATAAAAAATGATTTTGCTCTAAAGCACAATTATCTTTCTCCCACCCTTGCGCTTTAACAAATTCTACTGTTTAAAAATAGAACAATGTAACATATTCAGATTAGAAGAATGATCGTTAAGAGTTTTATGTAGAAATGATATAGCATTCAAAATTTACATTAGAGGCTATCAGTTTTATTTAAAATCATTTAAATCCACTATTCATTATGATATGAGAATTCCTTTTATTTCAAATTAAATGACATTGCCCTATGGGCATGTGCTGGGAAGATATTTGCAGAATTTTAGGATTTTAAACAATGGTGAGGCTTTTCCATTATTACAGCAATTTAAATGGAACTTATAAGGGCAGGAAGGTGTCATTGTTGACTTATTTTAAAGGTTCAAGTTCAAAGCTGTCATACTCATTCCTTCTTAAAGTGTAGGTGAACCCTGACATTAGTCGGTTAAATACACCATTAAGAATGCTTTGCAAAAGGCCATACACCAACTGCAAGATACAAGTGAAGGGGCCCTTAGATGGGTCATTGATCCATTCTTCCCATCACTCATAGTATTCTATAGGGGGTGGTGCATGGGGGTGCTGTCCACCCTTTCCGTAAAACAGATCGAGCACTGTGTGTGTACAGTACCTGTTTATTCTTGCTGGGAATGATAGCTTTATAGCTGCTGAATAGTGATGAGCAGCATAGGCAATATTCAAATTCGTGATATTTGACAAATAATTCTACTAATATTCTATTCGATATTCTGGGACTATTTGATTGCGATGCGCATTACGAAAATAACATGCGACAGTATAATATTGCCTTTTTCACGCTTACCTTCAAAATGATAATCCACTGTGCTTTGTTTTCGATTCCTTCCCATCCATCCTTCCCATCACCACCTTAGTATAATCCGGTTCCCTACGCACCCCTCCCCAAAGAGTCCTCTCGGATTTAATTTAAAAATATTAGTTCTCGGGATCTTGATTTAAGACCTTAAATCAGATTTACCGTGGTTATGAGGCAATCAGAAGGGCTTAAAACCAGGGCCATGTATCTGTTGCCACATGCGCATGTATAATCGTACAATCATAGCAGCACCCGCTTCTTTTGTCTTTATCCGCCTCAACAAAATTCTTTGGTATTGGTATCAAACAAACCCCCATCCCAGCCTCATAACTAACTTTTCTGATAAGGGTCCACATCCCAAAGTATCAGCCGGCACACGCTCCAATTCTTTAAATGACCAGTTTTTCAAGGATCGCGCTGGGATCTATGCATGAATTGGGGACTTTAGACGTATTTTTTTTTAAATATATGCTTTATTCACAGGCTGCTCATCCATCTTGCAATCAGCATGTTCAATGGAATTGGGAAGTGGAAGGCATTAGGAAATGTCCTGCTTCATTAATAATCAGTTGTTACATGATAGATTTGCACGTGTAAAATTCGGTTTAAAAAAATAGATTTTTGTCATTCATTTCATTAATATAGTAATATACCATTTACAGTTAGGGCTTGTTTACATTTCGTCGGGACCACTCCCGAGGTGCCCTATATGCTTAGCGGGAGGTCCCGACATAGCAGATAGACTTACCTGCCGAGCCGCTCCACCGATGTAAGGCTGAATGTAGTCGAGTACGTTGAGCCTCTGCACTGGTCTGTAAACAGATCATCCGCCGAGCAGGCAATGTCTGTGTGATACGTCAGGACCCCCGCTAAATGTATACGCTTAGCGTAGGGGTCCCCACGTATAATGGAAACAACCCCTTAGGCAGAAGATAGTGTAAACATTTATTTTTGTTCTTTGAGAAGTGTATCTTTAAATGCTCTTGTTTCTACAGTCTGTCTCAGGCTGATCTATTACAGGAGTAAATATTTACCTTTGCTTGGTAAACCTGTATTGAGGCCAAAAACCTAATCATGTGCAGGGGAATTTAAACTAGGAAACTTCCCAAGCAGCAAGTGCTTAGCACAGTAGCTTTGGAATGTTGGGATCCCGAGTGGATTACTGCTTGGCTATTGTGTGCATGGAATTATGTTTGTTCTCCCAGAATTTGCTTATCTTTCCCCTAACCACGAATAGTATACTTGCCATTTAATTTACATTTAAAGCTCTACAGACACTAGGTAATTGTCCCCCCAAGAAGATGATAATAGGCTGGATATCTGGCATTCCTACTGCTGTCTGGGTCAGATGTTTAGTGATCCAGCAGAAATGGTTGACCTGCCCAATACTTTCTATTTTTTATTGGGAAGGCTAGTTTTTGGGTACCATCTGCTCATCCCACCACGTCCTTGGAACAAAATAAAAGTTAACATATTTTTAATGGTACAAAATGTGCAGGGACTTGTAGACACTGAAAATTATACTTTAGGACAGTGGTTCTCAACTTGTAGGTTGGGACCCCCTCAGGGGTCGAACGACCATTTAACAGTGGTCGCCACATTCACTGGAAGCTAACAAGTAGCAGCTCTGATGCCCACAAGCAGGGTGAGAAGTAAGAAGGTAGAGTAATGCTCCCCAAAAAGAAAAGAATGTATGTTCCTGTGGGATCAAGCCCTAAAGGTGAGTAGTAGGTGAGTTATGCCCCTACCCTCCTAACTTCCCACCCCCACACTTTATTTAAGGGTGTGCTGGAAATTATGTCAAGGAGTGTCACTTCCAGTATTTGGAAAGCAGAAGAGAAACCCAAGGACGTCACTTCCAGGGTTGCAGATCTAAAAAGGTTGACAACCACTGCTTAAGTAGAACACACCTACCGTATATGCCGGCGTATAAGACGACTTTTCAGTACCTTAAAATCCTCCCCAAAGTCGGGGGTCGTCTTATACTCCGGGTGCCGCAGGCTGGGGGGTGCAGGGGACCATCTCTGGGAGCCGTTACTGTATCTGTGCGAGCCGGTTACTGTATCGTGCTGCCTGAAGCTGACTAAGATACATTGTAGCAGAGAGCAGTGTTACCATAGCTACAGGATGCTACTCACAGAGAACACACGTTCTGTAGCTCTGTTGTAACTTTGAACATTCATAGCAGGAAAACCATTTCTAGTATAATGATGAAACTTTCAGGGTCAGTAATTCTCATCTACTACTACTTACACCCCGAGTTTCACCACTCTAGCTATAATACTTATAAGTTACATTTCAGCTAAATTCCAGCCACCAGACAATGCTTTTTCATGGCCAGTGATATACTCCTATATGCAACATTTAACTTGCCTACATTGAACACATATATCTTTAAATCCCTGCATGGTAGAACCTTGACATTTTGTGGTTTAGTAGTTAACCCCTAAGACTATATCCATGCAAATTTTCAGGTCCCTGAGCATAATCCTTCCTACTAATAGCCCCCTATAAAATATTGCTTCCCTATTAGCATAAAGCACTACTCTGCTGCATACATGCTTTCACTTATCCTATCCTTACTAATACAAAAAAAGATCAGACTTCTAAGGGTGTTGGAGATCTGTGGGTTGAAGTCAGAGTAAAGATACATTTTTTCATTTGGTGAGCGTTGGAAGAGGGGGTAGTCTTATACGGCGAGTATATAACAAACTCTATATTTTAACTGTAAAAGTTGGGGGGTCGTCTTATACGCCCAGTCGTCTTATACACCGGCATATACGGTACTATAATAGAGTTACATAGACACTTTCAGGTGCTGGAAACTTCAAGTAGGTACACCTTCTCACTTCTGCATATATCAGCCAAAACAGAGAAGTCCTGCACTCTGGATAAAATTAGATTGTACCGCATACAGACAGATTACCTCCCCTCTGACATGTTTCACTCAATCTGAGCTTATTCATAGAGATGATCTGTAAATTAAATAAAGATTCGTTTTGGACTTTTATCCGGAGTGCAAGACTTCTTTGTTTTGGCTGAAGGAGAAGGAGCCCCCATAGGGAAAACCCTATTTCCTTATGATCATTTAGTGATCATACAGGAAAGATTACTAGTAACTGAAGGATGGTTACTGTAAAGAGGCTGCATATCATCAGGAGTGGCAGGAATCTAGCCTTTGTACTACAAGTCTTTATTAGAGCCATATATTACTTACAGAGGTTATCAGTGAGAGCTGACCTCCGGAGAGAAGTATACTAGTAATTATGGAATACCAGTAATTAAACTCCAGCCAGACTGCAATTAGCCACATGATGAAGCAAATACATTGTCCTGCAAAATCGCAAGCTATCAGGATTTATTCGTATTTACTTATCACTGTACAACAGATATAGGAAGCATGTATTAACAGTCCTCTTTGAAGGCCATTTGTGTGATCTTATATGTGTAACAGCTGCAGTGGTGTTAAACTTTGCATAAGTCTTCAGACATTCTATAATAGTAACGCATCTTTTGTTATCAGGTTCAAAAGAGCAAGTGTGTCTCTTGAAATGCCACTTAAGAGCGTATGGCTTTGCATTAAAGGAATTGTTTACATTTGCAGTAATGGAGATGCCCTCTGTTTTACAACCTAATTGAGTGTATCTAAAGAGCATCTAAGAGGAAGAAAATGACTGGGAGTCTCTACAGACCTCTTATCCTGGAACAGAGATTGCTTCACATATTTGCTTATACCTAATGCTAGCCATACACAGCCCGATAAATAGCCCGATCAACCAAGCCCGATCGAAGTTTGCCAATAAAAAAATCGGCAAATTTATTGGCCGATGTAACAAAAAAGCACCACACAGGAAGGCAGATATTTGACCGATTAAGCAGTTTTGATCATACTTCAAGTCGGAGTTAATCGTCCATTTAGTCGGGCAACTTTTCATGCAATGGAAGTTCAATTATGATAATTACTAATATCGGGGATGATCGGTGTTCATTTAATCGGGCGCTACAAGAAAAGTAGAACGATGTAACCGGACGGATTAAAATTTTCCAACATGTCCGATCATGTGATGGCCGATTTTCCACTAAATTTCGATCGGGAAAGCTCTGTCGGACCATGTGGGCAAACCCGGATTTATGCCCGATTAACAATAAAATTTGATCGGGCTTGGTTGATCGGGCTATTTATCGGGCTGTGTATGGCTAGCATTAGTTTAAAAGATTTTGATATCAATTGAAATGGCAAATCTGTAGGTCGCTCTTTGGTTTATTTAACAGTTGAGTATGCATACAGTATGTAGGCTCAATTCACAATGCCTTAACACAAGGATAAGGATCTTTCTTTTAGTCACTTGACTGTAGTTTTTTAGTCTCATATCGTTTTTGAAAATATGAATTGAGCTCTATGTAAAAAAGAGAACCCCTATGCACAAACATTGGGACATTGAATGGGGAATAAGGGAGTGATCAGCAGACCTGGCACTTGGAAAACCAGTAACTGGACAAGAATATTTAACCTTATTGGGACCAGTAACTGGACAAGAATATTTAACCTTATTGTGTCCTGCTTGATAGACAGAACAATTAAACACTTGGCATATGAGGGAACCCAATGTTTTTCCCCAAACAGATTAGTCATTCAAATACATCACTAGTCAGTAAGGCTTGATTTAAATCATAGTTTTCTACATAAACACTCATTCTTGCTGGTATAACTTTAATATGCAAGTAGATGAAGATTTTAAGAATAACAACTTTCCATATTAGTTTTTTTTTATCCCCAGTTTAGGTTAATTATTTATATTTGGACAACTTTTCTGTTGTTCTTAGGAAGGAGAAATAATAGAAAAAATTTAAAGAGATAGCCCCTCCCTCTTCACACTTAAGCTGGGCATACACAACTTGATGAAACAGATTATGAGCAACATTGGGATTGCCGCACACCATGGTGCTTTAAACTGTTACAAGATTTGAGCCATCCACAGTTTCTTCGAGCAGAATCAGTGGATTCTGCTCGAAGGAACTCGACCAAATGGGTTTTCCGAAATCAATAACTTTGAATGGGGACTGCGGGTCTCCATTCTAAGTAATGGCTGGGCTGCCAGCTGAAGGGCACACAGCTGGCAGCTGCTGTAATTAGCTAGCTGGGAGTGTCTGCTTCTGCCCAGCCGTGGTATTGATGTGACCATGTGGTCCACATTGATTACTGTTTACTTGACCTGCTAACAATCACAATGTGGTGACATCACCATGCTGTGATTGATCACCGGTCGATTGTACAGGAATCTACATGTATATGCCAAGTTTAAGTTTCACTCTCTTCTTGTGCAGATCAATTCCAGGCCAAACAATCAGAAAAATATTGTTTCTATTCTATTCACTGAACTTTGTGATAAAACTTAGCACTGAAAGGGCTGATCTGTCTTTATAGGTTTGTAGAACAATAGGATTAAGGTCTTTTTTAACTATGTTCATGTTATTACATTTTTGCTGTGAAGAAGAGGCATGTGAGTCCAATTCAGTTTTGAGAACTGCAAAAGTAAACCAAGCATCTGTGATAATCTTGGTGGCAGAGACACTGCCCAATAATCTTAGGACCCCCCTACACCTTTAGATTTCTCTGTCAGATTTCCTTCAGATTTCCTTTTGTTCTACCAAAACCATGTAATAAGAGGGACTTTCTAAACCATCAAGTCTACCTCTGTTCAATAGCAGAGGACCCTATAATACATAGTTGTTGGTAGATCTAAAGGATATCTGACAGAGAGATCTAAAGGTGTATGGCCAGCTTTAGAGAAGAGGAGGGGAGACGAGGGACTTGCTCCCACTATTTAACCAAAACCCACTATTTAACCAAAACCACTATTTACAAAAACCTCTGGAAGAGCATGACATTGTGAATGGATTAATGGAATAAATTTACCAGCAAAATTTTACATATACAGCCTAATTCTACATAAATAAAAAACAAATCTTTATTTCAAAGGAATAACCTTTGGATGGTGAAAGGAAAGACTATATTAAACTTGAAGTGGACCTATACTCCTATACATATATATGTACATTAAACCCACAAACCCTATTAAAACAATCTTACCTGTAATTGATAAATCCTGACAGTCCTATTGTGCTCTGTATCTCTGAATATGGGCCATGGAGCCAGTTTTCTACTCTGCTAAGTGCAAAGAGACTTGGGAAGAACAATGTCACTACCTTAATGGTGCTCCCTTCCCAAGTCTTAGTAGATTTCAAGAAATGGCTGGTGGTTCCAATGCAGGCTTCTGAGTAAGTGCAGGATTTCTGAAAGAGAATAGCAAAGAAGAAGGAAGGCTTGTGGATTGTATCGCCAACATCCAGGGTGGCATTGGTTACGCTCAAGAGGTGTGGGGGTGGCTCCATAGATCTCCATGCTATGAAGACGGTGATGATTTGCTGGCTTTATCGGTCACACCAGCGATGTGTAGAGGGGAGGGCAGGGAAAACCAGCAGAGTAAGTATATTGCCAGAGTGGTTAAGGAATCGATGCATTGATTACACTGTGTGGCAGTAGCATTGATATTGTATTGACAATATATATTTAAATTGTACAAGTAGATCAAACTGAAAATTAAAGTTGTCAGTGACAATCTTAAGCTAGGGCAACACTACTTTAGGGCATCAAAGACACATTGTTGTTATGTCTCCAGTACCACCAACCCCAATTTACCTTTCCGAAGATATCTTACAAAACAAAATTAGGTAAAAGTTATGTTGTTTTATGTATGTGTATATATAGACCTCAGAACTGTTTGTATATATTCTAGTCTGTATTTTTGGCCTACTAATGTGTTGGACAGGGCATGGTAACAAGATGATAACAATTGAAAATTGAACACTTCACTTTCACCCATCCACCCTAAAGCTGGATATATACCTTTCAATAGTGTGGAGAAATCAAATATTTAAATAATTTTTTGTAAATGCGGTGTTATTCTCAACAGGGAAAACACTCAAAAACATCTCACTGTCTTCCAAATAACCGTAACTGTCAATATACTGTCACATTTATAACAGAATAATTGGGATCAGTCAAACTATTGGAGGCACACCAGTTTGTAATAGTCTGCGAATAGTGGTTGACATTGCCTAACAATTGTAATCCTGAGACTCAGGATTGGATGTCAACAGCATTAGTCATGTTGCCGGGGACATAGGCCCATGCCATTTCCCTTTATTCTTCTTAAATTATTGATGAAGCCAAGGATGTGGGGGGAGGGGGCTAGAGTGGGTGGGAAATTTAAACTGCTTACATTGTTATTGTGATTTCTTGGACCACTTTAAAAAAAAAGGGGAAACAATTTTATCCACATGGGTGGTTAAAAATTACCGTTAGATCACTCTATTAAATTTTCTTTAATGATCGAAAACTTCGATCGAATTGATGATCGATTTGATGTCAATTGAACTATGTATGGCTAGCTTTAGGCGATTAATCGCCTGCACTAGAAGTTAATCGCCTGAGCTGTCGATTTTCAATCGCCTGCAGAATCACAAGCAGGCAATCACCATTGTGATTTTCACAGGGAATTTTTAAAAATAAACGCCACTATTGAAAAAAAAATCGCCTCCATAGAGAATGAATCGGCTCCATTCATATCTATGGCAGCGCCGACCCCCAGCTGTCAGAATGCGGGGAGCAGCGTTTTGATCGCGGGCCCAAACACAATTGTGCGCGATTCTATGAATGGGGAAAAGCCCGTTGAAAGTAGTGTAGACGATTGGCAGGTGATTCTGCCAGCGATCTAAAATCGAGAGCGCAGGCGATTAATCGCCTAAGTGGGAACATAGCCTCAAAATGAGGAGTGCTGGCTCTGTCCCCTTCACACTGACAGTGGACGGCTGTGCAGGAGGCAGGAGCAGCAGGTCCTCCAAGACTTTGCATGAAGACTCATGTAAAGTAATGGAGATTGAACAGGGTTTTCCAACATGTGGAACCCGGTTTAATCGCGTCAATTGAGCCCGCTTGAAGAAAGGCACACACGGGTAGATTTGTGAACAGATTATAGTACCGCAAGCACAGGGGGCTTAACAGAAATATTTGGCCATACCAAGCAATTTATTTTGTACTTAGCAACTGCAGACAGAAAGATGAAGTATGATTGGACACTCCATAATACAAGGAACCTTTTAATCTGTTTAATGCCTATATTATCTAGTTGCTGGTATCATCTTCAAGTAAATCACAGGCGTACATTTTCTTGGCTAATCCAGCTACTTTTGACCATTATCTTACATCTGCAACCTTACTGCAACAATATCAGCTCAACATAATTAAGTTTCAACTTTGGTAACATTCATCCTCTGTCTCCTGTCAACTGTCACCAAGAGCTGGATTAATATGTGAATGTGCAGACAGCCCGTGCTCAGGAGGATTTAATCCATCTAGTCCTATTCACCACAGCTGAATCCCTCTATTTGCTGCATCCTAATTAAATGTCATTAGCCTAGTGACATTTGCAATGGAGACCCATAAGTGCTGATTATACTCTGGAATGAATAAGGAAGGAATGAACAAAGGAGAAAGAAAAATAAATAAATTTTGTGCTGCCACAATAAAATCCGAAAAGGGAAATATTTATACATTTATAAATTGGACACAAATAACTGTTGTTGTTCAATACAATATGGATGTTCAGGATTGATACATATTTGACAAATATTGTCTGACCGACAATATAAACCGACCGGAATACACTCAAAAAATTCTAAACACTATCTATGTGGCCCATATGGGGATTGGCCAGAGAACGGACATGTCCCCATTTAAAGTATTAACCGGCGAATGATGACATCATCACGCTGCAATCGGCCGTTCCAGAATTGCGCAGGGATCACTGCGTTTATGGAGGGGCTTACCTCGGCAAAACAATATCCCTGAAGTTTACCTGGCTTGATACTTTAGGGTTATCAATAACATGGCCATTGAGTCCTGAGCATCTGAAAAGCATCTGAAAAGCATCTGTGAAGCAACCTCCGTGTTTTTGTTGCGTCCCATGCTTATTCAATGGACGTATTAATGTGTCTATGCACATGCCAATACTTTTCATGCTTTCATGCTTAACATTGGTTCATCCTGATACTGACATGTCTGTGTGTACTTCTCTATTGCATAGTATTAGACAGATGCATTATTTTAAAGTGTTTTTTGTAATGTATAGAAACATGTGTACAAAACACAAGATTATGTATATAAAAATGTACTTGGTGTCTGGTACCTATTGATCAAAGCTTAATTAACTGATATCCTCAGACCCTGAGGATACTCACGGCCATCTATCTGGCATGTATCATATGTGGCCATTCAAATCAATCCAGCTTGAAAACAGGGATATCGGACATGACCGTAAATTACGGTTGATGTCCATTGCTTTTCATGGAGACCGCGGGGTCCCCATGCAAAGCAGTGGCTGAGCTGGATGACACAGCAGTGTGAATATTGAGCACTGTATGCACAGCATTAGGGTCTCCATACACTTTCAGATTTCCTTTTGTTTTACTAAAACCATGTAATATGAGGGACTTTCTAAACAATCAAGTCTACCTGTGTGTTCAATTTCAGAGGACCCGGTCATACATAGTTGTTGGTAGATCTAAAGGATATCTAACAGAGAGATCTAAAGGTGTATGGTCAGCTTAAGGTTTAGACTCCATTTGTTGTTTTTGACACTAAAGATGGGTTTACACATGTAGATTTTTTCTTCAATCAACTGCCAATTCGATTTTTGGTTCGATGACCTTATCGAACATCATTCATTCATTTATCGAATGTGATAAGATTTTTTGTTCGTCCATCACCGATATTGAATGAAAATTCATTAAAAATTACAAAGACAGATAAACATTTACCAACATGTTCGATGACCTGTAAACCCACGTATAAGCATTGCACCCAATGGAGCTCAACAAGGCTCCCAGGTCCAAACTTGGCTATGACAATATGTGCAAAGAGTTTGTATGTTCTCACAGTGTCTACATGAGTTTCCCCCCACCCTCCAAAAATATATTGGTAGGTTATTCTCCCAAAAATGTGCCCTTGTGTTATATGTGGTAGAGACATTAGCTTGTAAGCCCTTTCAGCTATATAGCAGAGAAGACCTGGTAACATTCCAAACAATGAAAGAGGAAAACAAAAGAACATTGTCTAAATATGCAGTAACAATGTTACTAGGTCCTGTCATTTACTCATAATCTTATGTGACCATGTCTATGACACAACCACTGTGCCACAGTGCTTAAGGGGAAACAGTTAAATGAGCAGATTAGAAAACCAATCACTATTGTCCTTTCTGTAAAGAGCTGGCGCCTCCGTGTGTTCTTTCTCTCCACCTCCTCCTCCTCTCTCCAAAGACAGATCAGATTGCAGCTTTGGGAGTTGGTGTTATGTCTCTCTAGAGTAATGGAGCTGCACTTCATCCTACCACTGCTAAAGCAGGGTACAGACCTGCAGATATGGGCCAGATCGATGGCCGCTTTGAGCGCTGTGCATGCTCACGGCCATCTATCTGGCCCATATAATATGCGCTCATCGCTGTTTTCGAATAGGAAAAATCAATCCCGCTCAAAAACAGCCATATCGGACATGATCATTAAATACGGCCAATGTCCGTTGCTTTGCATGGAAACCGCGGATCTCCATGAAAAGCATCGGCTGAGCTGGAGAGAGAAGAGCTGTCTACCCAGCTCCGACGATATCTGACAGCAGCATGATGACATCATCACACTGCTGCAAGGAACATCGGACAGCTTCAATATCGAGCCATCTGTTCCCTGCTTTAGTCTAGTTCAACACTAAAGCAGGGGACAGACCTGCAGATATGGGCCAGATCGATGGCCACATTGAGCACCATGCACGCTCACGGCCATCTATCTGGCCCATATAATATGCGCTCATCGCTGTTTTCGAATAGGAAAAATCAATCCCGCTCGAAAACAGCCATATCGGACATGATCATTAAATACGGCCAATGTCCGATGCTTTGCATAGAAACCGCTGGTCTCCAGGCAAAGAATCCGCTGAGCTGGGGAGAGCAGAGCCGCGGGGAGAGCCCCGGCTCCAACGATATCTGACAGCAGCGTGATGACGTCATCACGCTGCTACAGGGTACATCGGGCGGCTCGAATATCGAGCCATCTGTACCCTGCTTTAGCCCAAGAGAGCTGATCACGTCCAAGATCCAGGATAAAATTCTGCTACAGAAATGTAGACAATTTAAATATAACCAAAGACAAAAACTGTTAACAAACGGTTGTAAACTGAAAAAACCCCCCATACATTACCTAGAAATCCTACTCACCTGTCAGCAGTGTACATCCGGGAAAACTGCTACACAAAAAAAGTACTTACCATCCTCACTTCCTCATTCTCAGAGGCAGCATCTTAAGTACTGGCGAACTAAAGCCACTTCCCGCCACTTAGTTCGCCAGTATATGAGCACCCCTCCCCAGCAGGTGCAGTCCTATGCCAATCAGTGCCCAGGGCTAACATTGCACAAGGCACTGATTGCATCTGCAAAAACCACCCCTGGAGAGCTGGAGGAGGTGGGCCGCATATGCCACCCCCCAGAGAGCATCAGATAAAAAACCCTTTCTAGCAGGGACCTTCCAGCAGCTCCTCAAATTGGGGGATTTGTTTCAGTGAGAGGAGCTGCTGACAGATCCCTGACAGAAAGTCTCAGGGCTGTGACACTGATGTCAAAATCCCCCGGGATTGGGCAGGCACAACATCCTACAGCCCCATGGGCACTTGGGATAGTTGTCCCATGACATAGCTCTTCGGTGCTACGTCACACAGTGGGAGGGGGTCATCTTGGAAATATCTCTCCTGCTGTCAGATTTTTTTTAATTTGGGGCAGTGATTGCCCTTATTATCAGCAGCTCTTGCAAAGTGACCTACCATGGGGTAGGTCCGCTTAAGCTAGGAACACACGGCTCAATTTAAGCATACAATCGATGTAAGATTAGATGAAGAACCTTGATTTTGGTATTTTATCGATCGTGCCGTGTGCGCTATAGTGTCATACAATCGTAGCACAATATCGATGTAATTATTGACTAAAGTCGTCGATGCTATTGATGCCTTACAAACAGTAAACTATCACTTCCTCGAATACAATTGTACGATGAAAATAAAAAAGTAGTTCGATCATGGTACAATTCGACGATAATTTTCCAACTAGTCCGATCACTTTTCAATCGATGTAATGTTCTTCATCGAACTATTATCGTTGATTGTACCATGTGTCCGGGCCACGATTTTGGTACAATCGATGTAAATTTTCATTGATTTACATCGATTGTACGCTTAAATCGAGCCATGTGTTCCTAGCTTTAGAGGTGAGAATACACAGATTGATTTCTATGTTCCATTTAGAAGTAAAGACAATTAATTTATTGTTTGATAAGCGATTCCTTTCTTAAGCTGGGAATAGACGATACGATTTACCGTCTATTCCTTATCCGATGCTCTGCACTAGGAGCAGCTTGATGACACAGCCGTCCCCAGCTGATCTAATGGGATCGGGCTAAAATTTACCATCCTGTCGGATAACTGTGCGATCCGACAAGACGGCTGATTTGTAGCCCAATCCTCGTTGGTTGCTGCATCCAATTCCTGCACGACCCGATCCTTAAGGGATGCGGGAGCGCGCACAGCATCGGATCGGGGATTGGATCGTGCAGGAATTGGACCGTCTATGCCCAGCTTTATGAATTTAGCGAGGGAATCAAAATCAGACAGAGAATCGGAAGAGCCTCAGTTATGTTGGAAAATGTCAGTCCATTATACGTTATGTTTACATTTGCATATAAATTTTTTTAAAAACTGATTTGTAATTTTCATTTTTATACCTGAAAAGAAGCACTGTGTGGCAATACCGATGATCAATATTGAATTGTCAGTTTATATTTAAATTGCACAAATCTATCAAATTGACAATTGAATTTCTTTCTGTTTTAAATTTATACTTTCAATTCCTGTTAAGCAAAAGGGTATTTAAGTACCTTGAGGAAATTGTAATAGAAACAAATCTATATATATTATATATATATATATATAACTCTATACCTCTAATTTGACTTAATACTTTTTCATTACTCTTAACATTGTTCTGAGCCTTTCCCTTCATCTCTTTCTAATCTAGCGAAATCCTATCCTACTCCTGAGGAAGTGGCCCAGGCCACGAAACGCGTCGAGTGTACAAGATAGGATTGTTCTGCCTAAATTGGCCTGGATCTATGCATGTTTTCGCTACGCCTGAATAAACTGGGGAAAGAAACCCCGTAAAGACTTTTATACGTATTTGTAAATTATGTGATTATTTTTTCTACTATCATATTGCCAGACATAGTCCCCCCGTGACTGTCTAAACTCCTGGCTATACAGGAGCCAGACAGTTGGGTGCACCATTTCTTTGTTTGTTTTGTTTATATAGGGATGATGGCTTAAAACTCATTGTTTAACTGTTTGACTGCTTGGGTAACAGATATTTCTTGAAACAAATGGTAATATCATCTTTAACTATGAAACTAGAGAAACACTCAAAACGAAAGCACAATGTAATGTAATTAATCACAAATTATTGACTTTATTCACATGACATCCGCATAATTTAGCACTCTTAGCTCTCAAGTCCACTTTGTTAGGGCCCCCCATACACCTTTAGATTTCTCTGTCAGATTTCCTTTAGATCTCCTTTTTGTTTTACCAAAACCATGTAATATGAGGGACTTTCTAAAAAATCAAGTCTACCTGTGTTCAATTGCAGAGGACCCTATACTACATAGTTGTTGGTAGATCTAAATTACATCTGACAGAGAGATCTAAAGGTGTATGGGCAGCTTACGACAGGAAAGGATCTGAAATACTCAAACAGCAGAATTCTACAACTATCTACATGTATTAAAAAAAAAACATTTTAGTTCTAAGAATACAATTTACAAAACACCGCCACTTGGATATATATCAAGGGGACAGCAGTTGAGTTCCTTTAAGTTGAACAATGTTGCTTTGCTGGCCATACAGCAGCTGATGCTGTTTAGATTAGGTATCCGGTTTGATTAAATCTCTTGAAAATATTTATATCAATATTAAATTAATATATTGAGTGAACATTTATTGGGAATACGATAGATAGATCTGCAGGGGACATATCCTTGTGCTATTTAACCACTTGTATAGGATTTCATGTTAGCTTCTATAGAAACTGACAAGCGACTTTTAACCTTGAATTACTGAAGTGTGGTTTAAATGGTATATTATTCATTATTGTATACAAAGGTGTATATGTTAAGCCCCCTACACACGCTTGGATTTCTACCTGATTTTTGGGCCGGATCTAAACTGGGGGCGCGAAGGTATTCCAGGGGGGCACTGGCCCTCATTTGTAACCTGTGTTTGAATAGGTAGGGGGGCTCGATAATGTTCCTTAATAGAAAATGGGGGGGGGGG
>CM070036.1:122534160-122544418 GCA_036250615.1 Ptychadena robeensis
GGGGGGGGGGGGGTTGACGTATCCTGTAACGTAGTGGAAACATAGCCTAAGGCTCCACTTGTGATTTGGGAGCAGATGCGGCACTTTCTCGAACTGCTTCCATAACCCCCAATGAGCCAGTCGCTGTGCGCCCATGGAGAAAAATATGTGGTTTACCATGTTGTTTTTTTTCCATGGCCACACTGCACACCGCTGAAATGCGCGTGGAAAGCATGTGTTTTTCTGGCCATTGACCAAAATAAACCATAAATAAATGTGAACTGTGACTTCTTAGCTGGCATGATGGTGGCGTAGAGCTCCCCAAATCCTAACAAAAAGCTACTTACCTGCTGCTCCCTGGAATCATAATTTGAGATTCCATATTTTTCTGCCAGAGTTCAGTGCAATATTGTGATTGGCCACTGGGGGCGTCATGTTTTGGTTTTCAATGGTAAAAGCATCTGTATAGTTTTCAATGCACAGTGTAATCAGGTATTCTCCTAGCCGTCGCTGCTCTGAGATACTTTAGCTTGCTCCCCATCACATTGCTACGTCATCCGTGTAGAAGAGAGGAGGCAAAATGAGGGTTTTATTCAATTCAGGGTTTTTTTATTTGTTTGTTTCCTGCTATTCTGCACTTCTGCCACTAATCACAGCTAAAATGTGCAGTGAGGAGTCTATTTTACTTTTTTAGGGTACTTTTTTAATTCTAGCATTTTCTGTACTTCTATAACAAAAGGGCAAACTAAGATAACAGTTACAAGTAAGGATTAGTAAGCTTAGCCACATACAATGTTTGTTCTTGGGTTTAGGTATATTTACTTTTGTTGTTAATGTTTTCACACTGTAACTTGTGTTGCATAATGTCCGTGTAGCAGTGTATAGCCAGAGCCATGTTTTGTGTGAGATGGAGTTCCAGCAGCAAACCACATTGTACTGGGTCGGACTTCAGCAGGGAGAGTCCTGTAGTTGAGACAGATTGGGTTGTGTATTGCTGGTTTATGGATTGTCCTTCATGAATGGATTTCATGGATTTCCATTCCAAATAGAAAAGCTTTGGCATGGTCTTGCGTAGAAAGGTAGAATGGTTTCTTAGGCCCAGGCTCCACTACGATTTGTCAAAATGCGGTACACTCCCCATTCACTTAAAATGGTTGCATGTGTGCGCACCCCGTCGCAGGTGCACAGCCATTAAAACTAACACGTGTTGCGGCAGAATGTAGTGGCACAAAGCCGAAAGGGCCACACCTAACATCGATCCAGACCCATCCCCGTCGACCTATCTCAGCAGGCTGTGGACCAGATCCCGACAGGCATTTAAAACCCGACAGCAAAATTCAGCCATTTATCGGCTGCGCTTTATTCCCCACGCTGAGGTTGTGTTGCTGATTGTGTGGATGAGGGAAGTGTTCGCTGGCCATGGATTCCAACCGGATTGATTTATTCCCCTGTAGAGAAGCTTGATTTAACCCCCTACCCTTTTGAATGTGTTTATTTATTTATTTATTTTTTTTCGCTACTTAGGCACAAAATAGAGATTTTAGCGTCCCTCCGCCGATTGGCGCTCTGATCACAGTACATTTTTGCAGCTTTGTAAATGCTTGTGAAGTAATTGGTCCGCTCCAGTGACCGCAGCATACCGAGGGCCTCGTCTGGATTGTGACCTTGCCATCGGTCTTGCGTTTCAGGCGTACTGCAAGCTCTGTGTATTTTGAAACGTGCAAGGAAAATCAGGAGAGTGGAAATGGATAAATACGTTATCAAATGTCGGCCTGGAATTCCCATCTGTCTCCTCGCAGGTTTATGACGTGACGCTTTGTGCCGTCTAGTGTGGGGTTCTTTTTACAGCTCACATTTCTGAGTCCCGGTTTCATCACATATTCAGCAATTGGATCATTTATCTCATTTGCTCTCCATCATTGTGCCAGCGTCGTCCTGTTGTCATCTGCACAGACAACTCTAATAGTGTGGTACTAACCACAATGGTGGTGATGTGAGTGTTGTACCGTGTCAGCCATCAGTGAATACAGAGCGTCTGGAATTCAAGTGATCCCATTTATTGGTGAACTGCAGCCATTGAAAAATTTTTTATGATGTCTAAGATCTCCTCTTCAAGCGTAATGCTTGTTATTAAGCATGACTAAGGGATCGTAGACATCACAAAACTTGCTTTTTCAAAGACTTCAGTTAGTGAAATTGATCTTTCACAATATGAGATGAGAATATCACTTGACATTCCTCAGTAAGCAAACTTTGCAGCGCCTGCCTGACTTTGCAGGGCCATCTCGCAGCTGCAGCGGTTTTTGTCTAGTAATGGATGCGCTTGCAGTAATGCTACTGCGCCCGTTACCAGTAAAACCCCATTGTGCTGCGATTGCGGCTCCAATATTAGTGTATTGGAGACACGTTGCGCATTACTGCAAATGCATAGGATTCCTATGGAAAACGGTCTACTTTGCGTTAACCCAAACTGCATTGTGATACCACACCACAACTGCAGTGTGAAATGGCCTTTAGACAATCAACATTTGCCTTGACGTATTCCTTGGTGACTGGATTAAGATGTCTTTGCTTTGTGGATTGGATATAAAATGTCTTCCGTAATAATAATAAAGTGCATGTGGATGGGACCAACTGCTGCTAGCTCTACCATGAGCTGTAGATTTGTCGATGTACCCTTCCTCCTTGCAGTATTCCAAGAACTCCCTTTTAAATTCTATATACTACAAGAAAAAAATATTCCACCGGGTAGAGAAGAATAATTTAAGTATACATAATAGAACTCATCCTGGCACAGAATTGGCAAAGATTTCAGAATCTATCCACTTTACACAAACTTTCAACAGTAGCTAAAAATGACAAACTGAGAAACCAGAATAGGAACAACCCCAATAATGTCAGTGCTCTATCTATTATAAGTTAGACCTTTGAATGAGATGATGATGTATTTGCTATAGTTGTGGATTTGATAAATATTCTATCAATTGATGCATCTTTTGTTCTTTATTTCCCATATACAGTGCTGGTCCAAAAGGAGACAATATTTATGAATGGCGGTCTACTATACTGGGCCCTCCTGGGTCTGTGTATGAAGGAGGGGTCTTCTTCCTGGACATCACATTCACACCAGAATACCCATTCAAGCCCCCTAAGGTAAGATTGTGCAACAAATTCATCTTGTGTTCTTTCTCATGGTTTTTAGGTGCTAAGATGGTTGCATCCCTGGACCAATTGGAATGCAATACATCAAGATGCAATGCATCTTGCAATTTGGTTCAGTGGCTAGCACTGGCGTTGCAACATAAAGGTCATTGGCTACAGTTTATGTCCAAAATCTTCTTCCCTGTTGTCTGTTTTTTTTTATGTTTTGTGTTGGAAAAAGGACCATACCTGACACAGCTTAATGTGGTAAACTGCGGTGCTTCAGACGCTTGAAACTTTAGTGCAGCAAAATACCCATGTCCAACGTGCGTCAAATTCAGGGGTTTGACACTAGTGGAGACCCAGATTTGAATCTGCTTGTGCACCATATGCAAGGAGTTTGTGTCTCACCTTCTGCAAGTGGGTTTCATTGCTCCACCCCTTTTTGTTTTGTTTTTATTGAATTAAACCGTAAAAACCATACAGTACTAATCATAAACAAGTCAGTCATTTATGAGCAAATTCTAACATTTTACAAGTGGCCATTTTACATGTATTTAACCTCCCTAGTGGTTTGCCCAAACTCAGATCAAAATGTGCCCGTGTCGGGATCGGGCACAACGCCGCCTCTCTGTCTGCCGGCGGCTCAGTAGAAGAGCCGCCGACACACGGAGCTCTTCCGGCCCCGTGTCTTCTGTGACGCAGAAGGGGGCGGGGGGCAGCGCCATAGACCTCCATGTTAATAGAGGGGGCGCCGCTCTCCTCTCCACACACCGCCGGCGCCTCTTTGACATCGGAGGTGTGTAGAGGGCTGGGTGGAGAGCCGGCAAGCGATTGCGGGTAAAACGGCTTTTCGTGCCATAAAAAATGTTGCGAAAAGCTCAAACCGCCCAGAGGGTTAATGTGATTGGTTAACATGGAGCTGCTTGGCAGGACAAGAAGACATATTTGCTTCTCATTCTGGGAATACTGATGCTTTGTGTTCAGGCCATGTTTACTTTGATCGGTTACTAATATATATTCCCATCAATGTTGTAGTAGTCTGTGTGTATCT
This sequence comes from Ptychadena robeensis, assembly GCA_036250615.1. Lineage (NCBI taxonomy): Eukaryota > Metazoa > Chordata > Amphibia > Anura > Ptychadenidae > Ptychadena > Ptychadena robeensis. The sequence continues at coordinate 122,538,335 of CM070036.1, forward strand.
GGGGAATTCAAATGCTTGCCCATTCAATGTTCTGGCTAAATGTAACTCTCTAGTATATGGCAAAACCTACTCGTCACTACAGGATGACATGGAAGTATTTGTATCTCTGCTAGATTGTGTTTGATATGACGCAGTAAAAAGAGATGATGCTGTACTGTTCAACTTTTTTATACACACAGCTACACATTTAAAGGCCCCCATACACGTTTAGATTTCCCTACGACCGATTCGATCGTAAATTTTAATCGACTTTGGTTCGATCGATCGAACCAATCTACCACATGGATGAACCGATATTTGGTCGATGTTGGTTCAATCGATCAAAAGCATTATCAAAGAGGGTCGATCGTAAACGCACCAAAATGTCTGCCAAAGGACGTATAAGTATTCTTGGTATTTAAATCTAACCAGAAATCGGTCGGGCACAATAAAATAACATTCGATGTATACTCAATCGATCAAAATTTTCCGATATGTCCTATCACTTTTGGTTGGTTTTTTGATCAACTTTGATCGAACTAGGTAGCTCAAACCATGTGGACAGGCATCGATTTCTGGTCAATTGTCTTTAAAATCAGTTGGTTTTGGTCGAATGGCAAAAACTGGAAACATTAAAACGTGTATAGGGGCCTTAAGCTGGTGGTTGGCTGCAGAGATATTCCATGGGGGGGGGGCTGCAGAGGTATTCAGGGGGGGCTGCAGAGGTATTAGAGGGCTGAGGGAGGAACAAGCAGGAAGCCAAACATAGGGGAACTAGCATCAGAGAGTAAATAGAGTGCTTGTAATGTGTGTTCCTGTGAATGATGTCTCTGCATGAATGTAGTGCGTGTCTCTGTGAATAAGGAATGCTTCAGTATTATTGGTGGTCAGCCGCAGAACTTCTGCTTTGGTTTCCATCCAAAGCAACGGACATCGATTGGTTTACGGTCATGTCCTATATCCCTGTTTTCAAGCGGGATTGATTGTTCCCTCTCGAAAAAAGGGGTGGCTGCATATGATATGGTCCAGATAGATGGCTGTAAGCTCGCATGGCACTTGAAGCCGCCACTGATCTAGGCCATATCTATGCGTGTATGGGCACATTTTTTAAAGGTTTAATTTTGTTTCATAAAAGATTAAGTCTTCATCGCATGTCTAGCAATAATTTGATTATTAGTTTATAACAAATGTATTTCCCTGCTCAATGAATATTTTCCCACCTGCAGTCGTCCTGCTGTAGCTGAACTGCCTTGTTTTTGAAGTTTACACCCCCCCCCCCCCCCCCCCCCCCCCCAATATATACAATTTATTAACTTATTTTAGAAACTTACAGCCCCAACCCCATTCTCTTTTAAAAGGCAGTAAAGTATGCATTTTGACTAAAACTGCTCTAAACAATGTAAATCCAATGATCTGTCATAAATCCAGTGAGTTTAAAACTCTGACAACACAGACAACCCTGACATCCCAAATTGTTTAACCTGCTCTGAGTTTCTTGTGTTTAAGCCAACATGTTGTCATTCTATTGCATTCCAGACACTTTTCTTTCAATAAGGCATATGGGAGGTCATGGTCTACCAGTAGAGAAATGGGTATAGTAGTCAACTTCCGTATGTTGCACACGATTAGACTTGCCTGACCATAATATGGACCCATGAAAGGAATATATAAAAACTATTTGAAAGACTGTCTGGGCCATCCACTTTACACTGAAATTTGCAGAGGGGTGGGGGGGGGGGGGTACTCAGACTGTCAGATCTTGCCGAGCAGATCCCCAGGCACAGTGATACTCGGTTCTGGTAGCAGATCAGGAGCCGTTTGGGTAGATCTGGAGAAACCGGTGTACTGCTGTATCTGATGCCTGCAGCTGTGAGGATTGGACAGCTCCAGTTTCTCTGCTCACCTTGTCATTGGTCATTTTGACCACAAATTTGGGCAGCACAGAGGAGGCAGATCCCCCACTACACAGGGGTGTGGGGAGGGTGAGTGCAGAGAGCCGAGAACAGAGGGAATAGCTGCTAGCTGTGCCTGTCTGGCAATCTGTCCTACCCGGTCGAGATATGGTATCCTGCATATAGATCCTAACTTTATAGAACCAAAACTCCTCGCCTTAACACCTGGCGTCCTGAACCCCCCCACCCATGGAACACTGAGCTGACACCCCATACCCACATACATATTCTATTGAACTCTGTAATCTTTTCAAAAAAGATAAATGCATCAGATGATGGAAATCGATCGTATAAATTTACTTATGTGCTTTGCAAAAGCCAATGATCAGGCCCAATCTCTATGTAATGTAATGACACTCCGTCACTTTCCCCCAAAACATAAAATCTTTGTTCCAGTTAACTTGAAAATAAATTTAACCTAGCTTCATATTCTATTATATGTTAATATTTTTTTATGTTTATATTTATAAATAAACGTGAGTGTGAGTTTGTATACACTGTATTGTTGTGTGAAGATGCTCCAGAAAGCATTCTATAGGTCACATATGTAATTCCTCTGATTTACCACAGGGGGGCAGAAGTCTTCTAGAAATAAAATGACACTGATGCACAAATGTATTCTGAATTGTGAACTAGTAGATGAATTGCAACATTTGTGTTTTTGTGTTCTTCTGTAACATGTCATGGCCTCATTTACCCGTATGTGTGCTAAGTAACCATTGTTTCTTTTACAAAGCTGTAAAAAAAATTGTAGTCCAATAATAATAAAAATATATATAAAAATGAACTCTGCAAGACTGACAACAGAGTGACTGGTTTATGGGTTTGGTTGTTTTTTTTTTTTCTCAGTGTAAAATACTGCCCTCCTGATCTCTAGTCTCGCCCTTCTATGTATATACATGTTTCAGTCCTGTTCTCATTCCCATGTCCTCAACAGGTAGGTGTTTTGTTGGAGAAGGTTCAGACTAGGTAATTCCTGCAGTAAAGGATTTTTATTTGTTTATGAAAAAATATTTATCCATGTTCACTGAGCTGGTGCTGATGTTTCACTGTGTGCATTTTAGTAGAACAGTCCTGGTATATGTGGAGATTAGGTTATACTTTTATTTTTGTATTATTTTTCCAAACCCTAGTGTTTTGGGAATATTCTTCCACAGGGCAGCAGTGGATCCACATCTATTTCCCTGTAGGGGAAGAAACAGGGGAAACTAGCCCTTAATATGATCTAGGAATTGAGTCGTCCTTGGTGGTTCATCTAGTAAACTGAATTTTGAAATTCTATTTGCTTTCCCTGGTGTCTGGCTGTGGCCTCAGCTATAGCTACTGAAGACTTGCAAAATGGAGCAAGTACTAACTTGATGTGTAAGCATGGTGCAGTAGTTCATTTTTATAATCAGTTCTTGCTGCTGGTAGTTGAATGGTGCAGAACAGAAAAGGCAGCTTCTTTGCATATTAAAATATCTTTATTTTGGCTTGTACAAGTTCTCAAACATATTCCCTAACCTGCTATACAAATTGTTTTACCATAGGTGACCTTTCGGACGAGGATCTACCACTGCAACATCAACAGCCAAGGAGTCATCTGTCTTGATATCCTGAAAGATAACTGGAGCCCGGCATTAACCATTTCTAAAGTTCTCCTCTCCATTTGCTCACTGCTCACAGACTGCAACCCTGGTAAGAATCTCTCTTAGAAATATGTGCATTGCCAGTTGACTGTAATCTTCTTCTGGAAGAAACTTTTAAATAAAACGTATTCAAATTTTTTTCACCCCTACCTTATGGTACCTACCATAAGGTGGCTCTACACTCTCTGCTGTATCCATGGTATCTATAATGTAGCCACCATTCCACATCAGCATTGTTCTGTTGTGGAGAGCGTAGGGTTACATTGTCTAATAGATTTAAATGACTTTCACATAGCTGAATAACAAAGCCCAATGTGTGATGAGCAATGAACCCCTTTTTTTTCCCCAATTAAGACCACATTAAATTAAGTTTTTTCCCTGTTGTATTCAGTTTTGTTATATCTGTAAAGAAAACAGAGGATGGTTGCCAGGATCTACAGATAATAAAACTGTTGGAGGGAAAAACCCTCTCTACAGTAGTGTCAAAACTACAGATTAATTGTCTTTGAAATTATGATTGTTCAAGCTTAGTAGATCTATGCAAGTCCGGAACATGCTGAGTATGTTTACATTATTTATATATTATAGTATTTATTTTTATGACAATGTGCTCTTTTGTGAACCACAGTGTAGTGTTCATTCTGTGTGTCTTTGCTGCCACGCTGGTTATACTGTCTGTTTTGTACTTAAATTTAACAAAATCTGTTTTTATTGTCATGATGACTGTGAATGTTACATAGAACTTACAAAACTTGTTCATTGTTGGACACTTCTTTTGTAATGGATGACTCGACATGACTGGATCTTTAAGTCATTAATGTCCTATTGTACATACTTAACATTATGTATGTTTTTTGTTTTATTTTATTTTTCTCTGAATTAAGATTACTCATTCTTATGTAAATTGGACTATGCTGTATCAATTATGATCAGTGTGACCCATTTTTTCAGTGTGATTATACTGTTGGAGGCTGTAGCTTCTTGAAAAATATAGTTTGACCTTTTTTCTTTCTCTCCCTAGCTGACCCTCTTGTTGGAAGCATCGCCACCCAGTACATGACCAACAGAGCAGAGCATGACAGAATGGCCAGACAGTGGACCAAGAGATACGCTACATAAATACAATACAGCACACCATTCTGTCTCTAATGGCAAGAGCTGCTTGTTCATTGGGCAATGGAGGGTGAAAGTCTGCAAAGAAAAGGTTATTTCTATAACAGATTTTATTCAGTCTTTTATTTCCAGAGAATTTTGTTATTGTAACTTAAGGTATCTTTCTGCAGTAAATGACTGGATTACAGAAACCTCTGACTTATTATCTAATGAGGAATACAAAGAATGTAAAGTTGTCCCCCCCCCCCTCCCCCCCCCCCTTATTATTTTTGCTCCTGGATGGGATTTATGTAAACTAGTCAAACAATTTAATTTTTGTACAGTTTCACTGCTTATACTGTATACCTCTGTTTTGTCCTTGTTCAAGTATTGAATGGGTATTTGTATGTGAGAGATGAATTGCAGCGTGTGTGATAAATGTAACCGAGTCTCTTCTGTATAATGGGACAGGTTAATGTATTAAACATTTTATGCTTTATATAATTTTCTTTTTTTTTTGTATGTTGGTGAGCCTTGATGAAAGAGGAGGTAATGGAGCCTGTAGTAAAATACCTTAAGCTGTTTAAATGTAAAAGTGGATAAGAATTACTTTGTGGATTGGTTCTATGTTGTAGACTAATAAAGTCTGCATTTGTTACTGTGCTAATAAAAGTGGAAAATAAAAGTGTCTGCTGTGTTTTCTGATGGTTGGTGGTAAAATACACCCATTCCATGCTGCTGTTCTGTTGTAGAGTTCCTACTGTTCTGTGAAAACTAACACGCTGTTGTTACATGCATTGTGTCATTTCAGTGAAAGTAAACACACACTTCACAGCCACATGGCATGGAGAAACAATAGATGAACATATAGAACCTAAAACTATGTTTCCTGCTGGTAATAATAAGTTGCAAAAAAATTAAGGTCACACGCCCTAATCTTTAGTTGGACCGCCTTTAGCTTTGATTACGGCACACATTCGCTTTGGCATTGTTTCAATAAGCTTCTGCAAAGTCACAAGATTTCCATCCAGTGTTGCATTTATTTTTCACCAAGATCTTGCATTGATGATGGTAGAGTCTGACCGCTGCGCAAAGCCTTCTCCAGCACATCCCAAAGATTCTTAATGGGGTTAAGGTCTGGACTGGTGGCAAATCCATGTGTGACAATGATGTCTCATGCTGCCTGAACCACTCTTTCACAATTTGAGCAGATGAATCCTGGCATTGCCATCTTGGAATATGCCCGTGCCATCAGAGAAGAAAAGATCCATTGCTGGAAAACTTGGTCATACAGTTTATTCAGGTAGTCAGCTGACCTCATTCTTGGAGAACAAACCTACACCTGACCAACTGCAGCATCCCCAAATTTATCCAACAGGAGGTTTGTACCTATTTGCTTGGTTAAATCCAGGTGGTGACCAGTAGTGATGCTC
>CM070036.1:122550693-122567777 GCA_036250615.1 Ptychadena robeensis
GGGCTGCGCTGCCATCTGCCGCTGACATGCTAGATCCGGTCTCCAGGTCGTCCATGTTTGTTGAGAAGCTCTGCTCCCGGCCAGGATTTTGAATTGCAGAGCACTTCCGGTCCACCTAACTCCTCGCCGGGAACCGGAAGTGATGGTTGCAGCGTGGATCCGCATTTCCCTCCCACGCCCGACGCCTACTGATGACGTCAGACGCACCACACCGCTCTCCCTGCCAGCACTAGCAGCCCGCGCTGCTAGGGAAGAATCATCCGATACCTACTCCTCCGTGGCGCTTGGAACGGAGGGCTCAGACTCTCCCCGAGCGTGAGGCAAAGGTTCCTGCGCCCGGACACTGTACCACCTACGGTAAGCGGATGGGGATCCATTTTAAAACCACACATATTCCCCTAATGGACAGGCAGCATCCAGGATGGACACCACCTACTCCTGATGTTCCTCCGTGGGAGGAAACACCAAAGACTGATCAGGAGGGAGGAGAGCTGGACTTTAAAGATCGTATCTTGGTGTTTCCTCCCACAGGAGGTGGAGTCCATCTCTCTGGTGCTGTCCTGGAATGACGCTTGGGGAAATAATGTCTTCTATCTATGCCTGTTGTCATTTCCATAAATGCTTATACAAGTCAGTATACATTGAAAAATTTATATGCGGCCCTTTTGTGGTGCAGAGGGCCGCACTTGTGGCCCTCCATATCAACTCAGTTGCCCACCACTGGTTTAGACAGTGGGTATTGTTAGTGCTAATACAACTAAAATCTACTTCTTGGCAGTGGCCTTTCAGCTGGAACAAATTCCAGTCTCGGATGCAAAACTATTGCTCCCTGGATGTTTGGGCCAAAGTCTTTTTTTTTTTTCCTTTTTTATATATTCAGATCATAAGACGCACAGACATTTTCCCATTGAATTCAATGGTAAAAAGTGTGTCTTAAAGTCCAAAAATACATTGCCAGACAAGTATAGGCTACCACAGCTATAAAATGGGGAAGGGAACGTTGTAATAATGCTTGTGGAATTAGAATGGGCTCTCAAACTTTCCTGAAGGAAGACCAGTACATTGTACAGTAAACAACAAGAATCTGTTTATCTTCGTAATTTACATTTGAAAGTAATATGATTTGGTAATGGAGACATGTCCAACTGCATCTGATATTAGATAAATGTTTGCAAAATCTTTATTTATCAGTAACCCAAAATACCACAAATTTATTAAAACAATACTAAAAAGCAAAAAAAAATAAAAAAATCAACACTATGGATTGATGATTCGTGTGTGTGAGACAGCAGATGCTGCTCAGAAGACATCGCCCTGAAACCAGCAGGATTTACAACACCATAGCCAACAGGAGAACCATGCTGTGGAAAAAAAGGGAACAATCTCTCTTGGAGGGAACCAATTCTGCAGATTGTATTACATAATTACACATCAAAACACTTCCATACTATACAGGTGGCAGAGAGCTGTGACTTTGGTAAATATCAAATGGTGGGTGAGCGGTCTTTGCTGGGGTTTACATTTACAAAAAAGAATGATACTCTTATTTTACAATGTCACGACACCAGCGATCAGTTACCTACGTCTCTTATGTCAACTCATAATACAGACAAACACAAGACATTTTTGAGAACACACGTAACATAAGCAATCTACTTAGTTATCAGAAGATGGGGTGCCCTTACTTTTTCTCCCTGGCAAAGGAAAGGTTGATTTAGTTTGGATTTGATTGAGTTTGCTGGCCAGCAGTGTGAATGGTTCCAGTAATGTTTTCCTGTCTGCTACGGACACCTCCCATAATTTGACTTTTTCTCCTCTCGCCCATTGTAAAGCCATCTCCATGTCTACTTGTCTGTAGTCCTCCAGGTCCGCTTTATTTCCAAGGACAATGGTCACCACCTTGAAAGACACAAATGAATCATAAGTGGCCATACGATATTCAAGAATTTCAAATCAATTAGATGAAGATTTCTAATTAAACACAGGTTTATCTGAGCAATTAAGATTTCTGAATTATCTCTCCAGCTTCATTCATTCAAATCTCTAAATCTGCTTAATAAAAGTGGGTAATAAGACGTGGAATCAGATATATTTTTCTGAAAAAAGATGTATGGGATATACTGGAGTATAAGCAAATCCCAATATAAACAGGTACCAAATACAAAATGAACAAACGCCACACAAAAAAAATCCTGCAAAACCTGACTAGTATAAGCCTAGGCTGGAAAAAACAACAGTCAGTTAAAGCGGTTCTATACTCAAAATAAAAAAAGAAACACATTACATTGACATAATACTCACCTGTCAGCAGTATAAATCTGTGAAAACTTCTACAGAATAAAAAAAAACAACATACCTTCTTCATTCCCGGGAAAATCATATTTATTAATGGCAGACTGAAGCAATACCACCCACACTTCATTCTGGCTATGGGGCTGTAATTCTACAGCCACTAGATGGAGCTTTGGTTTCAATATTTTTCAGACCAAAATTAGGGGCAATAAGTGACTGCGTCTTATGGTCCAAATGCGTGACCCCCGCGGCCACCGGTGGTCGCACCTTGGCTTCCCGGCACGGAGTTTAGCTGGGGAGCTGTCAGATGTGAGATGCTGGCCCATGTACGGCTCTCCCATCTGTACTGGATATTTGCCTATGCCAGCAGAGCTCAGAGCCCTCCTGCCATAAGCAATGGAGAGAGAGATATAGATGAACTGGCATCTATATCTCTCTCTCCTGTCAGTGGGAACTGCAATCACTCTGCAGCTCCCATTGACAGGAGACAGAAACAGCTGACCGGCAGAGTAGAGCAGAGGAGAGGGAGAAGCTGTTGGCCCCCCTTCCTCCTGCCGATCAGTGTGAAGTATGACGTTGTGCTGAGAGTGTACTGCTGCTAATGACACCTACTGTAATTGAATATTGCATTCACTGAATTCATTGCATTAACTCAATTGATGTGAAAACGTATTAAATCTTTTTTCCTGGTTTTCCTGCCCTAAAAACTGGGTGCGTCTTATGGTCCGGTGCGTGTTATAGTCCGAAAAATACGGTACATCACGTTAGATTCTGCACATGTGAAGCTGCATTCCAAGTCACATGAGACTACGGACCTCCTCCCAGCTGTCCCTGTCCCCTGATTGTTTTAAAAGCTACAGCATCAGGTACATCCAACAGTGGGAGGGAAGTGCCAGAGAATCGCCTCTCCGGCTGTAAGGAAAATTTTTTTTTTTTTGAGCAGTGATTGCCTAATTATCAACAGTGCTGCTGCTGATAGTGTAAAAAGTGTCCAGTGAGGTGGTCCGCTTTAAGGCACAGAAACAGCGCAAATGTGGCTTAGTTTCGGGTTATTATGGCAATGAAATTTTCTCGGTTTCTTCCCTCTCTGCCAATACTGCCATTCAGGGCAGACACAGGTCGGGGCTCACACACAGAAGCATTGAGTTACTATATTCAGGGCTGCACATAAGTGGCATGCAGCTACACACGAGGACCAAAAGCTAGTTATGTGTTACTACAGTATGCTGCAGTATGGTTACTACACACATTTGCGTACTAACAACTAGGAGGTATTCTGAGTCCGGATGGCCTCAGCTATTAGGACAGCTGAGAAGTAGACGATTTCAAATTAATTACAAAGCCACCGAGTACCAAACTTGCTGGAGATGTAGAGAAGGGTTGGGGTATACTACAAAAAATGTCTCTAACACAAATCGTTTTTTTGCTTTGGTAAGGATATCATTTTCAGAGGCTTTGCAATCAGCTCACAAAGTCAGCTAGTCGAACAATTTGACCATCTCTACTGAGGAGTCACTGAGCAAGGATTGCCGCCAGCCAGGGTTGCACTACTGAGGAATGAGATCTGGGGGTTCAAACAGTGTTGTACTGTGAGAGTTACATTTGGCCCAAAGCCAGCTGGTGACCTGTGGATGGAGACAGCTAATAGGAAGATCAATCAAGAACAGGGAGATCCATCTGCAGCAGAATCTACCATGCAGGAAGAGGACAGTGAGGAAGACTGCACTTATTAATACCACGCTACATATTGGGTGCATACCACAAACCATCTCCTGAAATTCATCCGAGTAGCTCACTAGAAAAGTGATGTGCACCCCTGTATATATTTATATCCAGAGTTAAAGTTTATTGTATGGAGACACACGCTTCTTCTTTTAAAAGGGGATCGCAACGAATGTAATCTGCTTTTGCCTTCTTTACAGTAGAAATGCTACCTAAATTTTAACACTTCCCAGATGATTCCATATACAGAAGATTGAGCAGACCTAGATAGAGCTGAACTGTGGTATAGCATGCTCTTATTTATTCTTACTTGTTCATACAGAACAGAAAATATACCCCGTTTGGCAATAAACAGGAGTTTCAGAACTCACAAGCTAGTCATTTTATTTTTTTTCCCTGAATGATCTCAGGCCCCCAGTAAAGAAAACGTAGGGACCCCAAAAATATTTTGCCTACATTTTTCTCCCCGATTTTCTATTTAGTAACATTGTCAAGCCCCATTTACCCATTCAAACACAGGTTCCCCCCTTCCCACCCCCCAGTTCGGGAGCCACTGACCTAGCAGGTACTGCAGCAGCAAGAGTGACAAACGGTTAGGGGGGCCATTCATGTCACCAATGTTTACCTTCACAATAACCACCAATACAAATATTAAACTCAGGAAGGAAAATGATAGCATTTTAATACCTTTGGGACTCATTGCCGTATACATTTATGCACACACTTCAATGTGTGTTTTTGTACAGATTACAGAGTAATTTAAATGGCTGCTTACCCAGATTAAATGGCTCATTACCTCAAAACAGATTATTTTTAGAGATGGTCTTTTTCGACTAGCTAAATTTGTGAGCTGATTGCAAAGCCTTTGAAAATGGTATCATCACCAAAATTGCTGGAGATGTAGAGAAGGGTTGTGGAAACTTTCGGAAAAAAAAAAACATTTTGCTCTAGCACATGGAGTTTTTGTATAAATTACTTCAAAAAGAAAGTTGAAATTCCGATTTTCGAAATTTTGACTTGACTTTGAACTTCATTTGTGCAAAAACTATTTGTGTTGGAGACATACTTTCTTTTTTGTAGTATACCCCTAATCCTTCTTTACATCTCCAGCAAGTTTGGTGAGGATACCAAGTTCAGGGGCTTTGCAATTAACTCGAAATAGTCGAAATGGTCGAATTTTTGAAAAAGAATTCGACCATCTCTAATTATTTTATGGACCTTCAGCATTTTTAGAGATGCAGTGCAAAAAACACTACATTGTCATACTGGATTGTTCATCAGCAGTTACTGTGCAGTGTGATGGCATGACAAGCAAAACACGCATGGAGGTTTGTATTGACATGTAACACACATCACAAGTTACAAGTGTAAACAGGTAGTTAGAGGTAGACAAGCCAAGAGGATAAACAAGTCTTTCTTTTGGCATTCTATACATCAATGCATTTTCAAAAACCCAACGCATGCAGTGTGAATGGTAACATTGGTTGTCTAAGTAAAAACGTGTGCAGTAAAACGCAACACAACGCATATAGTGTTTAAGGGCCATTAATCTTTTCATAGTTAAAAACAACTCATCTACAAGACAGAAGATTGGTTGATTGAACAAAAATCTAGAATGGCAAATTTGTTTGATCTCGAACAAAAAATCGTTCTAAAGGTCATCAAACATGTTGGTAAATTTTTATGGGTCGTAGTTATTCCAAATCTATTTTCATTCGATATCGGGATGAACGAACAGAAAAAATCTAATGTTACATTCGATAAATGGACAAACCATGTTCGACAAAAAATAAAATAAAAAATCGAATCGACAGTTGATCGAACAAAAAATCTACACCTGTAAACCCACAGTTAACTGTGTATACTAATCTTAGGGACAGAAGTGATTTTACACAAAGAATATATAATCAGTTGCTGGTCCCCCAAGATATATATACACACACATTAAAGATTAGCGGAATCTTTAGTAAACGTACCTCTTTTTTTTCCCTAAATCTCTCAACATCCCGTTTAAGCTGCTCAACCCTTTGGAAAGATTCCAAGCTGTCCACGCTGTAGACAAGGATGAAGCCATCAGCATAGGAGAAGTAATGCTTTGGCAGGTCCATTCCATCCTGAAGTCCTTGAGTGTCATAAATACGTAGCTGCTCCCTCACCCCACGATCAGTTTCCACAGAAGCAACATAAACATCTTCCAGGGTATCACTATTTTCTTGGCCTGGAAATGGATAAGAATGTCAGGTTTAGTGCCAGTGATCATGAAATGTTGTTCGGGTCAGAACTGTATCTTTCCCACTCAGACTGAAAGCAGGTTAAGGCAGTTTAGGAGATCGAATGCTAGAAAGAAACGGAATTCCGTTTGAGATTGTTTTGCTCTACGAATTTAGCACTTAAGTTGTTAAGTTGTTAAAGTAAACCTAATCAGAGAGAGGATGGAAACTGCCATTGTTGATTGTGTTCTTAAAAATACTGCTTACCTGGCTGGTGATCTGATCCTTAAGCCAGACATACATGCAAAGATCCGCAGGCAATTTTGGGGGTGATCAATTGCAACAAATGCCAATCCAAAATCGCAAAAATCACCCAGGGAGTTGGAGTGACTAATCCATGTGGCCCAAAATCGTGATCGGCCAGAAAACGGACATGTTTTTCTCTGGCTAATCGCATTACACAAAGGGTGGGCTCCGCATCTCTGAACGACTGACCGCAGTGTGATGGCATCATCATGTTGTACTTGGCCGCTCAAGGATCGCACAGAGATGGGTAGGTTTAGACTTTAATACTTTGCTAAATCCTAAACCCTTAAAGCATATGTGATCAATGTGTCCAACTACAACTTGTTAGCCATGTGCTTGTGTAAGTGCTAACAAGAGGTGTGATGCAGGGCTTAGAACACCCGTAGTCCTCTATGGCAATATCACAAAGGTTCCTCCTTCGCTCTCCATAGCATAGAACAACTGTGAATACAAAAATGTTATATGTAGCTTAAGAAGGTATACAGTAGGTAATAAGATTTGAAAAAGAAAAAACTGTTACTGGCAGCAAGGTACATACGCAACTTGACACTATTGACAGGTAAAGGGAGGGACATTTTTCACCTTGCTAAAGTAGAACCTGGAAAGGTGGTATATATTAGGCACCAAGTAAACAGTCAGTTCAAGGAAAAAGGAATTAGACTGTGCCATGGGCCAAAGTGATATGGCTGGATGTGGTGGTTTAGCAAATCTCCAAGGGTCATTTCACACTTGACGCACTAGCGTTATTGCTACCACGTCCATTACCAGTGAAAGCCCACATTACTGCATTGCGCTGCTCTTGAAGCTCCAATACATGTGTATGGGAGACGCTTGCTCTGCATCTGCAAAAATGCATGCAGCAGGGTGTAAGCGTAAATGTGGGGCCAGTGTGAAAAGGTTTCAATAGGAAAACCTAAATCTGGCCATACACCTTCAGATTTCTCTGTCAGATTTCCTTCAGATCAGATTTTGTTTTACCAAAACCATGTTATAGGAGGACCTTTCTACACCTTCCAATCACTATGTATTCTATCAGGGAGGACACTATACTACATGGTTGTTGGTAGATCTGATCTGAAGGAAATCTGACAGAGAAATCTGAAGGTGTATGGCCAGCTTAACAACGTTGCACTGTAGTACTACCACAGTACAACCTTAAGCTATGTTCCCACTTAAGCGATTAATCGCCTGGCGCTCGCGATTTTCAACCGCCGGCAGAATCTCTGTCAATCGCCTACTCTATTTTGAATGGGCTTGTCCCCATTGATAAGATCGCATGCATTTTTTTTTCCTGATCACTCCTATAGACATAATTGGGTAGTGGGAACAAAGCCTAAAGGGGTGGTGCCAATATCCATAGATTCTTAGAGATACTTAATGAGAAGTCAAATGTTTCCATTCACAAACTGCATGCAGATTAAAACAAGCCAGCTAAACTCTGTATTTACTGTGCTTGTTGGTTGGTATAACTTTAGTCTGCATAAAATTTATATTGTTTTGCCATCTCCAGCAGTTACCTCGGTTGGATCCACAGGACAGGCGCTCTAGCAGAAATTGTTGAAAAGTGCAATGCTGACCATAGGAACCACAGAGTCCCCACACTGACCACCCCTGTAAGTGCCTACAATGGGCATGTATGCATAAAAACTGGGCCAACGATGTCATGTTTAGATGACATAGAAACATGTATGCTCTAAGCATTGCTGTGTGTGCATGGTTAACTTGTAAATTATTCTATGGCTATATGGTTGATCAAGATTGTGTCAATCACAGAGGCAATGCAAAAAATGTTATTTAAGGCCCGCATACACCTTAAGCTAGCCATACACGTGTCGATTCCCAAGCGATCGATCAACCATCTGATCGATTCCGGTGAAGCCACAGGTGTTGATCGGTCGACCATACAAGTCTGTGCCTACCACCTAAGGCCACCGATTCCTGGACGATTCTGTTACCAGTCGATCGATTCACAAATGTCAACGCCCCTTGATGTGTGCTCAATCGATCAGAAAACACCAACATGTTGGTTCTCTAGCCGATCCGATTTGGGGGCCATGTCGATCGGGCGGGGTCAATCGGTCAAGGTGGGCTGCACTCGATTCCTCACCGATTGATCGGCGTGCACGCGCCTGGTGATCGATCGGCCAGGAATCGTGTGGGAAATCGACCTGTGTATGGCCACCTTTACAATCTTACCATACAATCAACTTCTGTTTTACCAAAACCATGTAATATGAGGACCTTTCTAAACCTTCCAATCACTGTATATTTGATTAGGGAGGACCCAGCACTACATACGTTGTTGGTAGATCTAAAGGTAATTGTATGGAGTGATCTAAAAGGTGTATGGGGGCTTTAATTATAGTGAAGTAAGAATCTTACCAACTATATGGTTTCCATAGATCGCCTGCTCGAGTATGGCAGTTTTACCAACTGTGGCCAGTCCACAAACAACAACTCTGCTGCCTTTCCCCATTCTACACATGGAATTCTGTGTATTCAAAAGCACAGTCCTTTCTTTCATTTTAACCCTCGTACCATAATGCCGATCTCTTATTGGCTGCCTATGCTAAGTAGAGAAATTAAATCTTCTTGAAGGTAAAAGTATGTTTTGTGTTTAGAGAATGAGATGATCAATGTGATGCTAATAGTTCATCGTCATTATGCAAATTGAACTGAGCTGATTGACCTTTACAGCTGCTGAGTTTGATTGGCCCAATTGGTATCCGCATCACATTTGCATACTTATTGATCATATCTATCAGGGTGTGTCAGGGCAAATATCTGCATGAAACTACATTTAGCAAAGACCTACAGAGCTGACACTGTGCTTACCCTCTAGGGCTGGAAACAAATTGGAATAAAGCAAGCCGTCAAATATTGGAAAGCAGCCCAAACGTTTTATTTTGCAATATTGTATATGGAGGGAAATGATCAGAGTTTCAGGTCTCCCCATTAGAGAAATTCCCCTTAAAGTGTAAAAAAAAGTGACTCAGCAATCTTTCATCTGATTTATGCTTCCCAAATATGACTTCCTCTACTATTCACTGTCAAATTTGTTGTTACAGTCTCAACAAAGTGCAAGCATTTCATTCTAGTTCCCTCTAAAAACAGAAAGTATCTGCAAGTCTCATTTCCAGCATGGCTTCCAGAAATAAAGGGTAACTTATCATTTTTTATTTGTGATCAAAATAATTTTTTTTCCCAAACAAGCTTCATTGAAGTAAAATAGTAATACAATGTGAATCTCTTTATTCTTTATATTGTACACGGTGCATTGACACTTTGGGAGAATGTAGCCTGCTATAGAGGCATCTATTCCAAACTGTGTTCATTGAAGAGCCTGTGGTGTGCATTAAGGCCCCCATACACGTCTAGATTTTTCGTTCAATCAACTTAATTCAATCAATTTTTTTGTTGATTGATTGAAAATCTATGGCAGCCTCCATGGTTAGATTGACCAAAAACTATTAAAATTGGTAACATTATCAAATCTAAAAATGATTGGATAAGCCGGAATATTTTAATCGGTTGTATTGACATTGAACCTTAATTCAATTTTCGATCCAAAATAATTAGATCAAATATCTGTTACTACAGTTGGCATACATTACAATCAATCACAGATTTCCCTGACCCCAAAAATGTATCTTTTTAGGTTGATTGAAAGGAAAATCTAGACGTGTATGGGGGGCCTTTAGTTAGCACACCTTTGTAAAAAAAAAAAAGTGAAGTGCACAGAACAGTAATGTTTGTCCCTTTTATAAGGAGACTGTGAACTGGTACCATGAGCCCCCTGGGGCATAATGTTCTAGAAAGGGGAAAGAGCTTGGCAACTTTGGTCTGTTTGGTCCAAACTTCCTAAGAGGACCGCCAATACTAGGCAAAACTCCTCGTCCAGGAAGAATTCCTCTTGTCTGACCAAAAGGTAAGGTTCCCTATATTCCTTATGCGATTCTATGCAGTAGCAGGCAGCGTGATGACGCCCGCCCGCTAGTGCCGAGAATCGGCCAGCACTCAGCATCTGCAGCTCATTAGTTTGGCTGGGGGCAGCCGTCCCCAGCTGATCTAATGGGATCGGGCTAAAATTTACCGTCCTGACGGATAACTGTGCGATCCGACAGAACGGCTGATTTCAGCCCAATCCTCGTCAGTTGCAGCCTCCAATTCCTGCACGACCCGATCCTTAAGGGATGCGGGAGCGCGCACAGCATTGGATCGGGGATCGGATCGTGCAGGAGTTGGTACGTGTATGCCCAGCTTTAACTATATGCTAGAGCAATCTTTTTTAAATGTTCCCACAATGCCAATCCAATGCTGTTTACGGTTAACTAACAATTAAAAAGGGGTTAAGTGCATTTAATTTTACTTTTCTTTACATGCAAGGTCCCTAAAAACATTATACATATTTATAAAGCTGGGAATAGACGGGACAATTTCCCATCGATCCTGGACCTAGTGGATGTGATGACGTCATCACTCCCGCCCGCTAGTGCCGAGAATGGGCCGGCACCCATTGTGTGCTGCCCATTACTTCGGCTGGGGGCAGCCATCCCCATCTGAACTAATGGGATCGGATCAAAATTATCCATCATGTTGGATCACTGTGCGATCCAACATGACGGCGGATTTTATTCCAATCCTACAAGTTGGCGTACCCGATTCCTTGCCAACCCAATCCCGATTGGTTGTGGGAACTCGCATTGCATCTGATCAGCGGGTCGGGCGGGAATCGGCACGTCTATGCCTTCTTTACATTTCATGGCACGAAGCACATAGGCATGAGAGATTCATAAAAAAAAGAATTTCCCAGCCAATCCCATTACTTTGAATGGGGACAGCAGTCCCCATTCACAGTAATGCCCGCTGATCAGCTGAGGGGCTGGCTGATGACGTCATCCCGCTGCAGTCTCTCCCTCATCTATCAAGGGGGAATCTCTATGTGTATGGCTACCTTTAGACATTAAGGGGTTGTTACCATTATACGCCGGGTAAGCGTATACGCTTAGCGGGGATCCCGACGTAGCACGTTGACATTGCCTGCCGGCGGATGATCTGTTTACACATCCGCCGATGCAGAGGCTGAACGCACACGACTACATTCAGCCTAACATCGGCGGAGTGGCTCGGCGCAGTGAAGACAGATCCTCCGCCGAGGGGTCCTGTCGAAATGGAAACAAGCCCTTATATAGTGCAGCAGAAACATTCAGTCTGAGGGTCTTCTCACACTGGCTGTAATGCAGTACCGCAGCAATGTTAGTGTTCACGCAATGTACCTTGCACACTGGCGCCCTGCTTGTGTTTCACGCTCTTGCTCTTGTATGGAAGAACCAAGCGCAGCGCACTGAAAAACGCCGTGATGGTGATGATTCTTATTGCTGTCTATGCATTTGATACTTTATGTAGCAATTTAATCTGGCACGAATAACTCCCCTGAGGAAGCGGTCATCTGTGAAACACATTGGTAATGTGCAATAAGCTTATGTATTAGAGATTTTTTATGTATGTGGACATAAAATAAATACTATGTTTTGTTGTACTGTCTTTGTACATTTGTATACTGATTGAATTGCTTGTATATTTTGTGTGTATCATAGCTGCTGATGTAATTAAATGTATTATTACAATATGACACCATTGCCTTAAAAGTCCCCTAGTCCTTTGGGGATATTTTTGAAAACGCGGTTTTCTTCTTTTTATTGATATATGAATCGGGATGTTGGCAATCTATTACTTGGGTGTAGTGGATTTTTTTTTTTCCCCAAAAAGTAGTGGATTATTATATGTTTGCTTTATGGGTAATGGCCTGCAGTGTGAAAGAGCCCTCACTCATTTGCATGAATCCCTTTGGTCTAACTGCAGCTTTCAGGTTCCTTTCATAAAGACATCTGATGAGTTTATTTTCTGTGTTGATCTCAGTGTATCAGAAGTTTCATTGCATCCTTAGTGGTAAAATGTTGTCACCAGAAGAGTGGGTGATTTTCCCTATTGAAGGGCCACATTGCAATTCTAATTATCAAACGCAAGTGGAATTTTTTTAATGAAGAGTGGATATTGATACAGTAGGGCAGATAGAATCAGGTAGTTTTTTGTGCGGAATGAACCAGAAAAGGTTCCATGATTGGGAGAGATGTTATGGAATTTTGACAGATCACATGATCAGGTTTTGCACCAGTCATGAATGACTGTACAGTCCAGATCCCAAGTAGTCAAAATGATCTGTGTAGCTGCAAACTTTTTCTGGCTCAGTTGCATTCTGCATGGGACTGTCCATCTTCATAAACCAACATCTCTGGCTTGGTGGCCATGGCCAAGATCAACTGACATGGCATCTTGTGAGGCTATTAGTCACTGCGAGAAATGCGTATTAACTCATTAGACTTCTTATTACCACCGCATGGATTGCAGTGTACCGAGAATAATACAGCTCCCAGACTCTCAGGAAAAATCCGGAAAACATGTATTTTTTTTAACCAATAAACATTTCCTCAAAACGCACCATTTAAACAGATCCCATCCTGACTACAATTCCCAGCAGCCTCTCCTCATTTGCCGGAAGTTGCCTCAGCGCTTCTTTCATCATAAGGCATTCTGGGTATCACGGTCCTTCCTTTCCGGCTGCCGAGCCATCAGGTAATGGAGGTTTCCTGTGTGGTGTGTAATGAGGGATTACAATCCATAGCCATCCTCCCTTCTCCTCTAAGGCACCGGCCTTCTCTGTGTGTGGTTATGATCCCGGCTTCGGTCCCTTCCCGCCCTGTGGTTCCGGACCGTGTAGCCAGCACTATACAGGGGTACCCGGCGCAGGCCTCAGGCCGGCATCTTGTCTGGCGCCGTGTGCCCGGTGACTCCGGGGAGGAGGTGTGGATGGGAATATCTGGAAGTGTATGGAGTTGTGTGTTTGCAGCGGGCTGTGGTGCTTGTCATGGCTGCTCTAGGAGCTCCGTGTGCTGGGACAGTGCGCTTAGTATGGCGGGATTTAGTAATGTAGATGTGTATATTTCTGTCCTTGTAGTTCTCTGTACCGCTCTCCCTAGGTGTCATTATTGTATATACGTTACACAGCCTGGCACCACACTTCATGTTGTGGTGTTTATACATTTAATAAAATACTGTTAGCCTTCTTATAACTTTTTTGCAGTAATAGTGATGATAGACATTTTAATAGTGTATGCATGTGGGGTGCGCTCACTTATTCCTTTCCAGTAACCCTTCACTGACAGAAGTGTGACATATGATTGAATGGGCTGCCCAGGGCATCTACACCAGACAGCCTGTGCCAACGTACCACCCATCACCAGCGCTGCGGCTGTCCATGTTGCTGAGGACCCTCATGTTGTGGGTAGAAGCTGGAGAAGTCAGCACATTAGTTATTGTAATGGCTGACCATGCTTTTCTAATGAGGATGTCCTGTGAGTTCACCAGTTCCTATGTTCTACTTTGAAGTGTCTGGTGATTTATGGGGGTTATTTATTTGCTTAGGATTTCTGACGTTGGCAGTGTGTTGTTTTGTACTGTCACTTTGTGTGCTAAAACCATGTTTTGTTTTGCAGCATAAGCCAGCATGGGTGCCTACAAGTACATGCAGGAGCTATGGAGGAAGAAGCAGTCGGATGTAATGCGATTTCTCCTGCGTGTTCGCTGCTGGCAGTATCGCCAACTGTCTTCTCTCCATCGCGCACCACGTCCCACTCGCCCAGACAAGGCTCGCAGACTAGGCTACAAGGCCAAGCAAGGTGGGTATTGTATTTATATAGTGCTGACATATCACGCAGTGCTTTACATTGCATATATAGTCCTATTACAATCTCTGAGGAGCTCACACTCTATCACAGTCATAAAAACACAGTACTATGTTAAGCCCTCCCATACACCATTAGATCACTCCATACAATTTCCTTTAGATCAACCAACAACGTGCCAGGTTCTCCCTGATACAGTACATAGTGATTGGAAGGGTTAGAAAGCTCCTCATATTACATGGTTTTGGTAGAACAGAAGTTGTACAGAAATTGTATGGTAAGATTATAAGGTGTATGGGGGGCTTTACACATTTCTACATAAGGGTAACTATCTGGTATGAATCAGAATAGCTGCTTTTTGTGAAAATGTAGTGTGGCCCTTAAGTGATGCAGAGGGCCGCAGCACTGCTATAGAGTTTGAAATATTCAAAAACTGAATCGGGGTTGGCTTCATTCTCACTGCTATTGTGTTCAACCCTCAGGAATCTAAGGGCTCCCATACACCTTTTTAGATGTCTGTCAGATTTCCTTTAGATCTCCTTTTGTTTTATCAAAACCATGTAATATGATGGACTTTCTAAACCATCAAGTCTACCTGTGTTCAATCGCAGAGGACCTGGAACTGTATAGGTGGTAGATCTAAAGGTGTATGGCCATCTTTAGTCTGGTAACATTTTTTTTTTCGGTCTGTTAGATCATTGCTCAACAGGTTCATGGCTGCTCAGTTTACAACCTCTTAACTTTTCCGTCCTTCAGCAGACTTCAAAGATCTTTTGTAAAGTGTTAAGCTGGCCATACACGTGTAGATTTTTGGATGATCAACCGACAAACTTCAATTGTATTAGAATGGAGAGATATACCACATTGGGTGTTCAACATTTGCTCAATTACCATCAAAAAGTGGTTGCCATGATACAGGATTTCAGTGCAAATAAATTTGGTGGAACAAAAATTGATCATTCCTATGTAAAACTCTTCAATAAAAATGTATTGACATGTCTTGACTTTTGGTCGATCGAACCAGGTTAGGTGCTGTCGATTTCTGTCTGATCGACTTGTAAATCGACCTCTTTAGGGGCCTTTTTACCGTTTTTGAACAAATCAATGAAAAATAATAAAAAAAAAAGGAATACAGCAGTGTGTTTATAAACACAGCGCATGCAGGATAAATGGTAACATTGGTTGTCTATGCATATAGCGTGAAAGGGCCCTCATGTATGTGTATGCCACCTCTACTCTGCAATATAAGCTGCTGGACAGTACGGTATTTGGGCAACGGAGTTCTCACTGTTTAGAAAAAAATCTTTTTCCTGATGAACTGGAACAGGGCATGTTAGGCTCTTCCAATAAACATGTGTTGATTTTTTTGTAAATGTCAAAGTTTTTATATATACTTTGTCTTAACAGGATACGTCATCTACCGTGTCAGAGTTCGTCGTGGTGGACGCAAACGCCCCGTGCCCAAGGGTGCAACCTATGGTAAACCTGTGCACCATGGTGTAAACCAGCTGAAGTTTGCTCGCAGCCTCCAGTCTGTTGCTGAGGTACGGTGGCTTTATTCAACGCATTGCCTGCTTTACTTGTGTTTTATGTTGATGCGTTGTACTTCCATAGCATATTTACCTGTGTACTCTATTCAACTGGTGTTCATGTGCAAAAGTGACATCAGTTGCTGTGGAGTCTCATGATTTCAACTATGTAGGATGTGTGAGAATGCAACGGAGATGCCTATGGTTTCTGGGCCCAGTGTCCCTCTGATACAGATTTGCAGCTAAAACTCATGTTGCACAGCACACACCACATGTATGGGAAACCCGCTCTGCTGTACATGTGATCCCGATGGGAACCTGTCTGTATGCCTTGTCACATAGTGTGACATAGTCCTGAATGGCCACTGGGCACTACTGCTAAATGTTGTGTTTGTGTAGTAACAACAATGTATGTTGTCCAGTTTAATACAAAAAGTCTAGCGGGGGATTCATTAAAGGTGACATGACAGTTGAATGAAGTTGTGTTTAGGGATTGTGAACCCAGATATACTTTGTTGCTTCCACAAGCAAGTTGCTAAAACTTTCTTTGAGAAATATTCTCCACTTTTGTGATGAAAAATATCCATAACAAAACTTGATTGTGTACATGATTTATGGAAATATGTTGTGTAATGGTTTTACATGTGAGGGGTCTGGAATGTCCTGTCCACAACGAAATATCGGGAGTATAAGGTTGGTGTATATATCGGACAGGACCGTTTTTGGATTATCACATCAGTGAAGACACATTGAGCTTAGTAACCAGTTACCTTTTTGGATGTTTTGGAAACGCTTGTTTAAATATGCAGATGCCCTAGATTAGAGGTCTAATTGTATAGCAGACAAAACTGGAGCAGCAAACAAGTGTCAATGCCATGTGCATACAAACAGTATTAATAAAAGGAACAACTGTCCGTCTTGGAAGCTCTCTGTTCTGACATTTCCAGCGTAATTGGTTTTGGTCAGTATCATCCTCCCATTTTAAATGACTTGAGAATGACCTGTAATGATATAGCAGTTGTATTTTTTTTGTTTTTTAATCCTTTGGCTGCTTCAGTAATTGCATTATGGCCCCTTTACACTGCAATGAGCTTGCATCTCCTATAAAAGTGTATGGTAGACACCATGTTTTGCTCCTTTAGTAATGCTAGCTGTGCTGCTGTAGCTTGGATAGTTGGATTCTAAGTAAATCTAGGAGTGTACGTGGTAGCTGAAGTTAGAGCAGACTTTATTTTTTTAAACTATAAATGCACCTTCACTTAAAGCCCCCCCCCCCCCCCCCC
>CM070036.1:122579199-122589509 GCA_036250615.1 Ptychadena robeensis
GAGGACGAGTGTGACTGAGGGGGTGACAGGGAGCGCTGCCGAGCGGGGTCCTGACAACATACAAATGCACAGTTGCCGAGGATGTGAGGCGGAAAAGAGACATTGTCTGCTTAACATGCAGGTCAATGGCATGCCCCTGCCTCTTGGACATCATTGATGACACCAAAGAGGCAGACACGGTACAATGGGCACATTTGCATATGCAGAACATTCCCATGGGCTTGCCGGGGAAAGGCAAGTTACCCAGAGTGTAGCTTGGGGTAACTTTATATAGTCTCCTCTCTGATACCTAGTTTTTAGGATTGTGGAGTGTTTGTCCGCCATTGTGGTGGCTCAGAGGTAAGTTTTTTTCTGGAGTTAAGCTGTGACTAGATCATGGTCCGTAAAGTATTAAATATACTTCAGAATACAGAAGAGAATCCTCGCAGGCTCCCAGGCCTCCAACTTAAACCAGCAGTTGTTAGAAACTGTCTGAAACCTATAGAGCAATGGTGGTCAACTTATTAGATGTGGGGGTCCTGAAGGAGGGTACAGAAAATCACCAACTGCACACATAATCTTTTGATCTATCTTGTAGAGAAATGTTACTTACAAGCAACTGTGCACTTGGAAAGTCACAACCTGGAGCCATATTACATTAAAGCGAATGTATCCTAAATATGTACAAAATATATTTGTAAAATTAAAGTTTGACTTACCTCTGAGCTGGTATGATGATAGCTTAGGGGTCCACGATACTAAAAAAACATTCTTACATGCTGTTCTGTGGAAGCATATGAGAGGTTCCATCTTTATCTGCCAGGCTTCCGGGGGTTAACTCAGGCAGCAATATCATGAGTGGCCACTGGGGGCGTTGTTGATGGTTTTCTATAGGAATTTTCTTAAGTTTACTTTCAATGGATAGCTGAGATCACAGTGCTATTGTGACATGCCGCCGTGGCTGCACGTCATCAGACTCAGGGAAAGAGTAGAGGCTGGGAGGAAGGTAATGTAGGAAAAGAGCATTAGATGGGGTCAAGGTTTCCAGGTCTTCAGGTCCTTAATTCCTGAAGTTATGTAAATCCCAAGGGGATCAAATTTTGTAGGGAATGTATCATTAATTCATCAATTCATATCTGGATAGAGGAATGGGTTGTTTCATTATACTGCTATAAGGCATTGAGCTGATGTTAAGGACAGGGATATCAATTTAGAACCAGTTGAAAATCTCCGGATCAGGAATCCCAGTAGTTGCCTGGAGAGCTCCAATGGTATCTGTGCATAGAGCATCCCACAAAGCAATGCCTTTACTTCCTGCTGGAGCGGGGTTAAACGCTTTGACTTCTTGACTTCTTTGACACTTTGCGTTAAAACCCTGAGTTTAATGTGACGCATCAATTGAAAGCCAATGGATGTGCGGATCACTGCGTTGATTAAGGTAAAGTTAGCCAGCGCAAGTATGGTTGCATTGACGCACCCATAAAAAAATTTATTGAGTCTATTGAAACGCAAT
Source organism: Ptychadena robeensis (assembly GCA_036250615.1). Classification (NCBI taxonomy): domain Eukaryota; kingdom Metazoa; phylum Chordata; class Amphibia; order Anura; family Ptychadenidae; genus Ptychadena; species Ptychadena robeensis. The sequence continues at coordinate 122,580,692 of CM070036.1, forward strand.
GGTATGTGTTTTTTTATTTCAGTCTGGTCCAGCATGCAGGCAGACGGGGAGCGAAATAGCACCCACTCTTCCTTAGAGCCCCAGTTACGTGTTCTGCATACTGGGTCCTGTTTCTAAACTTGCCAAGGTTCCGAGTTGTTGAGTTGTTATTTCTATTTTATAATAAACATCTTACTAATGGATGGACCTCTCCTTTCCATCTCTGATGGAATTTATTGGCCTTATACACGTTTAGCACCTCAAGAAAGACTTTTGATGATGCACATCTGCAAATGGAAAGTGAGGCCCATTAGTGCAAGGATTGTGGGGAGAAGCATACAAGGGTAAACCTATTTCACTTTAGCTAGACTGAGAAATATTAAATATAGAGGTCAGAATTATAGATATCTGAGCACCGAGAACCCCCTTTTTTTTTACTGTACCCCTAAGAACATACATTGTATACACACATGATCACTTTGAGGAGTCACTTTGGAGTGGCTGGCTGTTCCCCATTAGTTCCCCACTTCCCTTCTACTACTGAAGCTAGGCTGCTATTGTTGAGAATGCACTAGCGGTACCACCTCTGGCACTATGATTGTGGGTGGGGAAGGGGCTGGCGAACCAACTGCCAGGATTAAATGCACATTGTAGGGGAGTGGTTCCCAAACTTTCCATGCAGGGCCCCCCTTTTCTGTTTAGGAACATTATAAAGCCCTCCCTCCCGATTCAAACACAGGTTCAGAATGAGGGCCTGCGCCCACCCTGGAACACCTTCGCGCCCCCCAGTTTGGGAAGCACTTTTGTTGGATAACATTTTTCTCGTGCAGTTCTCCCAGTGCTGTAGGCTGTGGCTTGCCCTGCAGTGGGGGACCAATCTCACAACAACACTGTCAAGAATGGATCAGGCAAGTACAAGTTCTTAAATGTTTCCCTAGACCTGTGGTTCTCAACCTTTTTAGATCCACATGCCCTGGAAGTAATGTCGCATAGTGTCACTTCCTGTATTTGGAATGCGGAAGTGCTGGTGCTTAGTGTCACTTCACTGTTCTAAACACTCCAATTCACACTCCACAACATAATTTGATCAGGTAAGTGTAATTTCCCCTCTCTTGATGATGTCTGGGGTGGAAAGTTAGAAGGTAGAGTAATGCCACAATCCCTCCTAAATTACTCTCCCTCCTAACTCCCCCCCCCTACTTGTGGGTATCAGCTCTGGTGCTTTCAGTGTACTTGGTTCTGCCCCACAGTTTGAGAACCACTGCCCTAGACACTGATTAGCTCTAAACCCACTTTGGGGTAGTTTTTATTATGTCCCTGTTCCTGTTCATAAAAATAGCATAGCACTTTCAGTATTTATTAGTTTTACTGGATGGTACCATGTGATGTAATTGGTAGAATGGCAAACATAGAACCAAAAATTTTTCATGTAGCGATAGCCACCCGTTTGCCAGACATGACTGACCGTGAACCACAACTGTTGGGCAGTTGCCCACATGGTTAAAATGGTAGGTTGGTGAGTCACCTACTGACCCCCACTTGTACAATATATCTTCATCTTCATTCCTTTTTTTTCTTGTGTCAGTGTGGGATAGTAAATTCTCTAGTGCAGCTCACAAGCCATATGTGGCTTTTTACCCCTTCAGTCTGCCTCAGTGGGGCCCATGGCCACAAAGGGACCCGCCACTCCTAGTTACCGTTATTTTTTTTAAATATCTGTCCCAACAGTTAATCTTCAGTACTCCAGAGTCCAGCTGGGAGTGATAACATTTACTGGACTCTGTAGTGAACTGTAAACATGCGATCATAGATATATGATCTGGTATTTGGACAAACTGGCCCTATGTTATATTCCATCCAGAGGTGTGTGAGAAAGGAATCTCATCTACCTTAGGACCAGGTATTGGGTGATCCTGGACTGCCCATTCTGTCTGGACGTAGATTTCGGACAGGATCCATTTTGGTGAAAGTTAGATTTTGACACGTGATTATGATAATTAAAATATATTGTATGCATCTACAACGATGGTTAGGATTCTTTGTGCTCTGTATTTAACACAGGTTACCTACATTCACATGTGATAAGGATGTCTAGGATGAACAATGGTAATTACTGTTATATAGCCTAATTGATAATTATGTTTACTTACATATGTTCCAGTTTATAGATTTTTTCTGTCTCCCTGAGGCAGACCTGTCAACCTTCCCGTTTTGGCCGGGAAAGTCAAGTTATGATGTGGCTTTCCCGGCCAAATACCGATTTCAAGAAATCCCGGATTTTTCCCGGGTTCTTGAAATCGAGCTGATCTAGCAGGGAGAGGGCGTTACTCCCACCGCACCGCGCACATTATCAGCACAAGTGGGTGGAACATAAGCAGGGAGAGTAACGCCCTCTCCCTGCTAGATCAGCTGAAAGGCCGGCAGACGCCGGGAGTGACGTCAGTAACGTGATTTCCAGTGCGTGGAACGCGGAAGAACCACGATCCATATACCAGAAGTGACGTCACTCCCTGTACGTCCCCCGGTTTTTAAATGGCCAAACTAGACTGGTATGTCCCGAGGAAGCCTTAAGCAGGGTACAGACATGGGGATATGCGTCAAATCGATGGCCGTTTCGAGCGCCACATCTGACACATATAATATGCCCCTATAGCTGTTTTCAAGCACGACAAATCAATCCCGCCTGAAAACAGCCTTATCGGACATTACCGTTAATACAGCAATGTCTGATGCTTTGCCTGGGTTTCCAGGCAGAGCTCGGCTAAGGAGGAGGAGCCGGGCAGTTCTGCCCTCCCCCCGGCTTCTCCGATATCTGACAGCAGCATGATGACGTCATCACGCTGCTGCAGGGTACATCGGACGGCCCGAATATCAAGCCGTCTGTACCCTGCTTAACTGATGGTGAAATGCGTCGGAGCATCCCACTAGATATCCTAAAAAAAATTCTATTCACATAAAAAGTTGAACCTGCTGTAACAAGCTCAATAATACTCTGCTGTGTTCAGATATTAAGATCTGGATGTAACCTAACTTGTTTTATTGAATATCCATATTTGAGCCGTACAAGATATGTCGGGATGATTCAGACAGCCCGGTCGATACTTTGGATGACGACCTTCAGTCCCCATGCAAAGTATAGGGCAGTATCGGCGAACCTATGGCACGGGTACTTGAGGTGGCACTTGGAGCCCTCTCTGTGGGCACGAGCTGTCAGCCAGCACAGAGGAAAGAACTGCAGCCTATTGGCTCTCAGCCAGCACAGAGGAAAGAACTGCAGCCTATTGATCTTGCTCCAAAACGGCATACACGGGTCGATATTTTCACACATTTTAGCACAGCTGAGCGTCGTGAATGCGCACGGCGCCCGGCTGTTAAAAATCTGTGTAAAAAATCAACCTGTATATTCCTTGCTTAAAGGCTGCCATACACGGGTCGATGCCCGTGAGATAGATAGAGATGACGTCATTGCGCTGAGCGGGATATCGAAGGAGTTGGAGGCGCAGCCGCTGCATCATCCAGCTCAACTGATGCTTTGCATGAGGACCACAGGTTATTTCATGTCCGATAACCCTGCCTTTGAGCAAGGTTGATTGATCACGCTCCTTCGAGGGATGTCCGCATAAGATATGCACCAGATAGATGGCCATGAGTGTGCACCACGCTCAAATCAGCCATCGATCTAGCCCATATCTATGCGTGTATGGGCACCTTAAGACTTATGCTGGCCATACACTCTGAGATAAAAATTAGGATCGATTAAAACATAAATGCTTTATCACTCCCCTGCTGAAATCCGTGCATGTCCACATGGTACAGCCGATATATTACGATCTTAATTTCCGATTTTTTACGGTCGTAATTTATTGACATGTTCAAAATTTTTATTGGTCTGCAACATCGGGAAACTTCACTATGTGTTTTCCTATTGTTTTAACAACCAATTACTGCCGATGCGGAACATTAGCATATTTAAACTTCCGGGACCGGCCACGTTGCTCAACTGACATGTGTCCTAAACAGCATGTCAGCATATCTTTAATAGTAGCAAGATTCATATTGTATGTATATATACATTTATGTAGATGTGTATGTATATATACATCTTGCATAGATGTATGTATATATACATCTACATAGATGTATGTTGTATATATATATCTACATAGATGTATGTATATATATATATATATAACATATATATATATAATATACATATATAGTATATAATCATCTATATAGATGTGTATATATATATATTATACATCATCTATATAGATGTGTGTATATATAATATTATACATACATTATATAAATGTATTATATATATATTATACAACAACATCTATATAGATGTATATATATATATACATACATCTATATAGATGTATATATATATCTAACATACATCTATATAGATTTGTTATATATATATATACATACATGCTCTTATATAGCTGATATATTACATACACCAAAAAACACAATCACAATGCCATATACACGGCGAATTATTTTCAATGACATCACTCGAAAAAAAAATTTACGATCCTAAATTGGACATAAATTGGATTTTCAATGTGGTAAGCGTTTTTGCTGAAAATTTACGATCAAACAGATAGCGCTGCTGTCGGGATATATTTGATTGTTTTAATCTATCCCTAATTTTTATCTCAGAGTGTATGGCCGCAATTAAGGGGCCCTCATACACCTTTAGTTTCATCACCGTCAGACTTTCCTTTAAGAATCTCCTTTTGTTTTACCAAAACCATGTAATAATGAGCGACTTTCTAACCATCAAGTCTACCTGTGTTCAATCGCAGAGGACCCGGCACTACATAGTTGTTGGTAGCTCTAAAGCCTAGGTGCCCAACCTGAGGCCCGGGGACCGCATGCGGCCCTTTGGGTTTTCTTTGGCGGCCCCCTCAGTCCTCCACTTGTGGCCCTGAAACCTAACTGTTAATGCATAAGAACTCACCTGTCCGTCAAACCCCCACTGAGAGGTCCTCGTTTAGGATTACCACACTACAGTGTTCTCTAATGATTTAAGTATTATTTAAAACAAGTTTTGTTAATTAAAAACAATCTCTTCTAGCTCTGCCTGGTGTAATTTCTTCATTATAAAATGCTTATACAAGTCAGTATAGATTGAAAATGTAATGTGATGCTGAGGGCCGCACATGTGGCCCTTTCGATCAATTCAGTTGGCCACCACTGCTCTAAAGGATATCTGACAGAGATCTAAAGGTGTATGGGCAGCTTTATTAAGTTAATTTTAGGTAAAAAAGATGTAATATTAATCGTCAATTTTGACAGCACCCTGAACCCAACCCCCTAGAATAGATTTTCTTCAACATATATTGCGTTGCACTGTTGCGATTTGGCACTTTGGTGGAGTACGTCTGCGTATCACTGCTCTTGTGGGGATGGAGGCTCTAACTCATGTAATAACAATGTAACGTTTTCTCTAGTTAAACACTTTATGGGGAAAACATTTGTATAGAATCATCATTACTGATGGTCAGAGGAAACTTTATCTCCTGGAGGCCAGTGAGTTGTGCTGTCACTCAGCCTGGAGTGGAGGTGGAGTCCAGGCTTCTGCAATGAGGAGGATCCACCCCCTGCCTGTGTCACTGACAAGAGCAAAAATAGTTGCAGCGCTACAAGGAAGCTGGCAGAGAGTTCCAGGCACACAGGGCAGTGGGCACAGACATTGGCTACAGCTGACCCCGGAGTGTATGGACACCGAGTGCTACACAGCCACAGCAGTGAGGAGGAAGGAGGCAGCCACAGCAGCTCAGCACCCCCCACCCACCATGGCTCAGCAGGCACAATGAGTAGCTGAGGACAGGAGGGAGACAAGGAGGAAGCAGGGGAGACTGGATCTGCGCCCCAAACTTCTCACAGCTCAGCCTAATCACACCTACAGCTCGGAAACATGGAGAGCACCGCAGGTAAGTGATCTGCCCTCACTTACTGTAGGTGATCAGTGATTTGTGGGATTGCTGTATTAGTTTTCTGGGGGAAGTATGTACTGATAACATGTATGTCATGATTATATTGTATGTTGTTACTGATCTACAGCTGCCATGGGCTGGCTGGTACTTGTAGTTCACCATGACAATGAAAGACATATAAAGTGTGGTGTACCCCGACTGGCAGCGTTTGGGGTGAGTCGTGTTTTCACCTGTGTCGGTAACTAACCTGGGCAAGGTGTGGCGAGGAGTCAGCAAAGTGGGTTAGAGGGAGGAGGGGACGGCCGCCTGTGTCTCTGGCTGGGATCCTGTCATCCTGCACTCTCACATGGACTGCCCGTCCTAGCCATGTGCGGGCTCTGTTTACGTTCTGCCCAGCGCCACGTCCCATTGGCCGCCTGGAGCCGTGACGTAAGATTACATAATGAAGAAGGGCGCCCGAGCGGCTCTCCACGTGAGGCTGCCGGAGGGGAATGAGTTTCGTGACCTACTTTCTACTACACGTGTATTCCAAACCCGGATCCTTCAGCCAATCGGCGCCTAGGAGTTGAATGAGGGACACGCCTCTTCCCTGGCTTTACAGGGACGAGAGTTTGAGGCTGCTGATTGGTTGAGAGTTGTGGCCGGTGACGCGGGCTCGCACATGTGTCCAGAATGAAGGGCTGCATGAGTATGGGCGTGTGACTGGGGGCGCTGCTGAGCGCTGTCATGGACATGGTGTCCGGGGGCTTAACACGACGTATGTGATCAGAGACGGTGACAGCTGCGCCTGGTGGCTGCTCACCCTCATTGTAGCGTGACTTGTGTAAGCGCGTCACCGGGGGCTGGAGGACTTCTCTGTCCATGTGAGTCCATGTGAGCGCTTGCTCTCATGTTACCTCAGGAAGTTTATTAATAAAGTTCTTTTTATTTTTTTTACAATTATAAACAAAGCTTTATTGATATTTTACAAATTGATTAAAGTCTCCACTATTTCATATTGGGGTAACTTGTCTTGACTTGTATCTAGTGAATTGCCTCCAATGTGGCGATTTCTTCAGTCAATTAGTTAAATTAAGTGAACATGAGATGGTATTTGAAATACTTGTAATGGGGACTTAATCTATCCCTTTCTTCCATTTTAAAAGATGGGGGTCTGGTTCCCAACGTTGATAGAAGGAAGAGGACAAAATCAGTATTTTAGTTTTCCACAGACAATGTGGCAACACTAGCTGTTCCTTACCTCTCAAGCCCACCTATCTCTGATCTCTGATGTCTAGCATTAGCTGTCACTAATACAGCCTTCATCAACACATAATTGCAGAATAAGGAATAGATTACATTCCCCAGCCTGGCAGGGGCTTCTTTTTTATTTTTTTAGGACAAATTCCAGTCACAATGTGTAAAGCCAACCATAGTCATAAAGATCCCTTTGCGATCATCGGACATTCCATGGCAGTGTGATGACGCTGTGTTCGGTCGTTCTAGGAATCGAATGGCACAATTGAAATGCGCGATTCGCCGACCGGCTGACTTTGGATATGTCCATTCTGTAGACAATCAAAATTTTGGGCATCATGGATCGGTTGCTTCAGATAGGCACCTTTGATCCACAGCCTGATCGATCTCCGTGAACGCGCACAGCGATCGATCGCCACAAAAATCTTCCGAAATGTCTATAGCCGGCTTTAGTTTTAATAGTTTCTATTATTTAGGGAAATGTTCATGTCTGGTGTTCGATTAAGTCTTTGTTTCTATCTCCCCTTACTTCCTGTTCTGTGAGATGCCTACTATTGCGTCCATTGTAAAAAAAGCGCCTAATATTTTTCAGCTGAGGTTTTTTAATAGGGCGCGTTAACCCCAATGCGGTGCTTAACATGCCCTAAAGCTAAGACAAACTACGGGCGATCTGTAGGTTAGGCGTCATGGACGTGTCACTCTGATGTGTCCATGTTGTTAAGTGTAGACAGGGACCAAAGCTTTTTTCTTGGTCGCCCACAAATGTCTTCAGCTAAAAATTATCATAATGCTGGTCTAATTATCATAAATAGGGATTTCAACACTTCCTGGTAAACCAGGCCTAAATGTGGTAACAAGTATAACATGACTCAGCCCCTGGCATTTCATAAACCATAGACTCTACAACCGGGTGATCTCGGTCATAATTACTCATTATATTCTTGTCTTCCTGGAATTTTATTTGGGGCGTACCACCTCACCCTTTTGATTCAGATATTCTTCTACCATGGGATTGAGATCTGGCAAATTTATGGGCAGATTTACCAGGAAGATTGTATTAAAAACCCCAGAATGCTCTTCATTCTCTTTGTATTATGGCAAATAAGGGGTTTGGTTAGGCCAGTGGTAGGCAAACTTATTCGACCAAAGAGCCAAATCTCAACGGTGTAGTGCTTAAAATACATGTTGAGAGCCAGAGGGGGTTTGTGCTATCAAAATGTTGCCTAAAATTTACTTAATAAATGTAATAAGTCTTAGTTAAGCTTAAAACTTTATATCATACTTTATTATTATTATTATTATTATTAACATTTATTTATATAGCGCCAGCATATTACGCAGCGCTGTACAATACATAAGGCACCACAGATTAACTATTCTACTAGCAAGTGAGCCAACATCCCAAACATATAGAGACTAAAATTTGGCACCGGGAGGCGAGGGACACTCAGCAGCCGGACTCAAAATAATTCCCCCTGAGAAAACAGAGGCAAGGGGACTTTAAAGGCTCAAAAAAGAAGAGGTAAATCAGGTAACCAAGTGTAACAAATAATAATACAGATTTATCTGTCATAGGGCCATAGGCCATAGAGGGTCATAGGGCCGCAGGCCCAGACGACATCAAGCACACCAATAAAGCATTACATGGA
>CM070036.1:122599704-122624567 GCA_036250615.1 Ptychadena robeensis
TATATATATATATATATATATATATATATATATATATATATATAATGTTAGCGCAGTGGGTGTCCTAAAGCTAAAGGCCCCCATACACCTTACAATCTTTCCATACAATTTCTGTACAATTACATTTTGTTCTACCAAAACCATATAATATGAGGACCTTTCTAAACCTTCCAATCACTATGTATTCTGTCAGGGAGGACACTATACTACACAGTTGTTGGTAGATCTAATGGAGATTGTATGGCTCGATCTTAAGGTGTATGGGGGGCTTAAGAGAGTAAGTTGAAGCTCTTCTGGCTGTAATAATCAAATTTTGTGCCATCAATTATTATTTGCAGAGGGAATTTACACCACATTCACTAATTGTAATTGTCCATGTGTTAATTCGCTTTGTAAAATAAACATGCTCCACACCTTTATTAAACCAAATGTCTATAAACTATAGCAGTATTGGTTTTTAAGGTTGTTAAACAAGACTTCAGTACAAAGCCTGGTAATTATTTCAAGTGTGTTGTTTTTTTTTTGGATCAATGACTCTAGTAGAGAATGCTATTAGTTATTTTGGATATTACTGTTTCCTTTTAAGCTAGCCATACACGTGTCGGATTCCATGGCCGCTCGATCACCCATCCGATCGATTCCGGCGATTCTGCCGGGAATCGCAGGTGTGATCAATCGGCCAGTTAAGAGTATCCATCGCTGCATACCACCTTGTCCAACAGATTCCGGGACGATTCTGTGTCCGATTGTCCACCTCACAAATGGCAACTCCCCCTGATGTGTGCAGAATCGGATCAGAAAGACCAATATGTTGGTTCTCTGTCGGATCCGATTCTGGGCCCCTGAATGATCGGACCTGATCGATCGGACAAGGTGGGCTGCATGCGATTCCGGCACGATCGTTTCGCGTGCACACGCCCGGAATCGTTCGTGCCGGAATTTCGGTGGGAATCCGACACGTGTATGGGGGCCTTAATAGATGACCTAGATCATTTTTCTTCTGCTTGTCCTTTTTTCTGCCAATTTCTGACTTCCATTTCAATTAATGGTGCACACACACTTACACTGATTCATATGCCTATTAGTTAAGGGGTTATTGTGTGTTTCTAGGGGTTTTTCAGAAGAAGCATACAACAAAACATCCAGTACAAAAAGTGCCTCAAGAATGAGAGCTGTTCTATCATGAGGATGAACCGAAATCGCTGCCAGCAATGCCGCTTCAAGAAGTGTTTGTCTGTTGGCATGTCCAGAGATGGTATGTGAAATGCCTTACACACTTATCATTGCTGGAGGTAAACTGGCGAAATAGATTGGGGTGACACCCTCCCTAAGGGTCACTATGATTGGTTTCTATGATTTCCATTCTTGGTGAAAGTTGCTGCTGGTGAAAAAGAAGGGAACTGCCTTAAATACATGATACTATAATTTTTTTCTTTTTCTGTTTGACCATTCAGGTCTAATTGACAGGTTGTCTGCTCTGCAAAAATTAGATGGCATAGGTTTCTAAAGCTAGCCACACACGGTTCAATTTTGATTCAATCGGTGCTCGATTAGATGAATTTTTTTATCGATTGAACGAAAATCGATAAATGCCCACATGGTACGATCGGCGATAATTGTTCGATGAAGGCAGAAAAATTGATCGAATTTTGATCGGACATGTTGGAAAATCATCGTCGATTGTGCCAAAATCGTTTTATAATCGTCGATGTTTGTGGTGTTTCTACTGGATCGATTAGATTAGATATACATAACATAGACCACTTCAATCTGAACTTCAATCGTTTCAATATCAAAATCGACGATTTTAGTAATATTTTTAATCGGAATCTCACCACAATCGCAAACTCATTGTGGGGTGTATGTTGATGCGATTAAGATCGATTTTCGATTAGACGATTGAATTCCTCGATCTAATCGAGCATCGATTGACCCAAAATTGAACCATGTGTGGCTAGCTTTAGGCTGCATTCACACATTTATTTTCATGTTGCTTTCTGTGCATTTAAGTGCCCAAAAAAGAGGTCAATGCATGTAAATTAACATTTTGGTCTATTTTTGGTCATTTTACAAGCACAAAATGTGCTGTTGTTTTATGCTATGCACCTACAGGTTGTTTTATGAATGCCCTATGTCACGTTTGGATGGTCGTTAAAAAACCTAATTGACTTGAATGGAAAGCTATGCAGGACACTTTTTTGCCCTGGCTTTCATCAAGCTTCTGATATCAAACCACCGTGTGAATTTAGCCTAGACCTCTGTTAGGCTTAGTTTACACTGGCAGTTCTTGAGCTGCTTTCAGCTCGAGAACCGACAGTGCGCTCCCACAGCCGCGGGAGAATCATCTCCCTGTAATCGGCTGCAAAACAGTGCAGGCGATTACAGGGCATCTAATTAAGGACCACATAGAGGTCCTATGGGACGGCAGCCGGAAAACCGACCGGCGGACGGTTAAACAGTCGTTTACCTGGCGGTAAAAATCCGCCAGTGTAAATTTTGCCTTAATGCCAATAAGAACAGATTGGATCTATGGAATAAAAAAATCTGTTTGCATTGTGAATTTGTTTATTGACATGATTTTATAATGATCTGTAAACAAACATCCCATCATAAAATACAGCAAAGATATTGTGTAATGTGAAAGGTAAGTCACAACATTATCTCATGTTCATTTGCAATCTGACAAGAAGCATAGTCTTGCTTCTTACTTATACTGTATAATATTCTGCTCTTCAGAGATCTTCAGTTAGAGATATTCTGAAGATTTATTCCAAATAATCGAAATCATACATATTAAATATTTGCTGTTCAATTGGCACTTAATTTAAAAATGGGAAAACAATAACAAAAATGATTGGCTTTTATATATACATAGATACACACATACATACACACACAATATCTCCATTTAACATGCCTGTATCATATTTACCTTCTCGTTTTGTCTCCTTTGTCAGCTGTTCGTTTTGGTCGAATCCCTAAGCGTGAGAAGCAGCGAATGCTAATGGAAATGCAATCTGCCATGAAGACCATGATGAACAGTCAGTTTGGTGGTTTGGGACCTCAAGAAGCACTGCCAGATTACCAAGCTTCACCATCAGTTTTGCCACCGGTACCCCATCCTGTTCAAGAAAACAATGGCAGCAAGTATCCAGCAAAAAGCCCAACTCTACCTTCCTTATCCTCACTTCACCCACCTCCTCCATCTTCAGACATGAGTAAAGAAGATGTCATTGGTAAAGTAACGAAGGCTCACAGAGAGACCTTTATGTACAACCAGGATACTTCTGAATTTAGAGCTGAAGCCAGTCGACCAAGGGAGGAAAGGATGAATAATGTCAAATACAGTAACATTATCAATGTTCACTTCAATAATGGTGTCAATGTTTCCCACTGTCCTTTTGGTGAAAGTCAGAACTACATGAATGGACAACACAGGGGCAAAAACAACACTGGCTGCCCATATGCCCACACTGTTTACAATTCAAATGATCAGAACCTAAACATTTCCAATGGCTATTCACACAAGGAGATAAACAAAGCACCCTCAATTGATGTATCTCAGGCTGAGCGCATGAATGGATATCAGTGCAATAAAGGAAGGACAATGAATTTGGTACAAAGTTTTTTTTTTACTTTTTATGTTAATCACTGTGAAAATTCTATACCATGATGGCGAACCTGTGGCACTCGGAGCCCTCTCTGTGGGCACGCAAGCTGTCAGCCTGCACAAAGGAAAGGATTGCAGCCTATTGGTTCTCAATGCTGTCAGTTCTCTTCCCCTCTTTTCTAATAGTACACAGCACCCTATACCCTCTCCTATAATATCTTATAAGAAAGAATAGTGTGTGTTTACATGTGTATATGAGTTGTGTTATTGAGGTTAAATTGCCATGCCAGCACTTTGAGAGAAATAATTGGGGTTTGGGTTTTAGGTTGGTCACTCGGTCTCTAAAAGGTTCGCCATCACTGTACTATACATTATTCCAAGAATATAAAGCAATGCATTAGTGTGAACCTTGATACTGGGCTTGTTATGTTATGTGCTATTGCCAACAAAAACAGTAACTAAACAAATTTTATGATATAATGTTCCTTTATTGGCCAACATTCATTCATTGTAAAAAAAAAAAGTACTTTGTCCAGCAGACCTAAAACTTGAAATTAGCAACAGTATTAGTAACAACAGCTTTTTCATCATGAAGGTCAGCAACATAAAGTCTTCTAGTTTGCAATTAAAAAGTAATAACATATACTTCCTTTGGTTTCCAGTAGCTTTATCTAACATTAGCAATGCACAACAATGCTTTAAGCCTATGCTCTTTCCTAATATGAGTTTGTATTTATATCTGTACAGACAGGTTGCAGTTGTGCCTCATAATACCTGTTCTCTACCTCTTAAAGCAGTTTTAAACTAAAACTAAAATAACACAAATACATGAAATAGGCACATTACATACTTGTCAGCGGTTCAGATCCTGAAAAACTTCTACACAAAAACAAATAAAACTTACTTACCTTCTTCATGTTTTCACTGATGGTGGCAGCATGTTAATTAAGGGCAAGAGAAGCCACTTCTGGATCCATTTTCTGGGCAGCCGGCAGCTGACAACAACCCGCACTTGGCTGCATCCATGGAGCTGTGGCTGGGTGAAGAGAGGCTTCTCTCTCCCCTTTTCACAAAGTCTCACACACTGACGTCACAGCTGGGTGACTGAGCAACAGGGGCTTGTGGGAGAGAATTCCCAGTAACCCCTGCAGCTTGTTACATCTTGCCTAGGGGACATGGCAGTATCGGATGACCTAACAGGTTTTAGGTCCGCTTTAATAGACCCCTAAGTCAGACTGAAAGTTCCATGGCTTGAATCAGGCTAGTTTGTATGGTTCGAATGTAGTGTAGGAATGCTTCTTTGGATTAGATTGCAGCAACACATCTTGTTCCTCATATATTAATGCATTATACATTTTGCAGGTTTGCCCAATGAGCATGTCTCCCTATATGGATCCAAACAAATCTGGACCTCAAATCTGGGAAGAATTCTCCATGAGTTTTACTCCGGCTGTAAAAGAAGTTGTGGAGTTTGCCAAGCGCATTCCAGGATTTAAGGACCTTTCGCAGTATGATCAGGTCAACTTGCTAAAAGCTGGAACATTTGAGGTGAGTCTGCATGAATGTTGCAAGGTGAAGACTTTGAGGCAGCTTACCCTCATAAAACATGTCCTTTATGTTTTCATGTTTAATTAAACTTTTTTCCCAAACTTTTCTTCAAGTACCACCAACAGTGCAGTGTTCAATGGTCATCGATCAGCGTTTCATCATAATACATTTGTACGGTCTCAGACACTTTCCAATTGATGATCAGACTGGAATACTGCTGTTGCATTGTTCTGCTATAGTAATTTAGGGCCCCTTTAAGTATAAAGAGAATAATACCATTATTTTGCCTTTTCTTTGCCAGGTATTGATGGTTCGGTTTGCATCCCTGTTTGATGCCAAGGAGCGTACTGTCACCTTTCTAAGTGGGAAGACGTACAGTGTGGAGGAGCTGCGCTCTATGGGAGCAGGCGAGCTGCTGAACTCTGTTTTTGAATTCAGTGAGAAGCTTAAAGCACTGCAGCTTAGTGAGGAGGAGATGAGTTTATTCACAGCAGTTGTGCTTGTCTCTGCAGGTAAGAGGAGAGGAAATATTTAACTTTTTCTCTATCCTTTGTAAATTCCATGACTTTTAACCCCCAGAAGTTGATACACCCGAAAGTATTGGAACAAATACACCAAATAATTGAGGTGAACCAGTCATTCTATCACCATTGGTGTATTGACCATCTGGGCGTTAAGCGTTCAGTTGCCCCAAATTTATTTGGGGCAACCAATCAGTAGTTTAAATTAAGCAACTAGACATGCAAACTGCTTCTGCAAAACATTTGTGAAAGAATTTGCTCTGGTATACATGGTATCATGATCGTGATGTGCCATCTCATACACGGTTCGATAATTTTGTTCAATCGACTGGGAAATTGTTAAATCAAGTACCGAACAACTTGTTATTGTTATTGATATCAACTAAAAAATCGATCTAAAGTTATCGGACATGTTGGTAAATTTTGATCGAATTGGTAACCATTATGTCAAATAATTTGTTCAATTTAATAAATTTGAATGAAGCTATTTCCTGATGAATATCAAAACATCCTGATCAAATCTATCGTTGACTGTGCAAAAATTTATATGTGTATGGCTGGCTTTGGTGGTGTTATAATCAACAGCAATTCGCACACGAAATGGTAGATCACAGAGGTAAGCATCGTTCTGCAAAGACAAGAGCTACAGACCTTCAAATGCCATATGGCCTTCCCAATGAAAAATTGTTGAAATTTTCCATAAACACTCCAAAATAGTATAGAAAGCTTGTATAAGGGCGGGCCCTATTAAAGCCTATGGATTAAGAATGGTATGTGCATTGTGCATGTGTGGTGCCATTGACCTCAATTTAAAAGAGGCAATGTTTTTTGTTTTTTTCAGCACATTGATGACACTAAGGATGTGAAGGAGGGAGGTGGGAGGGCGGGGAATTGCAGCATATTTACATAGTAATGCCCAGAAGGTTTAGCAAGTCTGGCAGTTCTATAGTTTATAACTGTCACTACACTACTGAGTAATCTATTTGGCATGAAGAAGGATATTTTATTATTTATATGTTTTAAACTGTTATAAAAAACCCTCAAAACATACATATTACTTACCTACATGTGGTCTTCATCCGGGCAAAGCAATCCCTACAGATAAAAACACCTACCGTATTTTCCGGCGTATAAGACGACTGGGCGTATAAGACGACCCCCAACTCTGTCTACTCTGACTTTCAACCCACAGATCTCTAACACCCTTAAGCTAGCCATACACATGTCGGATTCCATGGCCGATTGATCACTGATCCGATCGATTCCGGCGATCTCAGCGGGAATCGGAGCTCCGATCAATCGGCCAATTAAGAGTATCCGATCGCTGCATACCACCTTGTCCCACGGATTCCGGGACGATTCCGTGTCCGATTGTCCACCTCACAAATGGCAACTGCCCCTGATGTGTGCAGAATCTGATTTAAAAAGACCAACATGTTGGTTCTCTGTCGGATCCGATTCTGGGCCCCTGAACGATCGGACCTGATCGATCGGACAAGGTGGGCTGCACGCGATTCCGGCACGATCGTTTCGCGTGCACGTGCCCGGAATCGATCGTGCCGGAATCCGGTGGGAATCCGACCCGTGTATGGGGGCCTTTAGAAGTCTGATCTTTTTTTGTATTAGTAAGGACAGAATAAGTGAAAGCATGTATGCAGCAGAGTAGTGCTTTATGCTAATAGGGAAGCAATATTTTATAGGGGGCTTTTAGTAGGAAGGATTGTGCTCAGGGACCTGAAAATTTGCATGGATGTAGTCTTAGGGGTTAACTAGTAAACCACAAAATTTCAAGGTTCTACCATGCAGGGATTTAAAGATATATGTGTTCAATGTAGGCAAGTAAAATGTTGCATATAGGAGTATATCTCTCTGGCGATGAAGGATCATTGTCTGATAGCTGGACTTTAGCTGAAATGTAACTTATAAGTTTTGTAGATAGAGGGGTGAAACTCGGAGTGTAAGTAGTAGTAGGTGAGCATTACTGACTCTGAAAGTTTCATCATTATAATATTAATGGTTTTCGTGCTATGAATGTTCAAAGTTATAAGTTTTAGTTTTGTTTCTACAGCAGTGGAAAGGGGGAGAGGGTGTGTTCTCTGTGGAGAAGCATCCCGTAGCCATGGTAACACTGCTCTTTCGGTTCCCGATGTATCTCTCCCTCTGCTTCTGTCAGCAAGCACGCAGCCCAGGGAGCACAGATAGGGAGCAGACCTACTTGCTCCCCCCCCCCTGCCAGCCACACCCGGCGTAGAAGATGACCCCCGACATTTGAACACATGTTCCTGTGTTCAAAAGTCGTCTTATACCCTGGAAAATATGGTACTTACCTTCTCCTCTTTCTTCTCCCCCACCACCATACTAAGAGTGTCCTGTCCTCCAGCATCTTAAATGGAGGAGCAAGACTTTTCCCGCCTCACTACCTCTTCCAACCTGGATCTAAATCCAGTGACGCTCCACCCCTCTCACCACTGTCTGCTGAGCGAAAGAAGACTTGGTAAGGTAGTCACTATTGATGTCTACCTTCCCAAGTCCCCTTGCGGCTGGAGCCTACCACAGTGTGAGGTCACTAGAGAGATGGAGTGTCCACGGATTTTAATTGTTTTCCCCAGGTATTAATTTAAACCTCCGATCTGCCATATTATCAGCACTTTTTGTACCGAGAAGGCAGATATGGAGGTGATGTGACTGCTTTGAACATGGATATGTCTGTTCATAGTTCGTGTACCGTACAGTAAAGTAAAACTGTATATAATAGCAGAACAGCGACATCAGTGATGAGGTGATATACACAGGCTCCCTACTATGGCCTACATGTTATGATTTTGGCAATGTGGAGTAAAGTGCAGTGACAAGCATAAATCATATAAGATTAGCCACTCTATGTATTGTTTTACAGGTTATTAGGGCATTTACAGTTATATTATATACGTGTTTATGTGTATTTTCTTTCATATTACTTCATATACATGGATTCCTGGATTGTAATTTCATTTGGTCTAATGTTTTCAAGTACATGCCAATATTCCTAAAATTAATTTGAAAAGGATCAAGTAATATTTATCATCTTTCTGCAGATCGCTCGGGTATTGAAAATGTAAACTCTGTTGAAGCTTTGCAAGAGACTCTGATCCGTGCCCTAAGGACTTTAATCATGAAAAACCACCCCAATGAGGCCTCCACCTTTACCAGACTCCTCCTTAAGTTAGCAGACCTCCGTTCTCTAAACAACATGCACTCTGACGAGCTTCTGGCTTTCAAGATTCACCCATAGGCCTATATAAATGTTTTTTTGTGATGTCTACTGCATATTGTGTGACAGATGAGGCGTTCCTGGTGGTGTATCCGGCACAAGCTAATTGTGACTAGCTATTTAAAGGTGCACCATTGCTGCCTTCCATTTTGTGGGTCTGTCTTATATTCATGAAACTGCAGCCCTAACACTTCAGAAGAAGTGATGTAAACAGTCTCATGAATGTTGCCTTAGTCCACAAAATGGAGAGTTTTGGCACCCATGTGCAGGGAACTGGTGCAATGATGTCATGAGTTTTCATTAGACATTTAGTTGCCTGATAAGAAGAATAGAAAGAAACTAAAACTATTCTCTCCTTGTTTTATGTACAGTTATGTGTTGTGTGCACTTTAAATTTCCTTTATTAGGGTTGAAGATGTGCTGAATAACACTAATGTATATTTCTACATGAACACTAGATATTTGTTGTTGTTTCCCCCCAAAAAGCCACCTCAGGCATAAGAACATCCCTGTGTTACATGATCCTCAAGCCACACTTTACAGATGTATCATTAATCCAGAATGGTCACAATACGTTTACAGCTGCTTAAACATTCAGTGAATCTAAACACAAATCATATGGCTAGAAGGCATTGTTTTACATAGGGCATTACAATCATCATCAACAACTGTGGTAGACATAAAACTCAATTCACAAAGGTAACACAATGAGATACATACACTTATTTTCTAAATACACATGTAAAATGTTCCTTATTCTTGTGATATTTGTGAATTGAGCTCATAAAACTTGTCTGAGTATACGCCATGACACGGTAGCTGTGTAGTACACACTATATCTGCTATCTATGTGTGTGAAGTAGATCCATAGACACTGGCTACTGAGAAGAAGCACGTTGTATCTCCTCATTTCCAAATGCTTTATGGAATCGATATGTGCCTCTGCCAAGATCTGAGTTATTGTCTGCCACACAGATTCTAAGCATGAGCGTGAGTGTATTTTCCCTTTGACCTTTCTGTATTATTGTGTATATGATATCATGTTTTATTGACACTGTCAAGTGTCTAGAGATTGTAAATATTCCTAGTTAGAGAATAACAGATATTAAAAAAAAGGTTTATATATATATACCAGCTTCCTCGCAATATTTTAATCTGTGAAGGGAGCTGAAACAGTATGAAAGATTTATAATGTGTATAAATACCCGGTTATTGGTAAATTTACTAATGGATTATATTTTTTGAAATGTTAAAAAAAACAAAAAAACTTATCATGCTGCAAATGTTTGTTACAATGAATCCTCCCACCATGTAACTGGGTAAATGTACATAAAAGTTTAGACCTGTTCGGCAGGTGACAGCAGTGATAAGTGAACACTGTGTAGTGTAATGTCCTGCCATCGCACAAACTTCTGATCACAAGTGCAGCATTCGTTTTATTGTCGCTTTTTTTCAATAATTGAGCTCCATGTATGAAATATGGAGAAAGAGAAAATGGGGATGCGTATTATAGTAAATATTCCCACTGCTTGTCTAATGCAAAAATGAAATAACGATATTCAATATCTAAGCCTAAGAGCAGAGAAAACATATACTGCAGCATTCTAGTCCTTACATGTGGTGGCCGCTTCCTATTTCTTTTTTCGGGCTATGAACATTTCCAGCAAGTACAGAAAATACCTGAACTTTCTGAAAATTTACTTTCTGAAAATGACTGCCAACCACCAGGTACTGGAGGTAAACAAAGCCAAACATGTTTAAACTCCAGCTGGGTGACCACCACTCTATATCTCACTGTAGTCACAGGTGGTGGATTGTACATAGCCACCCAGGGACAGGAAGATCATCTAAACTAAAGAGAGAAAACAAATGTATCCACTTCATCTAAGGACTGGAAAATGCATTATTATATTTTTGTTTGTGGCTATAGATAGGCATTGGGTGGTTATGAATAACATTCTTTTTTCCACGTTTTTTTTTATACATTGGGGCATTTAGCTTGTCAAGTTTTCAAATGGAGTAGATAAGGTATGCACTTTATATCTAGAATAAAGGAGAGACGCTGTGCTTACCTTAAAGTGGGGCTGGCCTTTTTGTTAAAGGTATCTGACCTTTACATTAGGTCACATATTTTATTGATTTGCTGCTAAATAAGAACAAGCAAAAATAACATCATGCAATATCAGTAAGAGATGAGTTTTATGCAACCAGGAGGTAACAACTAGACTATGACTTTTAGAAGATCAGTCTCGCTAGTGATATGGTTGCTATGAGAAATAGCTAAACAGCTACACAATAACAAAGGGCTCCCTATGGTGTAAGGTACACGGTTATTATGAAGTAGTGGTCAGTCATTCACGCCTGCACAATGATACTACTGGATGGTACGTGTGTAGCTTACGCCATAAGATGCCATTATGTTTCATCTGTGATTCTTAGCAATTGAGATATCATGACTGAATAGCATAAGATCACCATCTCTATAGGCTATAGGTCTTGTGTACACAAACCATCTGAATGGTAATTGTTTGTGTTTATAATCACAATCATTCATTTTATCTCCAGATCTGCCTTTCGGAAAGGCAGCTGGAATTTGATTGGTTGTTATGAACAACGCAGACAGAATTTAATACACAAGGCCCTATGTAAGTACATAGTTGTTAGTTTAGCTTTTTCTGATGAACATGTAGGTGTCCTGCCTCCTTATAGGGCTGTTGTAAGTCTTGTATATGTTCTTTTCAGCCATTGGGTTACCAGACCACCCGTTTTAGAGGGCTATCCTGCTTTGGTGATGTACATTGCCATGCCATTTTCCGGCAATCTCATTGGCACCATATTAAACGTATCCGGGCAATCAGACTATAATCCCCTGACTGCAACAAGAAGCCAGAATGGTGCAAACTACTGAAGTGATTTGATCTGCCCTGTTGGTTCTTCACCTGTCTACACAAGTTTGAAAACAGACCAAACATAAAATAAAGTAAAAAAAAAAACCAATATCAAATATTATAAAATAGATGTTTAACTTTACATTTGGTAAAACATTGTATAACATTTATATGATACATAATTGTTACAGTTCGGGAGCAAGCTATTCGTATTAATGGGTTCTTGTTTATTGTATTATTTGGGGTATATCTCGCTTCATTCAAGTGCCATAATAATCCAGCTTTTCTTTTATATTCCAATGCTTTAAAAAAACAATATATGTATGTATCTGAATACAGGGGTGCACCCATGGGCTAGGTCATTCTACTGAACCATACCAAAAGAGCTTTGGGTGACGTGACTGGAACAGTTGAGGTATCGGTCTGCTAGGAAGTAGACAACTCTTGGACAACTTGCACAGTTGATACATCTTAGATCCAGTAGGAAAAAGGTTTCATTTAATTCTTCACACTAATCATTGTCACCTGAATTGTTTGCTAATGTTTATATCTGGTGACGATTCTTTTACAATGGAGCAGGATGGACAAGATTTTAAATGAGAAACCTTTTCAACACAATACAATTTAATTTGTTACCTCTTAGCCAGAATATAGAAGGTGATGGGCCTGCTCTGTGCAGGAAGCATTTTGTGTTCCTCTATTTAAAATGTATAATGTCATAGGGGCCTGACATCCAATGACATCATGGCTAATCTTGAACCACTTCCATTCTCCGTCCATGGAGAACCCAGATTAATGTAACTGGCATGCGGAAGCAAGTTTTGCAGAACTCCTTCAGTAAGTAAAACTAAATCAAAGTCTTTACTAAGTTTGATTTGGGAAATGATAAATGTAGTATAGGTTACTTAAAACATAAAATATTGACACTCTGTATTTCTTTCTTTTTTTGAAGAAGAAGTGAAAACACTAATGGGATGTCCAAGCTACTATAACACACAAAAGAAGGTACTGTACAATGTTAGTCACCAGAAAATATGGGAAGAAAAGGCAGGATAGTGTAAAATGATACCTTTCAATAAGTTTTTAAAATTAGTTTCAGCATTCAAGCTTCTGGGACTAATCTGACAGGTCACATCATCATTTAAAAAAAAAAATGTAAGCTCAGCTTCAGATTGGCAGTTGAAAGTGATGAGCCACACATCATCACTCAGCAGCCATCACCATGCTTGTTTGAAGTGTTCAGACCATTTTGATGGACAGCCAGGGTTGTCACTCCCATTTATTGTCTATGGTTGGCATCAACTCACCTCTAGTCTAGCCTAAAGGCTGCCATACACGGGTCGGATTTGCACCGGATTCTGGCCCGATCGATTCCGGGCGCGTGCACGCGAAACGATCGGGCCGGAATCCCGTGCAGCCCACCTTGTCCGTCCGATCGGGTCCGACCGATCGGGGGCTCAGAATCGGATCCGCCAGAGAACCAACATGTTGGTCTTTCGGGTCCGATTCTGCCCAGATCAGCGGGAGTTGCATTCCGGGAGGGGATCAATCGGACACGGATCCGGCAGGACAAGGTGGTATGCAGCGATCGGATTCCTTAATTGGCCGATCGATCACACCTGAGGATCCCGGCGGAATCGCCGGAATCGATCGGATGGTGAATCGATCAGCCAGGGAATCCGTGCCGTGTATGGCTAGCTTAAGCCTTTATTGGGTGTCATTTTTACAATAACTGTGCAAAATTAAAACAAAGTGTATTCCCATAAAACAACTCCAGAGTATAAGGATCATTTTACAAATATGATCACGGAGATGGTCATGATGGTCTCTGAGCTGCTTCTGACTTTGTACCTTTTCTGCATGTTAGAAGGACTATAAATCAGACATCTTAGACATTGCTATAGTTAGATACCATACAGTATAACCTGATGTTTTTGGCACTTAGCTCAGAGTTTTATCTCAGGAAATGTACAGAAGAAGATTGATCAGCTTGAAATGTTGAGTCATGAGTAGGTGTTTTATCTGCTGCTAATATATATTGTTATATTACACTTATTATAACTTTTGCTATATTCTGTCTTGCATATTATCCTGGCACATGACAGAGCCCATCACATCTACTACTCTACCTCTCTTACCTGTTTCAGTCATATTCTGTAATGCAGATATTTCTCTTATAAACTGCTCACCCCTGCAGTCCTTTCTAATAGTTTATATGTAATATATCCCTAAGAGTGGAGCTAGATAACTTTCTGGTTTTCTCAATATTTTTAGTCAAGTAGACTTGCTGCACTCTCTATTCCTTCGCTTTTAGTATACACTACAAAACGCACAATTTTTTTGTTACTGTGTGAAGTTTTCCTTTAAGCCCTAAAGGCACTTTAACTGTATGTAAGTCCTTGTGCTATGATACTCAAGGAATTGTCTGACATTTGTGTGTTGAGTTATGATTTGTTGAACCAAACACTAAGGGCTCCAAAAGAGTAAAACTTTTTTTTTTAAGTATGAGATAGTTACAAACTGGAGAGGGGATTGTCTTTCACATTTTTATTACAAAATTTTTATAATCGTTCATTTTTCCTGTAGGAGCAAGATCACAAATACCAGTGTAGTGGTTTGTTTTTTGTTTTATCAGGGTTTGACAAATGTAAGTGATTCCTTATCAGTATAACGTTTTTCCTGAAGCAAATGCTAGCTGCATGTTGACACCCCTTTGCAAGAGGCAGTTGTCTGTGTTGCTTGTTACACATGGCAGCTGTTATTAGGCTCCATTAGATCTACCAACAACAGTGTAATACAGTGGCCTCCCTGATAGAATACATAGTGATTGGAAAGATTAGAAAGCTCCTCATATTACATGGTTTTGGTAGAACAAAAGTTGTACAGAAATTGTATGGAAAGATTGTAAGGTGTATGGGGGCCTTAAGCGAGTGGATTGTAAAGCCGACCAACAGGTGTATTTTCTGTTCAATTGACTTGTATTGATTTGTTAAAAGAAGAAAGCACAGCCCTAGCGGTACTTCAGAGGTATAAGGTGGAATTCCCTTCACCATCCCAAGTCTACCTATTTCTAAGTGGGACTTAGTATATCAAAGAAGGTGTTTCAAAAGTATATATACATATGTAAAAAAGTGTTTATTTATACATAGGACTTATATCCAGACAAACAGTTACACATATATAAAAGGTAAATCAATAAAAACGCCTGCATTGGGGGAATGAGGCATGAAGCGTCTTTATTTGCAGCCTTTGAGTCCTTTACTTGGGATGGTGAAGGGATAAGGCATTCCCCCTTACACCTCTGAAGTACGGCTGTACTTTATTCTTGTAACAGTTTTGGTATTGGCCACAAACAATTGTCCCCTGATCGTACACCCAGTACCAGAAACAGTTGCTTATGGTTTGAAATTGTATTGGTTTATATCAGGTGGGTCATGCACACATAACTTTAACTTTGTAACTGGACATAATGTAATTTAAGGAATTGGCTTTGCATTGATTACACTGTGATATTACCATCAATCGTTTTTTTTCTATTATGCCCATCAATTGATATGAGATTGAAGGCTTTATTAAAGCCGACTGGGGAAAGACTTTTACAATGTTAATAGTAAATAAAGCTTCAAATATGGCACCTAAATTACGAGTAATCATATGTTTTGTTCATAAGTTTAAGTTAGAAGCATGATGTACAAGTAACTGCTACTGGGACCAACAGACAAAGAATTAAGCAGGGGGTACACAGCTCGAAATACGAGCCGTTCGAGATTCCCGGCAGCAGCGCGATGATGTCATCACGCTGCTGCCGACATCAAAGGAGCTGGAAGCACAGCTCTGCTGTGTGTCCAGCTCAGACGATGCTCTGCATGGAGACCCACAGTCCTCATCCAAAGCAACGGACATCGACCGTGGTTTACGGTCATGTCCAATATCCCTGTTTTCAAACAGGATTGATTGATCCCGCTCGAAAACAGGGATGGTCACATTAGATATGGGCCAGATAGATGGCCGTGAGCGTGCACAGTGCTCGAAGCGGCTATCGATCTGGCCCATAACTATGCGTGTGTTCCCTGCTTAAGTTGAAGAAATGCTCTTGATTCACTAAGCTGCCATGACACTTAAGGTGTGCTAAACATCACATCATAAGTCAGTATAATTGTCATGCTTTAAGTGCCTGTTCAGCTTAAGTAATCAAGACCATTCTTTATAAAATTCAGGGAGCGGAGTTGTTGATGGTCATACTTGTCAATGAGATCACAACTAACATTTTTCTACAGGACAGCTTTGATGTAATCAGCTCTATTGATTGCTGTGTTGACACCTCCATGTCAATAGAATACATCTGTCCTTCTTTTCGCTGTCCTTTCCATATTAATTATCAAATGTAGAAAGACTTTATAACCACCAGTGAATTGTGATACTTTGTCAATCGGTGAATACTGATTTTTGGGCATTAACCAGCCTTCCCCTCAACCATGGTGTGTGTTCATGTCGCTGTTGTCTGTTTGTGATTGTGTATACTATAGTAGAAAATAACTAAATGAACACGGAAACTATTACAAATGGTATGAACGTGTATAGTCTAGATTCACCTAGTCTATGGCCACCTATATGGCAAACCTGTGAAAAAAAAAAAAGCTAAGACCATTAATACTTGGCTGACACACCAAACAACTACATGTTAATCTGAGGTATTTCAGTGGTAACCTTTCAGTCTCTACCTATTTATATTTGAATTAGTCACATTTAAATTTAATATCAATATCTTTAGATGTTGTATCACACCATCACGTTATGCATGCTGAAACTAAATATATTATTAACTGAGGCTTAGCATGCTGTGGCTGCAGTGATTTTACAGTTTGAAGAACCTGGTTCCCCTGAATGTAGGGGCTGACTGCTTCAATGGGAGTAGGGAGTGGGAAGAGGCTTAGTCAAGGAGATCTTTTTTATATAGTCCAGGAACTGTAGCTATAGTTTTGCTCATGCTCCAACTTTATACATTTTGTTGAATAATAATAAAAATCAGTTTGGGACAGTGAATCATGTATTTGCCAACTCTGCAATGAATTGCAAAGTGGCAATGAAAAGTAAAATTCATTTTAAGTATAGCTGTGCTCCAGACAGATAGCCTGGCCCTACCCAAGATTGAACTTCTTTACTGTTATGGGTACTCAGTAATTGACAAGGTACACGTGCCCCTTGGCAGCAGAGGGGACAACCTTTGTGCATTTGTATTTTCTATACTATGTGATTTGTTACTGTTATTGAGTTCAATGATATTCTTTGAAAACAATGTACTGTAATAGAGTAAGATGACCATTTTTGCCTGCAAAGAAAGAAGATATAGTTCTCCACATAGATTAAACTGTAGGGTAAAGTAAGCCTAGTGTCCATAGAGATCAATACTTTCTTTTAGGACTTTGTAGATACTAGGACAATCACTTTCAGCCTTCTTCTAAAACTTTGCTGAATGTATACATTTCGAGTTGTAAAATGAAATCTAGGTATTTGAAGACATTCTGAGAGGACTTCAGTTTTTCTACAAGGTATTTATGTGTTTGTGATGATAAATGGCACCTGAAATAAAGATAACCTAGTTTGAGTAATAGATACTATCAGTCTGAAGAACTATGTTTACTGTTGAATGAATGGATGGTACACAAAAAACGTGCGATTGTTTTGACTTGGACCTGTGACCCATTAGCTGTTACTTCCTGCTGCACAGAGATCTATGTACACAGTGTATGTTGCTAGACTTTTCAAATAAAAAAAACTTTACACAATAAAGGAGATGGTCTTGTCTTATTTTGTTAGGCCAAAGTTGTGGGCATAGTCAACAATCTGCTATGAAATAAATTACGATAAGGTGGTGGGTGACACGAAGATTCAGTTCTGCATCCCATATTTATCTAAATATAGGAAGAAAAAAGGGAGAATATGTACCGTTTCCCCAAAAACAAGGCATCCCCCAAAAATAAGACACCCTTACATTTTTGCCTCACACTGAATTATATGTCACCCCCCCCAAAAAAAAATAAGGCACCCCCGGAGATACGGTACAGTAACTCTGGCCGGGGGGAATCAGAGGTGGCAATCAAAATGAGTAGGATCAGAAAGGGTTACTACAATGGTAATCCCCCCTCTGAGTCCCCCCCTGATCCCCTGTATCATTTTAAGTGATCCCCCCACCCTGATACCCCTGTGCCTTATTCTTCATGGAAAAATAAGACATCCCCCGAAAATAAGATGTAGGGCATCTTTGGGAGCAAACTTTTATATAAGACACTGAAAAATAGGTAGCAGGTGATGTAATGTACCACTTGTCTTGGGATAAAATAGTCGTTTGGAAAGAACAGATGCCCAATTCTGCTGAAAGGGTGTTGGTGGGGTAAAGGATTGTGCTGGGACACCTTACAAAACGATTCCTAATAGTAACAACTTACAGTTCTGTAACCCTTAAGCCAGAAGCGCTGGTTGTGAAGTGGACTGACTTCTATGCTAAGTTAAACAAAGAACAAGAGCTCAAGGGATGAAAGGTGGTTTTAAATATAGCCATACATGGATCAATTATTTGATTGTCCATTTAATTATATTGCGCAATAAAAAAAAAAATGACCTCCAGGAGAACATCCATCATTTGTACCGCCACACAGTGTTATAGAGTGACAGAAGAGCAGTTCTTTTTTTTTAAAGTATCATTACCGCTTTCTGCCACAAGAGGGCGCCTAGAAACCCCCAAAAAACACAATGAAACACAATACAATGAAATTACCAACATTACCAACCAACAATTCAAGATGCACATATGCCAGTATTTCCAGATTAACCGTGATCCTCAACTGGTAATTTCTGAGAATCCTTTTTCTCAGCTCTAATGTTTGTGGCTTCAAAAACTGGATTAGGTGGTTTAATGTACTCACACAGAGTCCATGAGAGTGTACCTGAGCAGGAATCCAATATATCTTACATGAGGCTAAAGAGTGGACAAGGCATTATAGGTTATGTTTATAAGCTAGCTCGGAGTGGTCCTCCTGGGGGCCAGATAAGAAGGAGCTGACACATAGTGTGCCAACCTAATGGATCTAATTCTTTGGTGAGACACTGTCTATTATGGGTATATACAGATTTAAGATTTATATTTTAAGCTCATCAGTAAAACTTTAATTTGGGGCCTTTTTCAAGAACAATGAGAAGGAAAATGAGAATAAAATCTTTTCTAATTGTAACAAAGAGTAACTTCATCAGCTTTGTTGCCTTATTCATTGGACCTGGAATCTGTATTAACAAATAAAAAGCACAGTGGCATAATGTATATGTAACCAGAAACGTTTATTCCAATAACATCAATGTAGCTACGTAAACATTGACCTCTAAAACAAGCACAAATGGGTGCAATCAAAGCAATGCCAGCTGGACTCACAGGTGGGACAGTAACAAAGTGCAAATATTTTTACCTAACTTTCTTGATGTGTTTTAAAAAACCGAAGCATGAAAAAGTAAAATGTTACTAAATTTACACACTGATGCCAAAGTCTGGCCCAACTATATATAGTGCTGTCATTATCTATTATTAGTACTCAGATTCACACTCTTTAGTAGAAGAAGGACCTGTAGTTGGTTTTCTGGATTTTTAGGTGTGATACTCAATAATGACCACAAGATGTCACTGTGACAATGCTTGAAGTCTTCATATAACAGAGGCTGAAATACACTTCATGACATCAGAACTACATGATTAGTTATTAGTTATGTTAGTATATGGTTATCACGTCTTTTAGGAAATGTCAGAGGTATTCATGATCTTTCCTTTATATCATCAAGAGAATCTCAATACTCTGGATCCCAGGTGCCCAACCTGCGGCCCGGGGGCCTCATGCGGTCCTTTTGGTGTTCTTTGGCGGCCCCCTCAGTCCTCCACTTGAGGCCCCAGAAACCTAACTATTAATGCATGGAGCATAGTAACTCACCTGCCTGCCGATGTGAAGGTTATGTGCCCCATCGATATAATCAATGGCTTTGATGATATACATGACACAAAATTTGCATTACCATCTCTAATGCTTGAAATATAATTTAAAACAAATTTTGTTATGTAAAAATGGCAAATAATGTCATCTAGCTATGCCTGCTGTAATTTTTTTCGTTACAAATTGCTTATACAAGTCAGTATAGATTATAAATGTTATGTGCGCCCTTTAGTGATGCCGAGGGCCGCACTTGTGGACCTCCATATCCACTCAGTTGCCCACCACTCCTCTGGGTGGTTGTACAGAGAGTAGACAATCCTACCATGTTTCCCCAAAAATATGTGTCTTATATAAATTGTTGCTCCCAAAGATGCCCTACGTCTTATTTTCGGGGGATGTCTTATTTTTCCTTGAAGAACAATACGGCACTGGGGTATCAGGGTGGAGGGATCACTTAAAATGACACAGGGGGGATCAGAGGGGGGAATAAACATGGCACAGGAGACTCAGAGAGGGGGATTACCATTTTAGTAACCCCTTCTGATCCTCCTGTGTCCTTTTGATTGCCCCCTCTGACCCAAAAATAAGGCACCCCGGAAGATACGGTACTGTAACTCTGTACAGGGGGGTCCAGAGTTACAGTACCGTATCTTTGGGGGTGCCTTATTTTCAGGGGGTTGCCTTACATTTCAGCCTGAAGCAAAAATGTAAGGGAGCCTTACTTTCAGAGAATGCCTTATTTTCGGGTAAACAGGGTATTAGTTATGTTAGTATATGGTAATCGCTTCTTTTAGGAAATGTCAGAGGTATTCATGATCTTTCCTGTATACCATCAAAAGAATCTCAATACTCTGGGTGGTTGTACAGAGAGTAGACAATCCTACATACAGAATGAATACTATTGCAGCCAATTCAGTTGTGATTATCCTATCATTATTATCGTTTATCCCACGCGCTACACCCACATATGAGATGCTGTAGACCCTGTAGAGTTGAGCCAGCAGTGGGATTACTCTTTTGCTCCCAAATGTCTGGCTCTTTTAGAATGACATACCCTACCTTATTCCTCCTCAAAAGATTCCCTTTTAGTTCTCCTGTAAAAATCTGTTCAAAATAACAATGTATTATAACATTTATTGTACTTCTATAATTGACTGATTTGCCATATAATCAGGAATGTAAGATAGGACGCAACTTAAATATTCTATACTATAGAGTTTCCTTCCTGTGTGATCAGGTGGTATGCTACAGATGTGCAGCCAGCTCTTCCTTCCCTACGTTATACTTTCTCACTAAAAGAAATAGGATTTGGCAATCATCAGATCTTCTGCACCTCAAACTGTGTTGCAGGAAGTTGATATCCTTGGGAATACTACTGTTAACTGAACTTGATTCCTAATGAAATTTGCAGCTCTCCTCTTTGTGAGTGATGAATTGAAATGGGCAATATGGGTGGTGGGCCTGTTAGGATTGCAAGGTGTCAGGAGATGCGAGGATGCTTATTTTAGAACCGAGTGTGTGTTAAAGGAGCATTGAGGCTGGGTAATGTAGGAAGAGATTAAAGTCCCCTTCCTCCTATTTAGTTCTTTCCTAATTTAGGAGGGAGAGGGTGTTACTCTCAAGCCGGGGCGGGAACTTAGGAGTGAGAGTAATGCCCCCTTCCTCCTAAGTAACCCCCGATTTCAAAATCCCGGAAATCTGGGATTTTGTGAAATTGGGATTTGGCCGGGAAAGCCACATACAAAACGTAACTTTCACAGCCAAAACGGGAGGGTTGACAGGTATGACTCAACTTGGTCATAACACCACCACACCATCAACTTAAGTCTTGAGTACCCTGCTAATCTACTAACAATGGAAACCATCAACTTCACCACGTAGGGATAAGGACACTTCAAAAGTAAAGACTCAGAGACCCTTGGGCACATGTTTGTAACAAGAGCATTTAAATGATGGGGTTCTTAAACTGATGCAGACTAAAGTTGGGGCTTTCCTTTATGATGGAACCCTTGCTTGGTTGAACATTAAGCGTTAACAATTACATTTTTTTCTTAACAATGAAACAATTTCTATAGACTGGAAGAATTTAGTGGGTTGCTCTGGACTCACAAAGAGTCATGCCTCATCACTCAAAATTTAAGAAGACCCCTTTAGAAGAAGCCTCTTCGTATCTCTGACTTCAGTGTCTAGAGGCTGTTACATGGCTGCAGCAATCAATCACAGCGTGGTGACGTCATCATGCTGTGATTGATCGAGGGTGGGTTGCATGGCAATCTACCCGTGTATGCTCAGCTTTAGTTTACTTACAGAAGACGTACATTTTCTTATAGCCATCCTTTCATAAAATAAAACACTTTAGTGCAAGGAGGAAGTTTGACAATGTGTTTAGGTCTCCTGAAAGCTAGAATGCAAAGACTTGAAATTACAATGGAATCACTTTGTGTGGCTTCTCATCTCCCTGGTTTCCTTACATTAGGTATGGTGATATACATTTCAAATCCAGTGGGCATAGTTAGGCCGTTTTGAGGAATGCTTTTCCTGCTTCAAGGCTTTTGCCTGTTTCCTGTCACAGGTCTGCTGGGTCGTTTGTTAGTGGGGTAGATTTATTTGTCCTGATGTTGCCTTTTTTAAGTTGTGTTACATGTAGTTTCCCTGCTGGTTCCTTAGGCTTCTTTCCTCTTTTTAGTTCCTGCCATGAGTTCATTCTCAACATCACCTCACCCTCCTTGTTGGTGATCCCAAGTGTAGCTCAGGGTAAAGCTCCCTAAAATATATGAGCACCACTGTGTGCTTCTAAAGGGCTTGTTCGGGGTCAAGGGGGCAGAGCTAACCGGTAGTAGGCTGACATGAGGTAAAAGACAAGTAAGTATAGATAGACAATTCTCCATTTGCAAATTCATGGTCATGCCAAGTTCATCCCTAATTAGCGTCCTAAGATACTCAAGTCTGTCTAACTTTTTTTCTTATTCCTCTTGGACCCGCAAACATGAAATATTTCAGAGTCATTTTACACAACTTACTACATTACACTGCCACATTCATTAACCTCTTTGACCTGTGTACCTTGCCTTAATGATATCTAACGCTGTGTTGCGGTACTTTTTTGCATTGCAGTGTGGCTAGTGCAAGTTGCAGAAAGTACAAAGTTCGGCCATCACTACTAAGGGCCCTTAGTAGTGATGGCTGAACTTTGGGCAGGTCCGTTGGCAAATGGGCGGATCGGATTTTTAAAGAAGTTCGACGTCCGCCTGTTCGCGGGCAGATTCAAATTCCCCGCCTCTAGGTAGGGAATTTGAATCAGTAAAACTGGAAGTGACGTCACATGCGGAACCTGGACCGCATAGTTCCTGGTTCCGATTGCCGGATGTGACATCACTGACGCCACTTCCGGTTTCCGGAGCCAGCTTTTGACTTTAAGACCGCCTTCTCTACCTGGTCTTCTAGTGAAAAGATTCTTCCTCTGGTGGGATCTTACTGCTAATAGTAAGCTCCTCGCCAGCAAACAGGGCAGGTCGAATACCCATACTGCTCGCCGGTTAGAAGGAGTACGACAGTTCCATCACTAGCCCTTAGCTTAAACTTTTATAGTATCCCTTGTCATGTCAGGTACCAGGGGCCTTGTCTTCTGCAAACATTAAGAACAATTCAGAAGGAGAATACTAGAAGATTCCACTAATCCCTCTTCTCTTTTATTTCATGCACCAATCTTTGCTGTTCATTATCCATTTTTCAGTTTTCTGAAGAAAATTTAATTGTTTACACAACTTAAATGCTCTGTCATTACTTAAAAAGCAAAATCTTGGATTTTAGGCTATTTAAACTGTAATTGCTGTTTGATGTAGTTGTTGGTGTAATCAGCGTGTCAATTATGAAGCAGTGCTGCCTCTAACATCTGCTGCAGCTTGTTATTAGCGACAAGTGATAAATGTTATCATGTTTCACTTGCTTGGCACACCTTTTAATAATCAGGGAATCTTTTAATTATGATATTTACCTATACTCAAGTATTGCTCACAAGAAACGTACAGAACTGGTCCACTGGCTTCAGTACTTTCAGAGTTTCTTTAAATATCAGGTCAATAAGGGCCCATGCCACACCCCTATGATAAATTAAACACAAAACTTGAGGTGAGGTACGTCTATGGTGGGGCTTATTGAAGATATACAAATCATATTATGCATATTATAGTCTTTATTAGTGTCAGAGGAGGCCAAAACCTTTTTTTTCATTGCCTCTTAGATGCCCAGACGAGGAGTGTTGAAGCACTGGGACAAGGACAAGTACACTTAAAGCCCAAATACAACAGGCAGTCTGGTGGAAGTAGTCCCAGTAGTGACCGTTTGGCCTCCTCTGACGCTGATATTTATTGGTCTACTTTCTGAAAGGGACGATGTACCCGGGTCTTTCTGAACACTATATTTCCCCCAATATCCACCATCTGTATGCTGGATATGCCGCATATTGTGGCATAGTAACCCCTATAGGGTACCCCAGTACTCAAGGTGTCTAGTGGGCATATAGAGATTGTTTAAGATGCACAACATTCATATACTACTATTCTCTCCTGAGGAAGCCCCAAACAGGGGCGAAACGCGTCGAGGAACAAGGGACACTCACACCATTAGATAGACACCTGATGAACTCCTTTTGACCCCCATTTTGTTGTGGGGTGGAGCTGGTTCATCCTCAATCCCCCTTCTTTCCATTTTTTGGGGGGTTGTGGGGACCTGAGCCAGGTGTAGATATTGTAAATATATACTTTTGGAGTAATGAAAGTCTAACAGCTTTGAGATGTATATATGTATGTGTAGATGCATTTGTATATTTTTTAACATATGTATATGTGGTCAGCACCAATAAAGACAATTTTACCATAATATGATTTGTATATCAGAAGTCAGAAGGAAGTGCAGACTGTGATCGGCTGTCACACAGCCCATTACTAGCTGCATTCCTCTGTGTGCCAGCCTGGGGTCAGATTTCACCATGGGCTGTGTGTCTGCACTTCCTTCTGATTTATATTATTTCAGTACATGGCAGCCTCACCACACCCCCTATATCTGTGTCAGCTGCCA
>CM070036.1:122624667-122635587 GCA_036250615.1 Ptychadena robeensis
ACCGGGGGCTCAATCTGAGGGGTTATTACAAATGAACATTTTACACAATGCCCCCGTCCTGGGGTAACAGCCCCTTCCTCCCAACTTGCACGCACACATGCCTTCAATTGTGGGGATGATGCCATGTTCAAGTGCTCTGTAAGTAACTTGCAACATCATTGACATTTTCAGAATGAAATTCCACCATTTGTAAGCACTACACAGAAATCCTCTTTGACATCTGCTTGAAGAGAAATGAACCGGTCTTTTATAAGAGCAGAAAACATAAAACAAAGGAGAAGAACCAGAAGAATGGGGAAATATAGCAAGAATCTCAGCCTTTTGTATCGAGTTATATTTATTTGTTATGCTACAAAAATGACAATCTTAGCAATATAACTTAACACTGTTTGCAAAATGTTGACTGTCTTTCGGATTGCATGTGAGTAAATGTCTTAGACAGGAAAACAACTAATATTTCATGGTTCCATTTGTTTTTTATTTCAAGACCATAGTGCGACCATCAGAAAAGATTTGTCACTCGTTCTCTTACAAACGTTCAATCCGATAAGAAAATACAGTTCAGATATATAGTACAGTAAAAGTCTCATTATCATTATGTCTTTACAGATATTTCTAGAAGTCAATACTAAACCAAAATAATTCCCCAAAAATAGTTTGTCATCATGTGACTATTTGTAGGTTCAGTAATGCTGCTGTTAGTACTAGAAGTTGGGAGGTAGCTGGTTGGTGTCACAGATTGCCACTTACTGGGCATGTAATGTAATGTATGATAAAACGATGGGGCAGGTGGATTTGTTCTTTAGGCTTCAGGTCATGTATTGTGTGGTCTGATGGGAGTAAGTGCCATGTGGTTGCCATCTATATCTAATGCTGGTTAGACTGAAATGTGTGAGCTATAGGTTGTATACCCCCTGTTATTGGATATAAGCGCCATTACAGTTATTCTGTTCCTGTAATGCTTTGCAAAAAAAAAAAAAGGGTTATGTTGCCACTGCGTTTTTTGATCCGTCGGGACCCCTATGTTAAGCGCAGTGCTTGGCAGGGGTCCAGACGGATCACATACATATTACCTGCTCGGCGGATGCTCTGTTCTCACGGCGCTGAGCTGATCCGCCGAGCAGGTAATGCCGATGTTATCCATCGGGACCCTTGCCAAGCACTGCCCTTAACGTAGGGGTCCTGACGAATCACACAACGCTGTGGAAACATACCCTTAGGCTGCCCATACACGGGTTGATACCTGCTCAATCGATAAACGCTCAAGCAGCCGTGGTGAGGTCATTGTGACATCACTTAGCTGCGCTTGAGTGTTTATTGATTG
This sequence comes from Ptychadena robeensis, assembly GCA_036250615.1. Taxonomy (NCBI): domain Eukaryota; kingdom Metazoa; phylum Chordata; class Amphibia; order Anura; family Ptychadenidae; genus Ptychadena; species Ptychadena robeensis. Next base: position 122,625,992 of record CM070036.1, read on the forward strand.
AGCGACGAATCGATGTGCACCACTTTGTACAATTGATACAAAGTAATGGCAATCGAACATGGATTTACCAACATGTTCGTTCCCTGATCAAGCTAAAGGCTGCGTTCGATTACCGAACAATAGATCACTGCAAATGTGCATGGTGATCAATTGTTCAGGAATTGAACTGAAAATCCACCTGTGTATGGGCGCCCTAATACTATCAGCCTATAATGAGATGGTACCAACTGTCCTTAGAATGCTGGAATGCTGAATTGCTAGCTAAGCAGGTAAGCAGAGGATACTCAACAACAAGCACACGAGCAGAAGAGTTTCCATGGTAGGCGGTAAGCGTTCAAACCTCCTATCTATTCGAGCAAAGGTGGTCTTGGTCTTAAGTATCACCAGAAATGCAAACCATATAAAAAAGACAATTGTCAATGTATAATATTATGAATACAGCTTATCATTACTTCTTAAGACCCACCATAAGGACCATATATAAGTCTACATGGAATTCATTACTTTTGAACATTCCATAGACACAGACCTTAAAACAATCTGTATTATTGGTTAAGATTGCAAAATTAGAGTGACATGGTTAAAAAAAATATGTTGTGAATGTGCTATGCCTCGTTCAATGTATGTAGACAAATTTCTGTTTTAAGATACTGAAGGTTACGCTTTTCTAAAAAAAAACTCCAGGATCAGATTAACAATGAAAAAAAAAAGGAGCTAAAGGTAGTCATACATGCTTCGATATTTTCTTTCGATGAAACAAAAAATCGATCTGTTTATGTCGATCAAGCGGGAATCGATTCGTGCCCACCTGTTTTGATTGACTACAAGTGATTGACAACAAACAGAAAAGTGATCTGATATGTTGGTAAATTGTAGTAGATTGTTTACATTTCCATGTGGGTTTTTGCTTTCCTGGCGCCCTCTTGTGGCGGAAAGCGGTAATGGTGCTTTAACCTAAATGAATCGATCAGTTTTAAATCAAGCACACTGTGTGTTGGTACAATGGATCGATGTTTGACTGACGAGTGATTTTAAATTGCGCAAAATAATCGACTCATGTATAGCTACAATGCACAATAGTATTCCTGACTCCTGTCACCTAGAGTTGTCTGGAACTTAAGGTGGCAGCACGATATAGTATAGTACAAATAAGTATTAACAAGCTTATCTCCTTGTTGAAGTATTGACCCCCATACTGAAGGTCTGGTCACAGAAGAGCCAGTAGACATGTATATAAGTTGTATTTAATTTGAATGAGTTGGATTCTCATGAGTATCCATGGGAAGAGGGGGCTCAGAAAGAGTATTTAACAAGCTTCAGTCCTACTTATAGCCCTGGGGTTCTGAGTCTGGGCAACACATGTAAATGAGTGAAAAGCAGAGACATATTATATCCAAGGGGCTAGTTCATACTTAAATACGGTTCATGGGTATTTTCGTCTGGTTTATGCATGTTGCATAATTATTGATGTCAATGGCATTGCATTAAAATACATGTAACCATGCGTTGTACTGCATTTAATGCATCAAAATAAGCACCTCCTCTGCTCAGTCCTTTAATTGTATTGGCTAGTAGAGTTGGACAGGAGAATAACAGGAGAATAAATGTATTATTTTTCCACCGGCCAGATCAGGCACGGAAAGATTTGGGCAGAGGAAGAATTTTTTCACTAGAGACCGGGTAGAGACCTCAGTCTCTGTATAAAACAACGGGCAAAAAAAAGTGACGCCACTTCCGGCATATGGAATAAGGAACTGTGTGGTCTATGTACCGGAAGTGACATCACACGCTCCATGTACCGGAAATTTGAATTTCCCTGCGATCAGGCGAATGTCAGACTTTTCTAAAAGTCTGATCCACCTGTTCGCGAACAGACAAGGCCGATGTTTAGACATCACTATTGGCTAGGATATATCAGTCACACTAAAGTACAACGCATGCATAATCATGCAACCTTATGCAACAGATAGGTATAAACCCAACCTGATAGGGAGCTTGATAAAGTGGATGTTATTTTTTATAACTGCAAATCCTACTTAACAAGGAGGTCTGATAATATCTGCAGTAGTGTTGAGGCAGAGCATAGCTGTCCAGAAGCACCCTAGTGATGTGTTTTCCCCAGAACTTAAGCCACCAACACTGGACTGGATGCATGAGCCACATCGGGGGCAGTACTTTCTTGGTTTGCTGATCTGCATGTTATAAATTTTTTCGCATACCTCAGTGCTGGTTATGTTCCATTCACTTCATTCTTTTCAACAAGGTAAAGCACCTAATATGAAGCATTACACTATATAGAGAGCACCAGTATATATGAGAGTTTCGACTTAGCGCCAAATTATACAGCACCTGGTGATGATCTAAGTTGTACCAAATATACAGTATATCTATATTATTAGACAATGATGTGATGAGTGAACAATGTGAGTGATTCAGTGGTGTTAGCCGTTCTGTTTTGTGTTTTACTTCGTGTTTTATTAAAAAAACTTCTTCCGAGCGGAGAACCTACTTAAGATAGAACTATTATGACAGTCTAAACAGGTTACACATATTGTTATAAAAGATAAAGACAGTCTAATTAGATTTATTTTTGTACTGAACTATTTTAATGAAATTAAACTTGATTGGCTAGTATTGGATACTGTATTTAATCACTATCAGCTTATTAGGTAAGGTTCTAAAAAAGTGACTTAAAGTGCTAATTAGCTTTCTACCGTAATTTACTTTGCTGGATAGGATTCCACAGTGCATTCATGTTTAAGTGCTTGGGCAGGTCTACCAGGGTTAAACCATTAGCCGGTGTGATGTATGGTGCGGCCATATTTTCTGACAACACATTATGGTGCCTTTTGGTTTCCGGGGCCGACTCTTACTTTGTTTGTGGCTAGAGGTACAGATTTATAATTCATTTTTACCATTTTTCCTAGCAGGGTGTTAATATTTGTTTGCAATGGGGATTTTTTGGTGGTTCCTAGAAAAAATAAGGCTGTTGGAGGTGCCTGTCAGTTTGTGTACAAGATCTTTATTCTATAAACATCAATGCGTTTCATGGTGCCACACACCACTTCTTCAGGATAGTACAATTTGTGGGTAGCCTACTGCCTCTTTAAGGTTAGATCGGGAAAACATGCTATTTTTTCTGGAACCACCAAAAAAAAAAACATTGCAGTATTTGCAGAAAGACGACTACGTCGCTCTTTCACCCCGGGCACCCAGAAATAACACTTCTGTGAATGTACCAGCCATAAACTTTTATTTCAGTTGTATGTTTACTGCATAAGACAAAAAGCAATGCACATGGCCAAAGCAAACTCATAACTAATCAGCATTAAAGTCAGGGTCATCTGGGGACTATGGGTAATATACTATTTGCTTCTTCTTAATTGACAATCTCAATTAATTCTCAAAGATAACAATATAGACCCTTGTGGGGGTTTAGTCGCATTAGAAGGCTTCAGGTGGGTATAAACATTTAAATTTTTTTCTTTCAAATTCTTTTTAGCTGAATTGATGGAACAAAAATCGATTGAGCAGTGATGGATTGGTAAATTTAATTATATCTTTCAAGTAACTGATGTATTTTTTTGGTATTTCCATCTATTTGTATCCAATGGTACTATGGAGCATGGGCATGTAACTTTCCCAGCCAAATCCCCATTTCCATTAATCCCGGATTTTTCCTGGTATTTTGAAATCAGGGTACCTTAGGAGGGGGCGTTACTCTGCCTCCTGAGTTCCCACCCCGCTTGTGCAGATAATGTGCGGGGTGGGAGGTTAGGAGGCAGAGTAACGCCCCCTCCCTCCTTAGTTAGCCAGCCAGCATACAGGAGAAAGGGGAAATAAACCTCCTGATACCAGAAGTGACACCAATGATGCCACTTCCTGTATTTGGAATGCAGAAGTGTCACTCCAACTGTCACTTCCACGTTCCAAATACCGGCATTGGTGCATGATGTTTTCCAAAACTATCTAACAGAGAATCAAGCTGTGTATGCGTAGCTTGAGAGCCCTATGCCGTGTGTTCATATAAGATTTCATTGTCGCTGTTGTGAACTTTGAAGAGTACATTTCTCCACAGAGGTGAGTGGATAAATGTACTTCAGAATATTAAATGTCTAGACACTTTTAAAATAACATACACTCTTTGCCAGTTATCGTCGCTCTCACCTCTGCCTTCTTAAATAAATAAAAACTTGGTATTCTTTAAGGGAAACACCTAATTATCCACATTTAGGGAAACCCATAATAACAGTACCATGTATTTATTGTTAACCCTTCCTGTGCTATGCTAATTGCCTGGTTGTCAGTTCGATCCAATCACTGTCCTTCAATATGTTATATTGTCCTACACTGTTCTTAGGGCCCTTTCACATTAGCTGTGTTGCCTTGTGAACCCACGCAGGTACACAAAACACCACATTACTGCAATGCGCTATTGCGTGTTATGCCTCCAATAATGGTGCATGTATGTAAAAATATGTGTAGCAGGGCATGTTCCACAGTAATGCATAACACATGCAAGTGTGAATGGAAACCTGTTGTACCATGCACTAATGCTAACAGGCTGAGGTAAGGGCAATGAAACACTGCTAGTGTGAAAGGGCACTCACTCCTATTCCAAATCAATATTTCAAAGAGCACTGAAGCCAGAGACCGCCAGACAACTAGCATTAAAGAAGGAGGTCAACAATGGCCAACTAAATACTTCTCTCATCACAATCTTCTATAAGTCACCAAAGTTGCATGTAGTGTAGGGGAGTACACTGGTAGGCCTCAGTCTTTTCAGGGACAATTCTTGGAGCTGAAATACAATGCAAATCATTGATTAGTGAAATTGTGTAACCGTGACCAAATAACATGGGAGACTGATCACTGCAGGGAGTGAAATCTTCAACCTCAGCACAAAATATATTTGTCAGTTATTAAGATGAACCGTTCTTGTTTACAGTCATAACAATTATTGAGCATATGATTGTCTTCTGCGCAAAATAAATGGTTACATTATGCAATATACATGTAACATAGACATCACTTGTCTCCAAAACTCATGGAGAAATTCAAGCTGCTTATAATTGATGAATCATATGTACAAAAAAACAGGCAGAATCTTAGAATCTCACGTAGCCCAGCTGGGCTTAAAATACAAAAATACCAACCACTTTAACACACAAGTTCCTCCTGTCTAGAGAGAGACTTGTATTATTCTTGTTAACAAGTGCTGACTTTACATGGCTCCTTCCCATTTTTACAAACAGGTATCTGATGTGCATAGAAAATTCCCTAATAAATAAAACAGCCCCAACCTCGGGTCTTAAAGTATATTCATAGGGCATTTGGGTATATGGCAGCATTGTGTTTTATTTAAGTGGTGCTCTATCATGATTTTCATCTTGAATAAGTCAAGTACCACCATTTATGTAAACTGGAATATAGTAGACTCCTTGTGATGGGTTGAGGGAATTTACCAAAGTGAGTTATCACCATGCAAGGTGATCATTGGGTATTATATTTATACGTATTGGGTTGTTTTATGTGGTAACAAAATCAATTTGGAAAGGATACCCAATACTTCCATCAATGTAAAGGGGAATAAGTCTGTTGTAGATTTGTGAATAAAAGAATGATGGGTTGACTAAAGGAGGAAAGGTGGGCATACACGGGGTCGATACCCATTCAATAGATGGACCCTCGAAAGCTGCATGATGATGTCACCACTCTGCGCTGGAGGCAAATCGATGTGCACCACTTTGCGCGATCAATTACAGTTCGATACTTTGAATGGGGACTCTTGTCTACATCCAATGTAATGGCAATGGAGCAGGGATTTACCAACTTGTTAGTTCCCAGTTTGATCAAGCTTTCTTTGAGCGGGATTAATTTATCCCACTCGAAGAAAGGGGGGCCGCATTTGATTCTCAAACAATCCATCCCTGCAAATGCTCATGGTGGTCGATTGTTCGGGAATCAAATGAAAAATCCAGTGTATGCCCACCTTAAGGCCAATCGCCTAGGACAGTGAGTTATCTCCCTGCAATGGATAGTTAGCTTATCTTAGTGAATGTTGTAGGACAAGCACCTGCCCAATCACATGCAGTTAAGACATGGTTTGCTGGTATGTGATTGCATAACTATAGCCAGCAGAACATTTCCTCATTCACAAAGCTACCCCTTGCAGAGTTTTAATTCACTCAGCTAAGGAACCAGCTAAACCACTGTACATCAACCCAATTATCCCAGTAACAACTTAACATAACTGACTCTTCAGTGATTAGACGTCTACTCAAGCATCAATGCCTACGTAGGTAAATACCGAAATTTTGCATAATTTTTACACTCTGGGCAACATCCTTAAGTCTCTCATAACATAGTTATTTTTTTCAGCAAATAATTTCATGTAGTAAAATTCCACTTTACAACCTGAGATACTCCATCAACGTAGAAGGCGTGCACATATGCAATATAAACATATCTTTCAATTCTTTAGACAATTCTGAGACATCAATATAAATGGGATTTAGGCCAAACCTTTTTCCTATTCCATCTCTATTTTCATAACTCTATTGTAAAACATATTTTTGGGGAATTTGGGATACTCTGCTGAAAATAAATATCTATTTTTTTTATAATATAATAAATTCTTTATTTGTATGTAATCTAAATATATGTTACTACCTCCCTAACTGTTACAGTGGGGTGGCGTTGTTTTTTTCATTATGGCTATAACGTTCATGGTGCACTTGTATTCAGCTTTGGATTAAAAAACAAATCTTAAAAAGACGTAATCTAGTTCATTTAAATTCATCCCAACAAACATAAAATAAATCAGTGTAGTGTCAAAAATTTTATGTTTTAGTGGCCTTATTATAACATAATCAAGAAGAATTCAAATTAACACTGGAAATGTTTGTTGACGCTTAAAGGAGATATATAAAAGCTTATCCATATAGGAAAACCTAATGTATTATGAAACATAAAAATGTAGAACTGAAGTTTTTGAAAGTCTGTGGAGATCATGGTTTGAGTATCAGCATGTGTTAAAAAGTAAATAACTGTCAGTGTTGCCTAGTGCTAACCATTGGATCATTAGAATCCAGTAATTGGTATTTGGAAGTTGGAGTCAGTGTATGGAACATGAAACTTGGGCCTACTCACATAATGTTCAATCATACTTCAGATACTGGGTATGTGTAAAGCTGGCCATACACGCAGCAATCCCTGCACGATCCTGGAATGGATGATTGGTCAGAGAATTGGAGCGCTTTTTTGTGTGCCAGCCGATACTTGGCCAGAGAAAAATGGCCGATCGCGATTCCGGGCCACATGGACCTATATGTGTATGGCTGGCTTTAGAAATTATACCAGGTACAAAATAACAGATGAGTTAAATAATGGTGAATACCCGGTGATTTGAGGAATTCTAGGAAATAGTCTTCTTTATCTGCTGTGCAATATATGTGTATACTTTTACGGAACTTTCAGATTCGAAGGACAGGTCAGATATTTCATCACTTGTAAAACCTGCATAACTAGACTTTTTATTTAGTATGATTGAGTTAGAGTAGGCAAGGTGATTAGCTTAAGTTTACACATGCTAATAATCAATCATATGATGTGCTTATCCCTATTAAAAGCAATGAGATAGCCAATCAATATTACAGGCTGGTGAGCTGCATGCAACTTTCAAAGTGATGGTCGCATTTGCTTTTCATAGAGGTTTGCTGTAGAGAAAATGGATCCCTGAGGCCACCATTAGTCCACGGTAGAGCAAAGTGCTGCATGTACAGTAAGATAAATACTGTGCCCTGTACTGGACCTGGAATCACCATACAGATTATTTATCTCTACAATGACAAACCACGTATCCACAAACTGGGCTAAAAACATAACTAGCCACCAGTCCGCGTATCCACAAACTGGGCTCAAAACATAACTAGCCACAGTCCGCGTATACACAAACTAGGCTCAAAACAAGACTAGCCACCAGTCCGCATATCCACAAACTGGGCTCAAAACATAACTAGCCACAGTCCGCGTATACACAAACTGGGCTCAAAACAAGACTAGCCACCAGTCCGCGTATCCACAAACTGGGCTCAAAACAAGACTAGCCACCAGTCTGCAGTATGTTCCATGAAAGTAATATTAATAAAACATGGCAGATAATACAAAATGATCTTTCCTTTTACATTTGCAGTGGTAATTTGAATTCCTCTTTTTTGTGCAATACACACAGGCCTTCCTTAATTACCAAAGTCACAAAAACACATTAGGTCAAAACAAATGAAAGAAATAGTAGAACATCTTTGCATAGCACTAAATGTATAATGAGTTCTGCTGCTAAATCTACTACATTTGCTTGTGCAATATCTTTCTGTGCGGACATGTTCGTCTGTTCTTTAGCACATATATGGGGCCATGGTAGAAAAGTCAGTCTGTAGAACTATACAGTATATGTATTCCATCATGAACAGGCAAAGCACCGTCTGTGTTGGGGTTTTGTAGCAAATGCATTGATATTTTGCCCAGTATGGCCAAACTGATATATTCACATGATATCGTCTTGCAGCGTTCGCTTTAAGTTCTTGAAAAAAGGTTTAGCCTTTACAAATATGAACATTTTTTTTTCAGCTCATTCAAAACCGTGATGCATGCAGGTAGAGATCAGTAATACATGTACATATCCAGAGTCTTTAGCATAGAATAACAGAGAATAACAAGGGATCGATTTGCACTTGGAAGTGATCACAACATCCATAGAGGAAGTTAATGACACACAACTATTACCTCTCAGTCACACTTGTGCATACTTACAAAATACATGCAATGTTACTGTTGCTTATGATACATCACAGAAAGAAATCGTTAGGCAAAATGGTAACGTTACACTGTTTATCCAATAGCTGTACAGTAACGGAAATAGGGCTAGTTTATTGAAAACTGGAGGTGTTTGCTGTAACAGCCAACCAGGTTTTAATCTCTTTCCAAATTAATATTAAAATAGATTTGTATTAGGTAACACAACTGATTTATATGCATCAGATTTGATACATTAACAGATAATAAAACTCCTGAACTCTGTGTACTGTATTGGTGTGTATTATGAATGAAAATGAGTATTACACCTATAGCAAGGTTTATAAGCCACTGGTTTGTTCCAGTTTGGATATACTTAACAACACAGCCTGATGGTAATAGATATAGTCTTTGGGTTATTAAAGAAAAAAAACTTGGGAACAAATTGAAGTTGGCCAACTGAGCCATTCCTACCATGAAGCAAGGTTAGATGGCATTGGCAAAGCGGCAGCTCTCATGGTCCTTCTGCCTCCTACTGCATTGTAGAAACAGCATATATACAAAGTAAACTATACCAGAAGGGTTTATTTATGAATGTTCTTTGCAAACAAATATAACACTTTCTCCTTTCGCAGTAACAACCGAACATATAGAAAATAGAGTTTTTGGTTGGATGAGAAGAAATTACTTTAACCTCCCTGGCGGCTCAATTATCTATTTTTCTTTCTCAAAGCAGTAAGCCGGAAATCGAAACAGATTTACCATATAATCTGTATACATTTCTACTTTTCCTGCCCCCCCCC
>CM070036.1:122635666-122650440 GCA_036250615.1 Ptychadena robeensis
CCCCCCCCCCCCCACATGTCTCTGGACATGGACCCAGGTAGAAGGTGCTAAATAAAATCTACTCCGATCTGGACTCGGGAATAGGCCCGGGGGAAAAAACTCAACAGCACAAGGTCATATAAAAAATCTTAAACAGCATAGGTTGAATGACTAGAAAAAGGGTTCATCAATGAATAATTAATAAATTCTCAAAATATATATATATTAAAATGACACACCATACTTTTATTAACATTCTTTTCAAACTAGCAACTATAGGATTGTCAATATACTCTAGAAATGGCTTCATAATATAGATTTAGTATTGATATAATATTCTGTAAGTAATGCTATGGTGTTTGAGTTAGGTTACCTGAATATAGGATTTGTATAAATTTTATTTGGTGTACCGTTTAAGGCAAATAAATGTAAAGGCATAATGGGTATTCAAAATATTGTGCAGAATCTATCCTGGCAATCTCCCTTTTACTACATATTTGTAATACTTAGATAGGTGTACAATTATGAAGTAGGTAATGCTTCATTCACCAAACATTCACTACAGGTGTATCTTCCTGGTGCACACGTTTTGTAATGGTGACCCCCATATCCTATCAGAATAGATTTTGTAGACAATACCATAAATATTTGTAGGATGACTTTATACATGCAAACAGCTTTATTTTTTTCAGTTATCATTGAAAGCAGATATCTTATCAAAACTGGAAAATAATTCCATGTAGAGGATATTTTCTATTGGTTATAGCTATGAATAACTTAATAACCTCCATTCTTTACAGTCAAGGTAAGTACCATCTTAACCCCTTAGATCTGCCATTCCCATTGTGTGCACATGTGATTGAGCACCAGCCATTTGAGGGCTTGCTAGTTTGGTTGAGAGCCGACATGGCACTTCTTACCAATGACATATTTTGAATTTAACTGATTTGGGTAAAATCTACTTTACATTAAATCTGAAATTCAGTTAATATTTTTGATCTATTCACAGTTGTACTACACTTGAACTAACTAATTGAATAAGTTAGTGTGGTCACACTCATCCTAGGGTACAATGAGTTTATTTCTATCCTGTCATAGTAAATAGAACAATAGAACCCACCCTAATACCACAGTGTACTTGTAGTAAAACAATTATATATGATGCAGTTTATATTTCTATTGTTTTTCAATAAATGATTAGGAAATCTGTGAAGGTTTATATTATGAAGTAAATGAAGTCATTTCATTGAACTTCTTTTTTGTCACAGAACAAGCAGGGACATGATGAATCAAGGTTTTTTTATGGATGGATCTCAGTAAACAAGCTAACTGGGATAATTAAAGCACATCTGGGTTATTATCTTAAATCGGTTGTAAACTCAAAAAAAAATCCCCCACATATCCACATCCATATACCATCTGTCAGCAGTATACATCTGTGAAAACTGCTACACAGAGAAAAAAAAAGGTACTTACAATCTTCACTTCCTCATTCCCTAAGGCACCATCTTAAGTACTGGCCTGTAGCCACTTCTACCCATTCTGTTGGACATTACTAAGGTGTCCCTCCCCTGCAGACATATTTACCAATCCCAAAGGGATGGAATTTGATGTGAAGAAGGATGAAGATGACACTAGGTGACAGGGAAAGCACAAAGAGAAGGAGAGGATGGAAATGATAAGTGGTGGAGAAGGGGTTCAGTGTGCAGGTGATATGGGGGTGACATGGATTTGGGGGGCACACAGGTAGGCTGAGGATGAGGTTAGGTAGATAGGAGGTAATGGTGGAGGACACACAGGAGGATTTGGGCGCTGCACTGACAGAACACCTGCCATTGTTTACTTCTCTGCCCTCACAGCTCCCGTGTTCTCCTGCTCTTTTCACAAACACTTGACAGCTCAGCAACACAAGAATGTTGAACTCCCTCCGGAGACAGAGAAGGGGGAGGGAGGGGGATTTTCTGCTGACAGAGAGGAGCTGCAGATGGCTGTGACAGTGATGTCACAGAGGACAGGCAGAGCAGAGCATTATGGGGCTGCAGAGGCAGTGGAATGATTTCCCGGCAGCCCTTTCAGCTATGACAAGTGCCCAGGCTACACGTCACAGCATGGGAGGTGCAACCTTGGAAAAACTCGCCCCTCCAGCTTTAATATTTTTTTTATTTATTTTGGACAGTGATTGCCCTATCTATTTGCAGCCTGATGCCGATAGTGCAAAGTGACCTACAATGTGGTAGGTCTGCTTTAAGGTGTATTTTGCCCAGAGTTTGGGCTGTCTGTAATATGAAATGTAATAAAGTTTATATAAAAAATTAAAACTGCATGAGACATTTATTATTGTGTAGTCTCTACTTACATTTTTTGGGGAGACCTCTTGTATCTACATGGATAAATGGTGGAAAGCAGGGGCCAATGTTCCTTGTGGAAGTACAAGCTTCAAATACATTTTATTTTATTATAATTGGAATAGTAATTGTTTTTTTTTAAAGTATCCATTTGAACTTAAAATCATGGTAATACCTTGGTTGTCTAGTTACAGTTACTGAATCTCAACTAAAATGTGCATAGTTGGGGTTTGTTCCCAATGACTGATGACCAAACGTACATTGTACATCCCGGGCTCTTCCTGGTCTATAGAGAAAGGGGTGAGAAGAATATTTTCTTTTGGCTGGCTGTTTATTAATAGTTTTGAGCGAGAATATTCGAAATTTGAATATATTTGACAAATATCCTACATTCGTGAATTCGCAATATTTCGCTCAGATATTTGAAATATTCCTCATATTATGCTTCAACATTGTTTACCGGCATACATTGCACATATACAGTATGTGTGCATTGCGAACGGATACGCGCAATACACACAGTGCTCGTACTGGCTAAGATCACGAAATGAAGAAGAGACGCTGTAAAGCTGGTTCACAAATCTTTGCGAATAATTGCGAATAGCCATGCACGATGTAAGGCAATAGAATACAGTCTAATCGAATTTTATGAATTTGAATATACCATATGCCACTCAACAATATTTATCAATCTACTATGGTAGAGTTCTGAAAATCAGCAATAGACCGCTTTGCAAACGTTAGCTTTTGAGTCCATAAATGATCATCGGGTGCTACAATAGAATCTAAAATCTATCTGGGGCTTTATGGTCAGAAACCTATTTCTCCAGTAATGAGTAGAAGCTCCTCATGATTAGTCCTGGTCAGCACTACCCCTAAGATCAAAGGGTAGGAAGGTAAAATATGCAAACATACTTAAGGTCTGTAACAGATTTAGATGCCAAATACATTATGACCATGCTTGTAAGATATCATTTCATTTGAATGAGGGGAAATCTTAAAATAGGCAATGCAAATCATTCTTTATTACATTAACTCTGTCAGTCTGTTAAATTTAGTTAAAAAGGAGTAAACTGAAATGAGAGGGATGTTAAAATGTTATGTGGTTTGTAATTAATTAATATTGTGTAGAAGATCAGACTGAAGCTTAGCTAACACTTATAGGTGGGCTACTCCTCAGCATGATGATGTAGGATATATGCCTATACCTAAGGATGTGTATCGGTATACCAGTACTAAGTAGGTATAGGATTCATTACATCCAAACAAAATTAAAATCAATGCCTAATTAAGACTATGAGTGTTCTCTGAGGTCCCTAGTTGCTAAGAGAAGGGCATATTTAATATAGACAAAGCTAGTTTCTTTCCTACCAAGTCATCTCACTGTGATAAGTCCCTAGCCAATGGTAATAAACTGAACTGAATTCTCACCTTCGCTATTCTTTCTTGATGCTCCATTTACCAACCAACTAAAACATACAGGATATAGGGGACTTTATCAGAGGGTGTTTATCAGAATGCAGAGCTTCAGAATAGTGATCACTAGTTGAGCACAAACTCATATAAAGGATAGAAGGTCAATCATCAAACGGTGGTGTGTTAAGAGAATATGTAATTGTGCCCTGAATAAAAAGAAGGGCAATCTATTATATGCTCTTCTTGAAAAGTAAAGCAAATAAGTCTGCACTTTTTTGTGTTCTTGGAAATATAAATTGATATATTTTTTCAGTAGTTTCTTTTGCTTTTACTAAGTTTTAGACTAATTCCCAAAATTACACACATCTTTATACAATATTCTATCTACATACCCAGACATAATTACTATTTAGGATAAAAGCTGACAGAACTAAGGTTAACTATCGTGTGTGTGGGCTGTACCAGTGGACCATCACAGAAATGTGTTCATGTTTACATTATATAAAACGTTGCATGCTCCTGAGTAGTTTAACGTTAGGCATTAATGTTTTCTATGAGATTTATCTCTATAGTTCAACTGGGACATGACATGGTATTTTTCTATAAAATGTGGACTAGTTTGTTTGCAGAAGTTTAACCCCCCCCATCACTTTAACCCCCCTAGCAGTCTGCCCATAGCGCACCATTTTTAACGGTGCGGTACATGCGATCGCAGCAGAGTACAATGTACTTTGCATTTTAACACCTCTCATGACTGGGCGGGTTATTAACACCTCACAGCTCCAATAATACTAATATAGCAACACCTACCTCTGTGAGGCTCAGACCTTATGCTGGTTAACATGTGGATTGGTGCTATACCCCAGAATATATATTTGCACTAAGATCGTGTACAGTCACTCTGAATTAAGAAAGCCAGTCAGATGATTAGCATGATGTCTTTAAGAAATAAACACAGCAAGTCCAGTTGATTTGAATTCAACACTATAGATACATAGTAAATTGTTATTTTTAAATTCCTAATTACCTTGTATGTACTTCTGGCAGTGCTTTACCATCCAAATGGTAATTTTTCGGGGGAAGAGTGTTTACAGCACTGTTTTTTATACTTTTCCTCACTGAATAATACTTGATCGAGGTAATCATCAAATCATCATTACTTCATAATGTATAATGGGGCATGCTTGTGTAGGAATTTTACAGACAGATGCATGGAATGGATAGAGGTGCTAATTTAATTTTAAGTTGCAGTGGTCTTTTTCAGAGCTGTATATAAATATATATAATATAATGATATTGGTTTTTCTTTTCTTTCTTTCAAATCTTCTTTCCTTTCTAGTATACAACTTGCTATTCTCATATGTTTTACTATAAGATTGTCCTATCCTTGCCCCAATTCTATACAACTAATCTCATCTTGTATCCTTTTTGCAGATCGTGAGCATCGTGAATAGTTGTCTCCCATGCTTAACTAATATCGCACATAATGAAAGACAGCACATTCTCAATTGCCAATGACATATGGGTTATATAAATGTTATTTATCTTTGAAACATGAAAACTAGGGATTTTTTTGATTTTGACTTTTATATTTAAGAATTATTTAATGTTTGTCTTGCAGTACAAACCATGAACACAAATTGCATTTACATGAAATAAACAGTAGGTGACTTTAGTTTAGGAAACATTGAATGCATAAGTTTACTATAGAAAGTATATACAATTTCTATGTATTTGCGTAGTATTGTTTTTCTTCCAGGGGAT
Organism: Ptychadena robeensis; assembly: GCA_036250615.1. Lineage (NCBI taxonomy): Eukaryota > Metazoa > Chordata > Amphibia > Anura > Ptychadenidae > Ptychadena > Ptychadena robeensis. The sequence goes on from CM070036.1 coordinate 122,641,171, forward strand.
ATAAACAGAAACAGAGAGAGGGGAGTGATCCGTACCCCTGCAGCTGCCTCTTCATTAGATCGGAGCCACACGGAGCAGTGAGTTTGCTCTCCTGTGGCTCCGATCTCTGCCTGACGAACCCAGCTTGTCCACTGCTGTTCAGAGCTAGACGAACTGGGACCACCAGGAACGGCAGGGGGGTTAATATAGTCACTATGTTGGGTACGGTCTCTTTTGCATTAAAAATATGTTGGATATGGGCAAAATGGTAGTAAGGAGGCTCAGTGATAGTAATTGCTAAATTGCCATATCATTCTGATCCAGAATGACATATGCTATAAATCCACACAGTGGCATGTGTTTTAGACACAAGAACAAAGTTACCCAAAATAATATATTTACTGTATATAATATATTATGTAAATCTGAAATACAACCCCTGGTTAAAAAAGGCCACTCCTGCTTTAAACATTAGGCTTTAACTTTCTACCCAATCTCTTGGATAACACAATATGTGTTTAGGAGCTCTAACAAAAATCAAAGTGCCATTTCAAAAAAAATAAGTGCTATGAATCTATTCCCTCTCGGAACATTACCATTCAATTGCATCTAGAGCTCAGTTTAAAACCTTTTACTGTCCAAAGCAGAAATGTGTTTAGGTAGTTTAAAATGAGAAATTGACAGAGAATCACACTTTGCTTAATAGGGACAAATATGGTGACTTCTACTGCACCTGTTTACCTATACCAATTTTACAATAAAAATCAGCCAGAGGTAGTGTAAGAGATACGTCTGAAATGCATGTATTTCTAAAAAGAAGAGTTTCCAGTAGCTTAAAAAAAGCTATCACAGTAACAAAGAAGAATTCAGGAAAAATGTCTTAATGGTGTTTGCGGCTTTTTGCCTAGGTAAAGTGTGAAAATCAGTGTTTTTTGCATCATAACACAATACTTTCACAATATATAAATGAGATGTCACATGCGGTATAATTTTTTTTTACAGCTAAGGGTCTACATGTTGGCAATAGCATTTGCATAATTAGCAACTTTTTCTGGCGGTCCAGTATGAGTCCTGAGAGCAATGAGAGTCATAAGAAGTGTCCAGGTGTGGACATAAGCATTGATGTGTGGAAATGTTGTTTTGTTTGGTTGTCATAATGTCATGGTTTCTACATCTGGGTACAACCATACTATTAGACTAGAACCTGCTTTCCTATTATGAATAAAATGCTAATCATATTATAAAAAATTATGAGGTTGATGTCATGCCCCTACGTCTTATTGAGCTAAATAGATACCAACACAGCAACAGAAAGGAACAGGCAAACTAATAAGCACAGCAAATCAAGATAACAAATATCCATTTTCATGAATTTGAAGCCCATGCTTCAGAGTCACAACAAAACACAACTTTGGATTAACTCTCTATAGTATCCAGTCAATGTGATATAATATTTCTGTTTAGGATTTAGGGTAACACATTACACTTTAAGAAAATAAATGATCAATCTATGTAAACAGTCAAGTTCTTTTAGTGTTAATTGATGTGTTTTCAAAGGCCAAGTGATTCTAAACTACAGTATAATGGTTATATAATATTAATATTTCAACCAACTATTCAGTTTAGCCAGAAAGACTACTCAATACTCGTATTACCATTCTTAATATATGCAATGGGACAAATAGGTTATATAATAAAGGCACATGGCTTAGATTTTTTTTCTCTCTGGTATCACCAGACATGGTGTTTGATGCTGCTAAAAATATATTTTTTTGTAATTTGTAATAAATATAAACTCCACTTCTATACTGCAAATTATGTAACAGTGATATATAATAATAGAATATATGCTTTATGGTTTTGGTTCCTTAGGCCGTCTGTTGAACTACACAATATCTGTTGAACTATTGTGTGTGTGTGTATATATATATATATATATATATATATATATTTTTTTTTTATATTTGTTGATATGCCAGCCTTCAATTAAAAAAATATACGTCTGGCAAAAAAATAACCTGGCATAACATAAAACCCTGAATTTTTAATATGAATACACTTAGTGAGGTTCAGTGGTGGAAATCACACTGGTTAGAGGGATATGTGGCACTTTAGCAATGTATGTTAAGCTAAACAATTGGCTGTGATGTCACTGTTCATTACTAGGCACTGTCAAAATATGGATAATGAAGGAGGTAGAACAGAGTGAAATATGGATAAATGGATATCACAGTTCAGGAGTTTAAATAGCATAGATTTATCGCCCTTAATAGTACAACAGTGTGACGTTACCAGATTGGAAAATGCTGTGTTACTGTCATGTGAGTTGAGGCACAAAACAATAACACTTACCAAAGTCATTTATGAAAAATTACAGGGATTATCAACATGGTGAAACAATAATGGAATCCCAAGAGGTTTACTTCCAAATACCTGAGAAGGGAATGTGCAGAATCGAGAAGCAAGTTCTGTACAGTTGTCCTATTAACACCAACTACATAACACAAGAGTGATCAACGTACTATCATACTTAAACATCCAGTCAGCTTAGCTCTTTTCTTTCAGAAAAAAAAAAAGAAAGCATATCGGAAAAGGGAAGCTAGAGTAAAAAAATACATTCTTTTTAGGATTATCATTTTCTGTTCTTAAGTATAAAGGTATGATTGTTTAGAATTTTACCAGGCTTAAAACCTCTGACTACAAACCACTCCGAAAACATGCTACCCAACCATATTCTCACCATGCCTGGTCGGATCTGGTGCCAGATAAAGGGTTTTACGGTTTGTTTCTTAAAAAAATAAATTAAAAAAATATCATCTAGTGATAAAACCAAATATTTGCCTTGTTCTGAGAGGAACATTTGCAGCAGTGAGTGATTATTACTGCCCATACTGCACCACTGAGTGATCATGAAGGGTGACGGTTGGTAGGGATTTTAGCCGCAGGCACAATATCTGAGAATACCTTTTCTGTGTAGGATCCGTAGTGCTGGTGAATGCAAGTTAATATATATTTTTTGATTTTTTTCCTTTTTTTTTATATAATAACCGCTTTATAACTAGAAGGACCATTTGATGGCCACTTCTGCACAAAAGAGGTTAAAACTTCCACGGATAAACTTCACATCAAAAGGACAGAATAACAAAAACACGATAGTCACGAGTACCCGCATCAGAGGAACATTTTCATCCATGTCTATTTAGAACGGACGAGAACAAAAAAAGTGACGGAGGCAATGGAATGGAAGGGGAGACCCCAGTAGTGCCGAGAATTCTGAAGCACAGTCTCTTCTAGTCCTCAAACACTTCCAAGAACAGTGGGGGGAACAGTTCAGTGGGGCATTCCACTTTCATGTGCAAGAACCTGCTGGCATGGCAGGCTCCAATCATGCGGAGGTCGGTGACTTTCATCAGCAGTTTTGGCCAAAAGTGTGCAACGTTGTGTTTCCTGTAATTAATGTAGTGTTCAAAAGCCAAGAGGAAACCTTCTTGGCACTTCTCTATTCTTTCCACACTGGAGAGACCCGGACGATCTGTTGATAAAAGAGAATGGGTTTTGTCAAAACAGTCTATGGTTAGTTGCTAAGTACAGTCCTTTAGAATCTATCATCAATATTCTACCAGATATGCAGGAATAGGGGATTACAAGGACACCTGGTTAACTGCTATATTTTCGGACTATTAGACTCTATGATGTATAAGACCCTATACATCGGAGTATCTAATCACCTTAAAATGCCAGTAAACTGGTCGCTCTGTGCCCGAGGGTGTGTATGACAACCAGCTGCTTTAGCCCTTCTCACAAACTCATACAGCACAGGCAGGGGAAAGATCAGCCCATGGGAAGCTCTTTCCTCTGCAGTGTGTATGACAGCAGAGCTCAAGCTGTCCAACTTACAAACACATAGCAGAGGCAGAGGGAATTGTCAAAATCTTCCACAATTGTAGAATTCTATCAATAATAAATATCAAGATTGGCCCATAACTTTGTCCAAGTTTTACACCCCATACTCCATCTCTTGGAATAAGATTAGAGCTAAAAAAGTTATCATTTCCCACTTCAAACTTAAAAACCAAAAAAATCTTATCCCCCACTGTACTTTTATTAGAGTGGGTCAGGAAACACTTTTTTTCCCACCTTTTCCCCACTTTTTCCCCCTCATACAGCTACCTGTGTCTCTTTAAAAAAAAAAAATGTTTACTTGCAACTTGTAATAACTGTAAAAAATCAACTGAGCAGTGATAAGTCATGCTGATAAATTTCAGTTCATGGTACAACCCTAAATACCTAGTAGGGGTTTCTAGGTATGTAGATGGATTTGTTTCTGTTATGTAGCATGTGAACAGGGTTATTGTAAAAGATTCTATTGGTTTTGAATCGATCACACTACGTGCTGGTACCATCTCTGTTGGGGTTTGTTTTTACACATTTGTTTCCGCTGTTATTCAGTGGTTTAGGGCATATTACCTCTGCATTGGCGCTCTTTTAGCTTTTAGCTATTTGAATAGGGAATAGTTCAATGGACACATCGCTTGTCATTGAAGGCAACACCAGCATGCTGCTTTGTTGCCGCCGCAGTGGATTTTGTTCTATTTGAACGACTAAATGGGATGGGGTGTATCTGTGTATTTTTAAGTTAAAACTTAAAAAACCTCCCCTAAAGGATGCCATAAACGGCTCCATATTTCTTGCCCACCTGCTACAATCTACTAAAAGAAAAAGATATTCAGATACGTTCATGTTAAACACTATCTGCAGCAGGGACTGTCAGAACAAACTAACCATGGAAACTGAACAGGTTTTGAAACAAATTTCTAAAAGAAACTAACAGCCCAGGTACAAACGAAAAACACACCCCAGATTACATATGTATAGGCCTGGAGAAGAGAACTAGGGGTGGAGAAGCAAGAAAAGGAATGGGAATAGATATGGAATACAGTACCCACCACCTCTATCACAGTCCCTGCAGTGGAAACAAATTACAAAGTAATGTTAAGGTGGTACCTGGTACCTTCTCTGATAGCTGCAAGACTACCAGGATACCCACCTGAATGCTTCAGGGACTGTGATATGGAAGGATCCTATATACATATTTGGTGGACATGCCCAAAAGCACAATCATTTTGGAAAACAGTATTCCGCATGCTATCAAAATTAGTTGAAAAATGTATTGTACCAGAACCCTGGGTAGCATTTCTACCTCTCTGCCCCCATGGCCTATCAAAAAGCCAACAGCACCTATGCACACAAGTGATTACTGTAGCCAAGCAAGTCATAGCCAAAGCATGGAAAACATCAATACTTAATGTAAATATTGTTCATAGGAAAGTTACACATATAATGATACATGCTAGTAGAGGTTATTGCTACAGACAACTGGGGAAAATTAGAGAGACATTTCATGCCGAAGAGACATGTAGTGCAAAAGATTCTGTTTTTGTGTATATTTTTGTTATCTTTATATTTTTTTGTAGTTTTGTATATGGTATATGGAGGATTTTGATTTTGTAATCTATGTGTACTGTGGAATTTTTTTTATAAAGCTATGGAAAAGATTACACTGTGTGGTAGTATGATTGACTGAGTCGAAAAGTCGACCTGTATATGGCTTTAGACTGGCAGTCAACATTTAAATTGCACAAGCCAATCAAATCTAAGATTGACCTAGAAAAAGATGACGTGGCCATGGCCAATTTAATTACTGAACACAATAATCTAACACAGGTGTAAAGCTGTAATAGAAAAGTAAAGGTAGGGTCTATGCATGTGAGTACAATATCCATCTGACTGCATATACAGTTTATATTGCAGACTTTAGGCTTGAGACCTTTTCATCTAAAGTAGGTAGTAGAATATAATTGTTTTTTTTAGGAAAGTTCCCTTAAAGAACAATCAGCTTGAGGGTGATAGCGGTATATATGCATAGGATTTCCATAGTCTTAAACTTGCATTAACTACATGCAACAAAAAATGAAAGGCACATACCTGATGACATAAGTAGCACAGACTGCAACAAGGCGACTTCGGTATCATCAAGATTAAATGAAGACAGCGATACGCCTAAATCAAATATGGCATCAGATACAACTCCTAGTCCTCCATTTTTAAGCTGTCCTCTTGTCACTGCCATTTCTCCATTTAGCGTTAAGGTTTCACTTTCAGGATCATAGCGCACTGCAGCTCGGAGGGACATGATCTCCATGCAACAACCTTTGAGAAGGATGATCTGATCTTCACATGGCAGCTAGAAATAAACACACAGTTACTTTTCTTTCCACATTGCTTTCTATAAATTGCTGACTGAACAAAGAAATAAGGTTAACTTCAATGACATATGATTGGTAGTCAGCGTAGTGTCTTCATACATTAGTGGTCAGTGTAGGATTGCCTTTATATATTGGTGGTCACTGGAGAAATGCCTCCTACATATGGGACTAGTGTGATGACCTCCTTAAGCCCCCCATAGACGGGCCAATTCCCGGCCACAGTTGCGGACGACCGATCGCCGTGCTTGCTCCCGCCGAACACATAAAGGTCGGTCGCCCGCAACTACAGGGGAGCCCATCTTGAGGATCCGACCAAAAAAGCCAGCAGGTTAGATCGCACGTAGATCCGTATTGCTGGTTCTTTTTGTGCCCGATCCTCCAATCCTGCTGCAGGCAGTTAACTCCGAGGGGGAGTCTCCTCCTCCTCCAAGTTAATTGGCTACAATCTGACAGGAGTCGTGTGTCTTGGTGGAGCACACAGGATTCCTGTCCGTTCTCTATCCGGTGATGTCACCACACTGTGAGGAGTCTGCTACAAGTTGGCCATAGATCGATACGTCTATGGCCGGCTTTACGTTCATGAACATATGTGGTTAGCGTGATTTCCTCCTCATACTGGTGGTCATTGTGGTGCCCTCCTTGTATTGGTGGTCACAGGAGTGCAATATAAATTGTAGGCAAAACAAAATGTATATTCTACTTCTAGTCAGATTTAGTCAAGGTGTAACAGAAGATCATCTGGAAGCTTCCATGGCAAATATATTAGCGTATGGTCTTTGCTTCCACTAAATACTGAGGCATGGGGATTGGGCATGCATATTTTATCACACAGAATGTAACTATATTGAAATGAATACAGTTAAACGTAGCAACTGGTGAACTTAGCAGAATGATCACGTGCAGAATTATCTTATTGGTGTGTTTTTTTATAATTGTATATTACATTTTATAAAATATTTAATATGAATTCTCCTGTAATGAGGTGTTTGTGTACAGAATATCTGCAGAACCATTATATGGTGTATTGACTTACCTCACAAAACATAGGTAATTTTTTGGCAAAATCAACCACTCTTGTAATTGCTGGGGTGATTATTTTTGTAAACTGACTGAAGGCTTCTAAGTCCACTTTTCCACCCTCTGGCGCATTAACTATAGGAGCCTGCCCGATATCTTCTGGCTGAGATCAAGTGAAAACACATCATTAACATATTGTATATTTAGTCTAGTCGTATACCTTTTGAAAGTTGAAATCCAGACACCAAAAACCTAAATTTTCTATAATCTTTGCCAATGAAAAGGGTACATTTTGCTGGCAGTGTTGACTTTCAGTATGTAATTTTATGTGGTTTGGTTAGCAAGAAACCTATGTATTTGGATTTAATTATTTTTCTTCTACCAAAACCATGTAATATGAGGACCTTTCTACACCTTCCAATCACTATGTATTCTATCAGGTAGGCACTACATACTGTATTTTTCCGACTATAAGACGCACATGACCATAAGATGCACCCAGTTTTTAGAGCAGGAAGTGTTAACATCAATTTGATCAATGCAATACGAAATTCCGCCACTAGATGTCACTAGCAGCACTACTACCACGGCTCACACTTCATCTTCCTCACTGATCTTCCTCACTGATCAGGAATAGGGGGGCCATGGAGGGAATGGATGTAGAGTCTCTCCTCTCCCTCTCTGGCTGTGCCTGTGTCCGTGTAAGCTGAAGAGTGACAGACACGGAGAGATAGATAATTCATCTATCTCTCTCTTCATTGCTTATACCAGCAGGGTAGATCTCTCATCTGACAGCTCCTCCAGCTCCCTGGCTAATCTTCTTGCTAGGAGAGCTGGCTGGGAGCCAAGGTGCGACCACCCGTAAAAGGTAGTTATCCTCCCCATGTTCTCCAGTATCAGTATGTTGTTTATTGCAATAGGGTATATCAGGTAATCTTTGTTAATGGTACTTTTTGATGTTTTTTCCTTTTTTTAGCATAAGTATTTTTTTTTATTTTACTGGCTAAGCAAGAGCTGCTTTTTGTCCTTAATGAAATAAAGACTTTCTGTGCTTTTTCAAATAATGTTTGATTATGCATCTTTATCTGTTAACAGAGAAAACCTTACAGTAAAGGTTATAAAATAAACTATTGATGAGCATCAGTTTTTAGGATCTTCATTACTACAATTTCATCTTTTACAGATGCAATGACAGTTCTGACTGCATGTCAAACCACATGGCTGCCTTTATTAAGTAGTGAGCATGAGTGCTTTTATTATGTACTTAAAGGGTGTTATTACTTGTCCAGAGTTTGTTAAGAGGAAATCCAGTCAGGAAGCTTTTTACGTGTTTACTTTTTTGTGCTGCCTGCAGTGCCCTGCCAGCCTTCTGTTCTTATGCCATTTTACACTTGATTTTGAGAATGTTTGTCACAAAAAATATAATGGGCAGTTATGACGGCTTAGTCTTCCTCAGCTTTTGGGCTTATTAAATGAAGTGTTTGTGCAATTCATAGCATCCAAGGATGAGGATATTTGATTTTTTACTTTGCAGAAAACCAGGACATTCCTCTACCAGTCACCAATAAGGTTAAATGCTTTACTAGGTAAGGTAGAATTAAGGTAATTTTGTGTTTTAATAGGGGAATACACTTTAAATTATTACTAATGAGATTTAGTGCTCTTTATTTTAGTCACTAGGCCTTTGCTTTCAGCCATATTCTCTGCTGGTAAGTATCGTCATTCTTCTGCTTGGCTTGTAATAATAAATGAATTATTTATATTGTATGCTAGCCATGCATGCATCAACGATTAACCAATCGGCATGTGTAACATCAACCGATCGTATGAGTGAGCACATAGTGTGATCAGTACAAAACAAATTTTTTTCCTTTACAAAGCCCTGCTCCATAGCACCATCAACTACAAATTCATCCAAATACCTAAAAACCCCACTAGATACTTAAATGAGCTACTGAATTTTGTTTTATCTGCAATTTCAATTGCTTTTGGTAGAGGTAAAAAATAA
>CM070036.1:122650540-122663183 GCA_036250615.1 Ptychadena robeensis
TGAATCGATTGGACATGGAATCCGACACGTGTATGGCTAGCTTTAATTTGATTAGAAGGAAAAATTGTACCATGTATGGCCACCCCAGCCTAGATGTGTGAATAACTGATTTAGCCTTGCATCTCTAATGAAATTAAATAAGCATCTCACAACATTAGGTGGCAGTTTGAGTAATTCATGGTGAAATTTACGATTACAAACATTTAGAACATTCTAAGCAGTGAGTTCATTACTGACTTTGACATAAGCCTAAATTAAAAAATTCCAATGTCATTAAAATTTTTTTTAAAATGTCATTTTGAAGTTAAAATAAGTCTTGGCTTTGATTGAAATATCTAGAAAAATCGTCTGAAATTCTATTCAGGTAAAAAGGAATTGATTTTAAAACAACAAACAAACGGAAAAATCTAAACATGTATTGCCATCTTAAAGCTTAAAAGGGTTAAGGCTAGAAGGGTGGAACTAGGAGTAGAGTAACTATAAGGATTAGAATTAAAGTTAGCATTAGGGTAAAGTTAGTTATGAATTTTGCGTATAAATAATTTTTTTAACGCTCTTTTTGGTGTTTATAAATTGTGACCAAACTTGGTGATAAATTTTGACGAGTATGGGCCAGACAAGTTCTCTTCTAGTACATACAGTGACACAAGGGAATGTCCCAATTAAATGATAATTTGCAATTTTAATTTCCACTTACCAAAAATTTTCGTTTCTGTTTCCAGTGACTTCCCTGTGCATTGGTGGCCACATGAGCTTCAGTGACAACCTGTATTAGCTCCCACTCCTCCTGCGTTGGTTCAGGTTTCTGTACCAGTGTCTTCTGCAGCTCGTCTTTGCGTCTCTTTTCTCGGTTTTCCTCTATAAGTTTTCTTTTTGCCAAACGCTTGCTGTCATCCAAAACCACTTTAAGGAATGAATGCACATCAGTTTCGTAGTTCCCAATGTTAAAAAGCTTTGCAAACATTTAGCTAGGCCAAATACAATAAAGCTAGGAACACATGTATAGATATGGGCCAGATCGCGGCCAACACATGTATAGATATGGGCCAGCTCACGGCCATCTATCTGGCTCATATCTAATGCAGCCATCCCTGTTTTGGAGCGCTCGAAAACAGGGATACTGGACATGACTGTAAAGTAGAGATGGTTGAATTTTTTGACGATTTTGAGTTAATTGCAAAACCCCTAGACATGGTTTCATCACCAAACTTGCTGGAAATGTAGAGAAGGGTTGGGGGTATGCTATAAGAAAAAGTATGTCTCTTAAGGCCCCCATACACGGGTCGGATTCGCACCGGATTCCGGCACGATCGATTCCGGGCGCGTGCACGCGAAACGATCGGGCCGGAATCCCGTGCAGCCCACCTTGTCCGTCCGATCGGGTCCGACTGATCGGGGGCTCAGAATCGGATCCGCCAGAGAACCAACATGTTGGTCTTTCGGGTCCGATTCTGCCCAGATCAGCGGGAGTTGCATTCCGGGAGGTGATCAATCGGACACGGATCCGGCAGGACAAGGTGGTATGCAGCGATCGGATTCCTTAATTGGCCAATCGATCACACCTGAGGATCCCAGCGGAATCGCCGGAATCGATCGGATGGTGAATCGATCAGCCAGGGAATCCGTGCCGTGTATGGCTAGCTTAACAGAAATAGTTTTTGCACAAATTAAGTTCAAAGTCAAGTCAAAATTTAGAATTTTTAAACTAAATTTATGCAAAAACTACATGTGCAAGAGCAAAACATTTTTTTTTCAAATGTTTCCCCAACCCTTCTCTACATCTTCAGCAATTTTGGTGAAAATACAATTTTCAGAGGCTTTGTATTCAGCTCACAAAGTTAGCAAGTCGAAAAATTCGAGCATCTACTGTAAACCCCGGTGCTGTGTCTCCAGCTTCTCCTATATCCATCAGCAGCGTGATGATGTCATCCCGCTGCTGGAGGGAACCTTGAACGGCTATATCGAACTGTGTGTTCCATGCTTTAGACGCATTTCTTAGCAATGACCTAGCTCTTCAGTCTAGTTAATTTACTTTGATCTTTTGCCTGGCTACCGCAAAGTACCCTGAGCTGTCGCCAATGTGTTGAAATATCCATATATTTGCGTAGAATTAGGGTATTTTTCAGGTCCTAAACACGGGCAAAACATACCTGTGATCACCCTTAACCTTCTGAGCGTTCTCCCCGAGTTAACTCGGGCTGAGTTTCATGATGCATGAAACTCAGCCCCAGCTAACGAGAGGCACGCTCGAGGTCTCGCCGTCTTCTGACGGCGGTCGGGAGCATTGGCATGTATGCCGATGCTTCCGGGTCCACCCCCGATCGCGTCACCGGTGAAGGGGGCGGGGGTAGGCGGCGCCATAGACCTCCGTCAAACTGGAGGGGCGTCGCCTTTCTTCAGCATAAGTCCGGCGTCTCCAGTGACGCCGGGCTTATGTGTAGGTCCTCCAGCTGAGCAGGAAATCACGGTGGAGCATATTGTGCTCCGCCGCGATTGCCCGTGGCACTGTTTTGAAAAAACCGTGCCACGTGGCAAACGCTCAGGAGGTTAAACATCATGGAGGTGTCATAGTGACACACAATGGATACTAGGCCTTAATCATAGAGATAGATATGGATGAATTATTTCCACAGTGATATGCCTTAGGAGCAGACACATAGGTGGTCAGAGCAGGATTACATTTATTTCTACTGAAACAAGATTTTGCATTACTGTTTACTGACATGAAATAAAGTACAAATTTTTTTTTTTACATTTAACAGCATAGATATGAAACTTATACTGCATAGGCAAAAACATAAAGCACTAATTTCTATTTGTATGGCAGACATTTCTTACCAGATAAAAATCCACACATACCAGATCTTTCTACGTTTCTAAGCTGTAGCTCAGCTGCATTTAGTATGCGACTAACAAATACTTTTGTCTTTTTGACATGACCATAAAACAGAGAATGTTACTGTTGATGTTACACATAACAAGAACTTACAAAAACAAATAACTTAAGATCGATTCATTTGAAATTGGTTTGTATTTTGGGCATTCGCTGTACTGTGCTCCAGGTGAGTACTAGGAACAAACTAACAAACATCTCTTAAGAGCTACTTACAATCTGTTGCCATGCCAACAGCGATGCACTTTTTGAAACGACATTCTTGGCACTGGTTCCTTGTTACTTTGTCTATCACGCATTTTCCTTCATATTTACAGGAATAGCTTGGGTGAAGATTTTTCTGAATAGTTCTCCTGAAAAAGCCCTAAAGTGGCAAAATACATTGTCATTATAGTCGCTCTAGCACTGTTAGAACTTAACAAAAATGCTGACATATTGTCTAAGCTCGAAGCAAACCATTCTTCACCTGATCTCATCTCTGCCCTCTACATGCAAAAATAATAGCTTTTATTCAGAGCTGCAGAATGTTTTGTGCTTTGGTTCATGGGGGGCAGCCATCTTGCCATCTGCAAATGTGAAAGTTAAGGCTGGGCATACATGGTTCCATCTTTCCATTGATTGATTTAAAAAATCATAATAAGTTGTAATAAATAATACATAATAAATAAAAGTCCATTGTTTAATAAACAATTCAGTTTTTATTTTTCGAAAATCAAACATAAGATCGATGGAGCGGTGATCGGACGGATGTTGGTCATTTTCATTAAGTATCTGATTTTGTTTTCTAGGTATCTCAATTGATTTGCTTCCAATGGTACTATGGAGAATGCGCACAGGAATAATGAGGAATAAATTGGTTTTGATGGACATTATGTGCTACTTTTTTTTTAAGTTGATCAAGCAAAAAATTGAACAGGAGAGTCCACCTTAACACTTTTGAATCCTCTTAGAATTAAAGCAGTGGCATCCAGTGACAGGAGTATTAAATTATCTTTGTAAATTAAGCAATTGAGCAACTAAACACAACCACCCTGTGTCTCTATTTCCACAGTCTCCATTACCATGGGTTTTTGGTGTGTATTTGGTGTGCACCACAAACACTTCCATTGAATAAAATGGATGCATTTGCAGTGTATTAAAAGAACAAAATGCACCAAAACACACAGTATCGCATGAAATGGAAAAAGAGCCTTAGGCTGGGTCTACACCTAAACCACTGGCGGCATTATGAACATGTCAGCGTAACGTGCGGATAGTGCCCTTCCTCAGTTTGCCCGCTATTTGAGAGCTGTTCATGTCAGTTCGCCATTGGCAATACCGCATGCTTTTTATTTCAGGAGGAAATCATGGCCAAAAACACATTGAGCATGTTTTCCTCACACCACATTAAGCAACCATTATGTGCCTTCGGTCTAAAATGGTGCGTCATTTCCCAGAGGGGAATGCTGGGGGTGTCAGCGCTGCATTGTTTTTACCTGCGGCCGCTGCACAGTAAAACTCTAGTAGTGTAAACCCATCCATACAGTCCAATTATGTTTGTACTTTTTAGGCACAAATCAATACATTGTTTCCCTATACTATAGACACTGCATTGGGAGTGTGTATGTGTTACAGTATAGTAGACAATGATAAAGCATTTATCGCAGAGTGAGCGTTTCCCATACACTATTATGGAAGGTACATCTGCAACACATGCGGTAACACATGCAGTGTATACCTTGCAACGCATTAGCATGGGACTCCAAGAGCAACAAATGATTGTTATAAATACATCCTTATATAATACTTACACCATATATTTCAAATCAAATATGCATGTATCAGCAAACCCTATACACACATATCAACATGTACTTACCTTGCATCCTTCACAGGTGATGCATCTATAGTGATACCCTGTAGCCTTGTCTCCGCACACCACACACAGTTCATCTTTATCTAAATAGCTGGGTATGTACCCTATAAAAAAACAACAGATTTGAATTCAGCTAGGAAATTCGAAAACATGATGTACATCAAACATTTCATCAAACATCAATTATTATCTGCGAAAAGCAAACATAGATATAAACATATATGTCAAGTAACCTATTTCCCTATTATATACTTGCATTAGATTATTGATTTTAAATTATAAACAATTGGATTCTTCCAAAACACTTGAGTGTTTTTTATACTAAAGTATAAAGGGAGGTGTAATTAACCTGTGGTCACTTCAATCATCCAGATATGCTCTTGTGCCACCCAACTTCATCACAGGGTAGGTAGTTGTCCCTTTTCCACTGCTCAAAACCTGGACCAAACAGCAGCAAACAGGGACACATGCGCACTCCTATTAGGGGCCCTATCACATTTGATGAGCTGCCCATGTACCATTCACACTGTTCTGGGTTGCAGTTTTGCCTAAACGCACTAATGCAGCGTTTAAATGCAATTGCCCTGCACACATTTTCATACCTCAGCATCTATGGGAGACCTAGTGCAGCAGAATGCGGTTCACATGTAGTTTGAAAGGACCATTAAGAAGATTTTACCCTTAAGACTTCCATACACGTATTGATATTTAAATTGTTTTGACCTAAAATGATAGATTTAGATGTCGATCGAATAATAATCATTTAATGTGTAGGTGAATATTTTGACTCAAAACGATCGAAATCTATCAAAGGGTTATCGGACATGTTGGTAAATTTCTATCGATTGTACACAAATTGAACATGCATCAATGGCTCAACACTTGTGACAGATCGATTGCATTGAAGATTGATCTGCAACATATCGACATGTGTATGGTAGCCATTAGAAGACATTACACTCTTCATTGGTCTGGCTGAATACAGGCCATCTTGTTGAAGCATCTGATGCAGAAACTGAAACTGAAATTCTTTATGTCCCAGATTATGCCCCTGTTCCTGATTGGACGCTTGTCAAATAAAGCTGCAACTGCCAACCCTACCTTGTCTGTGATAGCAGAAACTTCTGCTGCTAAGGGGGCTTCTGGTCTTATTGTTTGTAACTGACTACTACCTGAAAATCTGACCATTGCTTTGACCATGCCTGACTCTTGACTATGCTTCTGCCTGACCCATTTGGATACCTTGCTTCGACTGTTACTGTTGCATGACATCTGTCCTTGACTATGCACCTACCTGTTACCTTGGATCTTTTGCTTTGATAGTTTAGGTAAAACTATGGTCACTGGTCACCACCTGGCTTTGTTTGTTTTTTGTGGGAACTAGAAACAACCAAGTTCTGGGACAATCCAACTATACCCCTGAGGCTCAATGGATCTATAGATAGGAGGTACAGTATAGATTGGGGGATTTGTGTAGGGGCTGAATTGACAATGGACCAGTAGCTTACAAACCCTTCTTAACTTTATTGGTCCTCTGATCTGGAGAGACCTGAGCATAATTCTCCATCTCTCTTTGCTGCTGTCATTGTGGCAGTAATACACCATATAAGTAGGGAAGGATCCTCCACTGATTATCCAATATTAGAAATGTTTAGCTTATCCAACCAGTTATACAATATTTTTAGACCCACATTTATAACTTCTGATGCTTTAAACATGGCTTGTATTATTTAACAATCAATTTTCTGTTTCCAATCAACTTCAATAAAGTATTTCGGATAACAACATATCTAAAAAGCTGTTTATTGCTCTAGAGATATTGTATTACCTAACAATTGATGTAGCCTTCTATCCTTGCATTACAAAGAAAGAGCATGACCTGTCTGAGAGAATCATTGTCCGGAGATGATTGCTGCAAAGTACACATTCCACTATTCCTATAACCACTAGGGGCCAGTAAGGTAAAGACACACAAACCAACACAAATATTTTATAGTGTTAGGAACTATGTGTAAAGTTTATTATCTCACAGCAACTGGCCACCTCTGGTTCACTGCTTGTGAACTAGGATTGCTGTGACTTACTGTACTATTGTATATTATTGCTGCTTGCAGTGCACAGAAAAGCCTGATGTCGAATACTTCACAATACATAAAATAGAACATTATATAAGAAATTTTTGAGTGTTACTGCAGGAAAACACCAAGAGTTTGTCCACCTTTGGTATTTATTGTTCTTTTAATTTGCTCACTCTTAGCTGCTGGAAGTCTGTTCTAACCTCCAACTACTTTCAATAAAATAATGCTTTCTATTAATTATTTTGACATTATTGAATTCTGCTTGGCAATGAAGTGAATGATCCAATCACATGTAACATAGATGTTACTTCACATTATGTTTTTCTAAATAGGGTCCATTAGATAGATAGATATATAGATAGATAGATAGATAGATAGATAGATAGATAGATAGATAGATAGATAGATAGATAGATAGATAGATAGATAGATAGATAGATAGATAGATAGATAGATAGATAGATAGATAGATAGATAGATAGATAGATAGATAGATAGATAGATAGATAGATAGATAGATAGATAGATAGATAGATAGATAGATAGTAGACAGTAAGAGGTTGACTCTATTTGTACTAATTTGAGCACAAGTACAACAAGAAAGGTTGAAGGAGGACACCTGCTCTCTTAGCTTTTAATGAGTTACTATAGAGACTTCATTAAATCCAAGTCAATGCTGATCAATAGGGACAAGCATGTCCTTTCAGCAACCTTCTGTCCTCACCACTGGATTAATTGATTCTGGTAGAAAATTCAATAATTTAGATTTTCTACTAAACATATATTTAAACCATAAAAAATGCAGTTCATTAATTATATATAAACTGTAATAATTAATGTGAGAAAAAATCGAATAGAAATGTATAGATATACTTTTGTTCTACAGCCAATTAAATCAAACACACACATATATATATATATATATATATATATATATATTAGCCAAAGGGCATTACATTTACATGTGTTTATAGTTCTATAATTTATGGTTTAGTATACATTTTTAACCGTTAAGCAAAAAAAAATAACAAAAAAAGAAAAGAAATGCTATTTTACTATAAAGAGAAATAATTTCTAAATATAACTTTGTGTGTTCATATTTAAATGTGTTTGTTTATTCCTAGTGCTATTATTATATGCTTTGTCAGCCTATAAAAACAAATGTCTTATGTGGGATTGCTCACCAGCAAAAATATAAATCCTATCTTGAAAACATTGATGTAAAAAATGATAGATAACAAAATATAATTCAAATTATGATATAGCGGATACAAGAGGAGATTTTGTTTTGCAAAAAAACTCAACTTTTATTATAAAAGAGATAAATATAGCAACACATGGATCGCGCAAAAACACAGCAACAACAAACTCATGGATTAATCGATTCTGGAATTGTTTATTTTCAACGTTGTCTCAATAAAAAGGTTTGTGTTTGCAGGAATAATGAAGAGACATCCGTTCTGCGTGCTAGTCAAGGTACATCATCTATGAGTCACTGTGATAAAACGTATATACCAAAGTTGTCTAGTCATAAAGTTCCCTGGGGATAAAGATAGACTGCAAGAAAGCTATAGGATATCTACACAATATTCTGGAATACATTGCAGTCAGAATATACCAAGTCCTTTAAGAAAATAAGGTAAAAATATAATAAACAATCAGATATACTAATAACCCAAAAACATAAAAAATCTTCAGAAGGTCCATCTATATATATATAAAGATATATACACTGCTAGTAAATGATAAACCTTCACTATGCATTGGATAAGACTTTAGTTACAAGACAGGCAAATATTACATGTATAAAACAATATTCAATACTTAACCTGTAGCATGTTGATCCTAACAGGCATCCTAATGTATACATTTGAGTCCAGCATTAGGTCAGATGATATAAGGTGAAACTTTCTATAAAAAGGTCTTTGTGTGAAGGATGTGCCAGGTACTATATTCAGCAGACAGAATTGTATATAGGGATTGTGAGACACAGAAAGGTACTTATAGCACACACACACAGCAGACAATAAATCTATATTTCCAGCACAGCTAGAGAATAAGAACATTTCTAACGCCAAGAGAAATAAAAACATTTTAATCTCCTAGCAACCTGAAATACGGCTTTCGGCTGATTACAGATGAGCTCAGAAATAATGGACGGGTGCTAGAACTATAGAACTTTGAATCGGAATACAACACAGAGGACAGATGGGGAGACGAGCAATGCGAATGAGCCCCATTGTATTGATGAAAAGACAGACAATACAACACACAGACCTGTCCCTACCTTTTTTCTGTGAGAACATCGGAGACTGTCCTTGTGGAAAAGTTGTTTTTTCCTCAGAGAAATACCCTGGTTGGTTGTATGAATTCAGGGCCATGTCCATTTCTGAGTACTCGCTTTTAAACATGTTTCCAGGGTAACTAGAGGTGTAAGCCTGATTCACCGCCCAGGCCTGATCCATATATATATTATTGCTGTGTAGGACATGAGCCTCACAAGAACTGTAGTTCTGACTATCTTCGATATAAGTGCAATATTCAGTGGGCTGCATGCAGTAGGTGTTAACAGCAGGCTGGGGCATATCGTACATTTCTTGAATGCAGTAGTTCATTTTGATATCCAAAACTAGCTTCTATTTTACACAGACACCACACACATACGTGCATGCATAGACATGGAGTGGAGGGAGGAAAAAAACAACAAATGAATATGAAGCAGTGGCTGAAATCTTCCTCAAAGCTAAGCACCCAGACTATGAATTGGAGCAGTAACCTCTGTGCTAAGGTCCTATTTATATCCACCATGCCAATCAGCAGCCAAACATGTTGGGAAAGAGATTTGTAACAGTTTAAGGTCCTAATCTATGAGCCCAGGATAAATCCTAGGCAAGATGGATGCTCAGACAGGTAGCAGGGGGTATTAGAGACACAAGACAGGCAGCGGCAGACAACAGGTCCTGTCTAGGTTTAAGTTGGGCCTATAACTTTGTGGGATCATATTTAGTGTGACATATGAGTGCTGATACTTTACATGACAACTCAAGGAGTAAAGCCTAAGTGGGACATGGGGCTATTCAAAATCCTAAAATCAATAAGCCTGAGTTTTTAACTCTATCCTTTTAGACATTCAATAGAAGAACCTAGATGACCCATACCAGAATATAAAAGGTATACACTGTAGCAACCTAATCCATGATCAGTTCTATTGATTTGGTGTTACAGCTTACCGCGCAGTAAAGAAGAACCTGCTGTGTGATGGGTGTATTGATTGGCATTCATGTGTTGTTTCAGCTATCTTTAACCCATCATGATGCTTTACTTTGATGGAAATAAAAAGAACGTAAGAAATGACTGCAGGCTGACTAAATGTAACACATTGTGTATTTTATTCTACATTTTACTACTTCATATCATTATCAGGGGATACCTTTTTAACATACTTGCTTATTAACTCTTGAAAACAACAAAAACACATTAAGGCTTTCGCTGAGGGAAGTCCAATCCCCTAAACCGCATATAAACTTAAAAAAACACTAATGCAGATTTAATACTTTGAAATCATTAAATAATACCTGGTGATCCTGCCATCAAGTCTCGGGAAGTTTCTGTCATAGGGTCATAAAGGTCTGTCTTTGTTATTTAACCTCCTGTGTTGTCATCTTGTCACCCGTTCTGAGAAATGCCATGAAACCATCACTGAAGTGAATGCATAAAGACATTAGGTGTCTGCAAATGGTCTGAAGGAGATCAGCAGCACTGAGATGCAACAAAGGATGATAACATTTTGAAGAAAAAATCATACATGTTTTTTAAATTTCAACTTTGTAGATGGCCAGTTTCCTACCCAGGCTTCTATGTTTATGCATACAATTATGAGTGCAGAGGGGCAGCCATAATTAATCAATAATAACATATGTATGCTTTGATTTCTGTATGGTAGTGCTATACAATCTTGTATCTTTAATTTCTAGTAGGATACAATCTGTCTAAATGAAAAACTGACTTGGCATGCATGGTAGCTAGAGATTAGCCATAGTGTAATTGAATTACCCTGTTTCCCTGAAAACAAGACATTCTCCGAAAATAAGGCACCCTTACATTTTTGCCTCACGCTCAAATATAAGGCATCACTGAAGATAGGGTATTGTAACTCTGGAGAGGGGGAATCAGAGGGGGCAATCAAAATGACACAGGAAGATCAGAGGGGGTTACTTATATGGTTATCCCCCTCTCTGAGTCTCCTGTGCCATTTTGATTCCCCTCTCTGATCCCCTGTGCCATTTTAAGTGATCCCTCCACCCTGATACCCCAGTGGCGTATTCTTCTTAATGGAAAAATTGACATTCCCCGAATATAAGAGGTAGGGCATCTTTGGGAGCAAAAATGAATACATGACACTGCCTTATTTCCGGGGAAACACTGTTTATTATTGGATGTTTGAAAGCATTTGTTTGTGCATTGAAAGAACATAAAACTCTTTATTCACAATAATAATATTACTTGATCTTCATGATTTATCCTATGCAATATACTGTTAATAATGGAAATAGGACACAGGGATAAACAAAGAAAAGCTGACCAAACAAATTATATGCATTAGACCTCACTTATATCTTATATATAACTTGTAGTTGTTTTAAAAAAGTTAAAACCTATCTCTATCCCAGAGGCTTCTGATGTCATTCAGTTAGGGTTTACAACTACATTGACACTCACCTCTATTAAGCTGGCCATAGACGCTTAGATTTCCCAGAGATCGGTTTGTTAAACGATCATTACATGTGATCGAGTTTTCGATCATAAGTGGTACATCGATCGAAATGTGCACAATTTTCGGGATGCGATTTATTGACGACTTATGCGTCCAATTGAACGGTGACGTAGCTGAAGATCGGCTAAATAAAAAAAATGCGATCGGAAATTATGGGAGTGGGATCAGGCCTGCATGGGTCGATCAAAAGGACAGATCTCAAAGTCTCCAATAAAGTCTGTCTATTCGGGATAGATAGACTAAAAACATGTCCGAACCTTGCCGATGTGATTTCTCGTTTCAGTAGATTGCACGCTTTAAAAATGCATCAGTTTGTGAACAATCGATCGGTCAGAAATCATACGAAAAATCGAAGCGTCTATGGCCAGCTTTAGTCATTATTATTATAGTGATATGTTGGTGTCACAACCCTAATGGGTTGAGATGCTTACAATTAAGGGTTTTAGAATTAAGTGGCTAGCAGTATAAATGTGCGGCCCATCTGGACAAGGTTGGGTGAACTTTTAGGAGGATGTGCTACTTTGTCCCTATATCACTTTAACCTAGAGGTAGGCAAACTTATTTGACCAAAGAGCCAAATCGCAGCAGTGTAGCGCTTGAAATACATGTTAAGAGCCGGAGGGGGTTTGTGCTGTCAAAATTTAAAAATTACATCTTCTTTCCCTAAAAACATTCTCTAAAATTAACTTAATAAACTTAATAACTATTTTTAGTTAAGCTTAAAACTTTATATCATACTTAATAACAATATTATAAAAAATATGTATTACAATATACTGTGACGACAATGACTGACAACCCTTACAATGTACTTACAAAAATACTGTGACGAAAAAGACTGACAACCCCAGTAAACATTGGTTTTGCATCTCCTTGGAATGTTTGGATAAGTCAGGTTTGCATGTTGTTATTTTAATCACAAAGCCCCCCTTAAAGGTAAACATAGAGCCCCTCCCTTGATGGTAGACCCAGAGCCCCCAGTTATTTGCAGTCACAAAGCCCTCTCCATATAGGTAGACAGAGCACCCCTTTGTAGGTAGCCA
>CM070036.1:122673044-122683215 GCA_036250615.1 Ptychadena robeensis
TCCCTAGATAGACGCTACCAACATGGTCAGCAATGACGTTAGGCTCACCACATATATTGTCGAGCACATTCACCCACCACTCTTCAACACTTGCTTTAAAAATTATAATCCACACCCTGCAAGTCCCATTGACCTCTCATGTACTAACCTATGGTATACTTTTAGGTGTATGAGGGCTAAACATTAGCAGACAGATAAGCGACTAGGCAATATTCAAATTCGCGTAATTTTGCAAATGATATTCGATTCGATATTTGGAATCTCAAATATCCGTGTTTGTGGACAGGGATCACGATCTAAAAATCTTAATTGCGATCAAATATGCGCAATGCATGCAAGTCAATGAGAATATTAGTAAATTCCGTCAAAAAATTGCATTGCGATCCATTGCAATGAAGGGAATCGCAAAAACTTGCAATAAATCTCGATGGCGGTGGATATCTAACAATATAATCGCGAATATTTGCGAAATGGCGATATTCGAGCCAAATATTCTAAAATCTAATATTTGAGCTCAATACTATAAAAGAGTATAGAAACAACAAGATTTCCACTTTTTTGTGGGGTGGGGTAAAGCCCCCCATACACGTTCCGATTTTTCGTACGAATTTTGCCCGACCGACCGATCGGGCCGGGAGATTATTCGATCGGGAGATTAATCGGATTCGGAATTATGTACCCGAACGATCCCGATTTCTCAAAATCGGCCGAAATATCGGTCGGGACCACTTCGGACCTGTCCGTAAATTTTTGGTCGAACTGCTGTTAATAAATAGGGTCGGGCTGATGGATCGGTGATAATTCGAATTCCGATTTTTCGTGCCAGCCGACCGACCGACCATAACATTTTAGGTGAAAATCGGGTGACAGGATCGGACAAAAAATCGGTCGGGAGAATAATCGGAACGTGTATGGGGGGCTTAAGGGAGAGTGTTATGCTAGCCATACACGTTTAGATCCCCATTCATATTGCCGGCGATCGATCACAAAATGGTGAGGTCATCACGCTGCTTGTGGTTGCCGGCAAAACAATTGGGAATCAGGGCACTCGCCACCAACACAGTAGTGATGAGTGACACAGGCAATATTCGAATTTGTGATAGTTTGCAAATAATTCTACTAATATTCGATATTCGAAAATACGAATTCCAAGTGTAATCATGCATTTCATTCGCATTGCGATCTTCTTTCAAATGAATGGTCACATGTGGTATTTAGTTTCTCATTGCAATTATATATTCACAATGCACAATATTCGAATTTTCGAATAGCTGATATTTGTTGAATATATTTGCAATTCAAATATTAGAGCTCAACATTCAACACAGCAATTCTTGCAGGATTTTTTTGGATGGGGATCGAAGGTCCACATCCAAAGTAAGAGGATCGCACAGGGATTTACCATCCTCTGCCAGATCCGTTACCTGAACGATTTAGACCCTTTTAGGTCGATTGCTTAAGGTGGGCAGGTTGAATAATCATTGCAGATTGCAACATGTATGGCCCGGCTATAGTATTGGATTATATGTTGTGATACAAAAATTTTTTTATTTATTCAAGGAACATTATTATTATTGGCAGAACACCACCATGTTACTGTTATGGTAACATGCTCAGAGATGTAGAGATAAACAAACATGACATATTTCTTCTGTCATTCATATTCATCTGGAACATTACAGCTTTCTAAATCCAAAATCAAGGCACATTGTGGCCTCCTCTTTAATCCATGAAATGTTATATAAGCTTGCAATTACCCACATGTTTTCATAGTTGTGTATCGATACAAATGGGTGGTGTTTATTTTATTTTCATATTTACAAAAAAACAACATACTATGCACCAGTTTAGTGAGTGCATCAATCCCTTCAGATCAAAT
Organism: Ptychadena robeensis; assembly: GCA_036250615.1. Taxonomy (NCBI): domain Eukaryota; kingdom Metazoa; phylum Chordata; class Amphibia; order Anura; family Ptychadenidae; genus Ptychadena; species Ptychadena robeensis. The sequence goes on from CM070036.1 coordinate 122,674,924, forward strand.
GTAAGAACAAAAGCTGTCTGCCTGGACAGGTCCTACAGGAATCAATTTATCATTCAGACGTTTTAGGTGTTTTAAGCCACGTTTAGCACGCGACTAATCTAACAAATGTTATGGTCTAGGAGGGACAAAGTGTCCAGCACTGCCTAAAAACATGCAGTTTTATCCACTTAGTTACCAGTGAAAGGTAGTTGACAGCTGGCAATTCATATGCTTTACTTTAAACATACAATTACACTATTTTTAAACCCCTGAAAGTTGGAAAAATAAGAAAATGTCCTAGCTTAAAGCCGAATATCGACCCATTCAAAATGAGCATAATGAAAATTTACATGTCCTAACCAATTCATATTGTGCACAGCATGGTTTTTGTAAAATTGTATGTAAAGGTGGACATACAATGTTCGATTTTTCTGTTCGATCGACAAAATGGAAAAATGTGATCTTTAAAAATGTTATTTCTTTTAGCTGAATCGATCGTCCATAAGCAATCCAAATCGAAAAGACATTGATCAAAAAGTGATCGAACATGTTGGTAAATTTCAGTTGATCGTTCAAGTATCTGATGGGTTTACTTGTTATTTAGGTTGATTTGTAGATGATCATACTGTGGAGCATGTGTACGGCTAAGAATCAGATAGTTGTGAATCAGTCGTCGATCACATTATGTGTTCCAAAACTATCTTTATAAAGTGATAATTTTGTAAGCCGATCAAATGGAAAATAAAGTTGTGTATGCCTAGCTTACAACTTCTCATACTTGCCCACTGTGGGTCAGGTTAAAATAAATATCTCAGTATTTACCTCATTTTTCGCACTGTAAGACACACATTTTAACCTCCAAAATCCAGATTTTGGAGGTGAAAAAGTGTGTCTTATAGTCTGAAAAATACGGTAAATACAGAGATATTTTTACTTGACTCACAATGGTCGTGCCCTGGCTTCCCGCCTGCTCTCCTGAGCTGTCAGATGAGAGATGCGGCCACAGCCAGAACCCTCATCTGTACTGTACTGTTTCTACAATCAGAGCCCTGCTGATAGAAGCAGTACAGCAGAGAGACATACATGGAAGCTGTCAGGCAACCCTGCCTGTTAGCTGCGATCTCCGTGCAGCTCACACGCTGGCAAGAAGGGAGAGAAGAGTGCAGCTTCCACCATGGCCCCCCTCCTCTTCCCCGTGTGTGAGAAAAATGACAATTGCCTCAAGTGTGCTCTCTAGTGACACAATTTTTTGTGGCTGAAATTGGGTACTTTTTTTTTTGAACATTTAATTTGTTTTTTAGGTTTTCCTGCTCTAAAAACTGGGTGCATCTTATAGTCCAAAAAATACAGTACCTAATGAAAAACTAGTGGCAAGACTAATTGATAAAAAACTCTAATCACAAAAGATTCTGTGAAGATCAAAATACCCTGCGCTTACAATATAACCCATACCTTATTCCTTCAGGTGCATGGTTTTCCTGTTGATAGATTTTCATTATGCTCATTGAACCTACCCTAAATCATTTCTTTCCTTTTCTTTATTTTTCCTTCTTCCATAGGTAAAGGCAAGAGTTACTTTATGCACAGGTATACACTGTTGCTATGGTGCTCATGAGTATCTTAGCTTTGTAACCGTTTGCCAACCTTTGCTACCATTGGCGTAGCAATGTTATGTTTCAACCTTTATTTGTAAATTTACAGACTTACTGTTCATTGGTAGTATTAAATTAAATTTCCATCCAGTGTTGCATTCATTTTCAAGATCTTGCATTTGAACCTGATGAATCCTGGCATTGTCATATTGGAATATGCCCGTGCCATCAGGGAAGAAAAAATCCATTGATGGAACAACCTGGTCATTCAGTATATTCAGGTAGTCAGCTGACCTCATTCTTGGAGCACATACTGTTGCTGAACCTAGACCTGTACCTATTTATTTAGTTGAATCCAGGTGACGACAATTTTTTGGCCGGTGTATATTGAAAGACAATTTCCCATATTCTCTATACCAGTGGTGCCCACGCTTTTTTTGGGTAGCAAGCTACTTAAAATGACTTAGTCCAAATTCTTTACCAACAGTAGGAAAAAAGGGGCCTTCAGTTATTAAGGATGATCGAAGATGAGCAAAGTTATCTTTAGTTATATACTGTGAATGCATGCCTTAGTTCAGAGTTGATACAGACTTCTAAGCAAAAAAAAAACAACAGGGTGACCTACTCCATGTGTATTCCTGATCAGCAGTGCACCTCTGCTTCAACCATTTACATTCTCCTTTTTATTTTACAAGGACAACTTTCTTATATTTAATTGCCTAATTTAGTAGTTCCAGCTCTCCTCCTCCTCCTCTCTCCTCTCTTCTGCAACGATGTCACTTCTCACTACACAACTAGCCAGAAACCAAATGAGGCATGTTCACTAGGATCCAGCCTAGAAGGAAAAGAAACCCCAGAGGCAGCGCAGAATAATGCTGGGAATACATGGGTTGATATCCGAGCCGTTCAAAATATCTTGGCACTGGCGCTGCAGCCAACCTTCCCCTTTATCGAGCAGCTCCTATAGGCATTGATCAAGGTATATTAACATGTTGGTAACCTGTAGTTTTGAGCGTGATTGATTGATCCAGCCCGAAGCTACCCATACACAGCTCGATTCTTGTATAGATTTTTGCACAATAGAGCAACAGGTAGGTAAATGTCTTCATCTGAGCCGTGGAGACTCAAAAAACATTGGGAAAGCTATGAGGCATTCTTTCTCATTGGAGAAATAAGTAGGGTGTTTATTTCTATAGATCTCCTGTGCTCTGCTGAAGGCGGGCTCAACATTGAGGATGTTTACAAGCTATCCTCAATTGGATGAAAATGCACTTTAGACTATGCAAATGAGAATGTACAGTACGTTATTAGCTTACGTTATTACCTGGTAGAGATTGATCATTGCCCCACTAACAAGTAATTTGCCAGGCTCTGTGTCTAAATGGGGTCTGGTATGACCTGGAGGAGGGGTCTTGTACATGTTTGTTAATTCCCCCACCCCCCTTCCCAGGCTTGCCAGACCCTATACCAAAAAGGGTGTTTGTTCTGGAAATGAGAGAAACCCCGCATTCGTTTTTGTTTTTTTAACATACAGTTTAAATGAAAATATTACTCTCTCCTTTGCACATGTGCAAATGGGTTCACATATTAAATTGTTTTGAACTTTTTCTTCTCTCTTGGAACCCATTCCCATTCAAGTCAATGGAGGCTTTAGTGAATTTAACATGAAACGCAAGTCCAGTGGGATTTCAAAAATTCCAGAAACACAAGGCCGCAGAAACACCTATTACTCATGTCAAATAAATGTCCTATTAGGCCTCAATTATTTTCTTAGCTATGCTTTTTCTTAGCTTTAAAATGCTATAAAAATGTCCTGCAAATGTATGAATCTAGCTCTAAGTTTGACACTTAAAACCTCTGATCTGGCTGAAAATGTTACATCAATGGTGAAATAGGGCAAACTTGATAAGACCACTTCTAAATTTCTTGAATCAGGTGTCTTGCTTTCAGTCTTTAGAACAGCATCTGATAATGTTATTTAAATAGGCATCCCATACTATGCTGTATAGTGTGGTGTATATTTATTGGACAAATGCAAAAAGTTTAGAGCCTAGGTGCCCAACCTGCGGCCCGGGGCCACATGCGGCCCTTTGGGGGTTGTTTGGCGGTCCCCAAAACCTAACTAATAATGCATAGGACACAGGAACTTAACTATGTAGTGGTGACATGCTGACCCGGCTTTCCTAATCAACTTTGGCAGTCCTATGTCAGTAAAATGGTCAATGTTGATTGGGGAATCCAGGTCTGCATATGAGCGCTGCACCCAGGGGCAGGAGGGGGGGGGCATGCTGTCAGCTTTTGACTGCCTGTTGGGAGCTATTCCACCACCTGCTGAGATATCTGGATGGGGGGTCTGGATCGATGCAATGTGCGGCCCTTGAGTGATGCAGAGGGCCGCACTTGTGGCCCTCCATATCAACTCACTTGCCCACTGCTGGTTTAGAGAATAAGTAGAACCATGCTCAGATAAAATTTGATTTCTGAAAAATGAAACGTTTCTTTGCTGAGCATCATTTCATCTGTAAAGGAACTATGCCTAACAAAGACATTAACTTTTCTAGAATAATCTATTTTTTGTTTGTTGATAACTTTCTGCTGCCATTGCCTTTCCATTCAGTTCAGTCTAGGCATTTAATAAATGGCCTTGAAAAAAAGCTATTGACTGTGAGGTCAACAATCCCGTACAGAAATACTTGTTATATAAAAGTCTTGTATTTTCCCTTTTATATACTCTTTATAAGTCTTCATCCACATTTCAGACAATCTGAATTTGGTACATTTATCTGCTGGAAAATTAACCCATCAATTATAAAATGACCTTAGTTTGGTGTCATGGAAAGGGATGAGCTTTATACTGAGTTATCATAAAAGAAATGGCTGAAGCTCTGATTGTAAGAACATTTTCAACTAGTCTCCCCTCAATGGCTCATAAATACCGGTTGATGTAGTCTGTCTTACATGGTTGCTGAATCTATATTCAGAACAGCACTATTACCCTCATATAGGCTTTGTCTGCTTGCACTAAAATAATAGTAGTAAACAGAATAATACATTCTAGCCCCGTAAACATGCCAAATGCCATTGATTTGTTCTCCAGCCATTGCAGGTACTTTACCCTACTGTGTATGTGAATACCTGCTATCCAACAATATTCTATTCTCACACCAACTAATACATCACTTCAGGGATTACAAGCCAGGAGCAGGGCTTTTTTTCTCAGAGAAAAGGTGGTTGTACTCACCCCCCTCCCCTGGCCATGCCCCTACCCACCCCTAGAACCGCCCCCTAAAACCGCTCCATAAATAGCTCCCCATCAGGGGAACGGGGGCACGTGCACCCGCCAGCACAGGCAGGCGTGCGCCCCCACACTCCCGTACAGGGCTGCCTAGAACTCCAGTCCATGCTGAAGAGAAAGATCTCTCCAGTATGGATAGGGGAGGAGACTCCCCGTCATAGGGCCACCGCCCATAACCAATGGGAAGGTGCCGCCCCTCTCTCGCTGCACATTGCGAGGGAGGGGAAGAGGGGAGGCACAAAATCACCCACCCGTGGCGTGCCCGTAACCCGCGCTAAATGGCCAACACTCCCCCCCACTAAACCACACACATAGGGCCCCCCAGGCAGGCCACCCACGACGCACTGCAGCCAGTGCCCTTATATCGGGGCCAGGCTGAAAATAGGTGGCGGAACTCTGTTCCGGTGCGTTCCCCCTGGCCAGGAGTAAAGGTAAACCCATAAATTTTCAGTTTCTTGTTTGATCGACCTTGAGCGATCAATAAAAAAATTATCGGAAAAGAAATCAATCGAAAGGCGTTTGGACACGTCATTTTTATGTTTGGTCGATCACTGTTACTTTAGATAGGGACCCTTGCTCGATCAAAAATTTAGCAGGAATCAGTTCCCCAAGGTGGTGTGCCCTGTGATCGCTGTACGATTGATTGTCAATTTGACAAACACATGGTACAATGATCGCAGTCGCATGTATGACTGTTATAGCTTGAAAACCATTGGAGTAGATGTAGTACATTATTAAAGACTTGGGCTATCAGAAAGGTATATATACATGTTTTTTAACAGTTTCCCTGTAGTGACAAGGTAACATTTACTTTAAAATACTGAATTAAATTCCTTTGTCACTTGCTGCAATTTCCAACCCTTGCACATTCGGCTTCTGGCCATCTGACCTTAGGTCGCACACTGGTGGGCAGACAAAACTGGGACCTTGTATTTTTACATACACTAATAGGCAAAAGAAAAGAGCACTGACCTGACAGCTGGAAAGCAGCAACAAAACATGAAAGGGCTTAATACCTCATTTGATTCTTCCACATGAAGTTCTTCCACATAAAATGCATCTAAGGTTTCGGGCTATAAGATGCACTTTTTCACCCCCAAAATTTGGGGGAGTGCCAAATGGCCGCGGGTGATTGCAACTTGGCTCCCCACCAGCTCTCCCAGCAGATGGGAGATCTGCACACAGCCAATCTCCCGTCTGAACTGTATTGGCTATATTTGCGCCCCGCTGATATAGCCAATGCAGAGTGTGTGTGGGGCAAGCTGCACGCTGGCAGTTTCCTCACACACACTGCCGCAGAGGGGAGACCAGAGTGCAGATTCACCCGCCAAACCCCTTCACTTCCCTGTGTATGAGGAAGAGGAGATGCCGTTAGGTGTGCTCTCTAGTGACACAATTTTTATGGCTGAAATTGGGTACTGCAGGGGATTTTTTTCCTAATTCATTTAAACACATGAAATATATTTTTTCTGATTTCCTGCTCTAAAACCTGGGTGCGCTTTATAGTCAGGTGCCTCTTATAGTCCAACAAATACAGTAAGTTTTAGTCAAATACCATAGCAATGGAGTGTGAGTGGCTGGCAGAAATACCAACTCACAAATATTCATACATGTATTCCACTTGTGTATTTAGCACAGGCTTGAAAAAAAAATTGTCTTTTACTTTTAAATGAAAGGGGCAATCTTTACAACCTAAACAAAAGTATAATACTAACCATAAAGACCCAAAGTAAAAACCATAAGTTCAATCATAGAACGCCTTTGTTTACAAAAACCATCAAAATAATAGGTTGTTATCTGTTCCTGGGAAAGTGAAAGCGCAGCTGAAGGGCTATTGAACACATTCAGATCTTTTGATTTTGCTGTACTGTACCCAATGGCAAAGAAACTGAATTTAATAAAGGAAATGTGGACGTGTTCCTCTTGCCTAGTGACCACATACAGTACACTTAATGCTTTCCAAAACAAAAAGCACATTACTATTCTAATAGATAACCAACAAATATCAGGATGCTTTACAGATATGTATTTGATAAAATACAAATTTTCGTGTCCTGATATATTCTGAAATGACCTTGGCTGACCTAGGTCTTTCTGTATAAGGTACTAAGTTTAATCATATGAAAGGGAACCTGGATTTAATAGCATGCTATCAGAAACATCCAGATGGCGTAAATAATTTGCATAATATTGAGCCTCAGCAGAAACAGATATTAGAAACATCTAACTTTTAATTGGCAAAGAGTACTGCACATACTGTGCTGCTTTGCTTCTGCTATAAACTAGCACTGAGGTCAGAAGTTTCCAAAATGCCGCAGACTAAAAGCATGAAGATTGGAAACATTCTGTTTTATATTTCTGCTTTTTCACAACTAAACATATCTAAAGTCATACTTGAATGCCCTGATGAAGAAAGGATTAGATTTGTTAGAAAAGTTGAGTCATATAGTATCTTAAACAGGCATTGGGTTTGTACCCAGAAGCACTAGAATATGAAGACCATTCAACAAATCATCCATCACACTAGATGTTCAGCTATCTCCAGCTTTTGATTGGACTTTCAACAGGTTAAAGAGTCAGGAGCCACAGCTCAAAAGCTCTGTACGAACTGGAATACCCTAAGAAAGGAATATGACCACTCACCTACTATGTGTTTCATGCCACCAGCTAACCACAATGCCAAGACTTAAGAAGGAGAAGTGTGGGAAGCTACTAAAACTTCTAGAAGGTACAACCCAGGTGCCCATCTGCAGCCCTTTGGGTGTTCTTCAGCGGCCTCCCTCAGTCCTTTACTCCCGAAACCTAACTGTTAATGAATAGGGCATCGGCGAACAGGAAATCACTTGTCTGACGATCTCCTGCTGATGGGTCCACACCTGGGATCTTCTTAGAGTGGGAAGAGGAAAAGAGGTGAGGAACTCGCTCTGTCTTGTCTTGCAAATCAGCAACCCAGACGGCGCCTGAGTATGTCACTTGTCTCTTCTCTTCCCAGGGCCCCCCCCCAGATAAGAATGATGGCACGTGCCCCCCTGGAATACCTTCATGCCCCCCCCCCCATGGGGGCCCATCCCCAGTTTGGGAACCACTGGCCTAGCTTAACTACTTTTGTGCTAATTGTTTTTTTCCAACATTTAATTGGTGTTGTTTATTTTCTTTGTTTGCTTTGTTGTCCCAGGTTTGCATCTACTAAAAACTAAAAATGTTGGGATAGGATGGACTCATATAGTAATACAAAGGAATCTGATATTTTGTTCTGTTGTCCTTAGGTTCTGTTAGCTTGCTCAGAAACACTGATGGGACTGATAAGAGACAGGTCTCAAACAGTGCTAGGTGAGGACTCCCCAGGGCAGCTGTCAGAAATCATGGGGCCCGGTACAGCAAAAATGTCCGGGCCCCATAGCAGGTCTTGTTGAGCGGGGGGGGGGG
>CM070036.1:122683282-122694633 GCA_036250615.1 Ptychadena robeensis
CCCCTATGTGCTCACCTTCAGGCCCCCCTAGCTGCCCGGGACGGGAGTCCCCCCTGTCCCCCCCTGACGGCGGCCCTGGGACTCCCCAATGAGGAGTCCAACAGTAGAAGAAAAATTGGGCTGGAGCGGTCAGCATTTATTTACACCACTTTCAGGAGCAGTCCAAAAGACTAAACGTCTAATGGCAGTGATATGCAATGCAAGACTGTGGAGGGATCGGACAATCTAAAGCTGGGCATACTAGGCTCAACTTAATACACGACCATTTGAAAAACATGTGTTTTTCAAAAACATGTGATGGATTCACAGCCAATCAATTCATTTCCTAAAAGTGGACCTACCACCAGGAATCAGAGATAGACTGGTAAATCTCTTATCACGGCTATCCATTAAACTGAATGGAACATATTTTCCTACACCCTACACGCGATACTGCACCCGGAGGTAACCCCCAGAAGCCTGGCGAATAAATATGGAATCTCTTATACGATAACAAGCAACAGCAGGTAAGTATATATTTGTGGGATTGTGGAGTTCTATGCCACCATCGTACCAGCTAAGTCAGACTTTAATTTTACATATGTTCTTTCTAGATTTTGAGTATACATCCGCTTTAAGTCTGTGGACATGCTCAATTGAAAAATTGAACCATGTATGCCCACCTTAGGAAAGGTATTAAATTATTAAATTATTTCCCTGTGAAATACAATGCTGGTCTTCCTCCTGGTCATGAAGATTCCTCCTATTTAGCCAAAGAGACAGGTGCTCAAAGGAGTGCAATGTCACTCCAAGGGCATAGGCAACTTATGCAGACAGATCAGACAAATGCAGCCCTGTTCATACCAGAAGGTACTGGGGCCTTTCAGGTCCTCCCAATGTTATAACTCCTGCCTATCACTATCGTGCTATGTTATAACCAGGGGTGCACATAACTTTTTTAGTGAGCTACTCGGATGAGTACCAGGAGATGGTACCAGGAGCTGTCTCCATCCACAGGTCAACAGCTGGCTTTGGGTCAATTGTAACTCTCATAGTGATATTCCAACTCACACTCAACTTCCAACTCAAGTCACACAGTGCTTTTCTAATGTCAGACTTTATGCTTTGGGCTTATTTCTTCTGCATCTTTTTTCCCATGCGTCCGCAGCAAGGAAAAAGACGCAGAGAGGACACTTCCTATTCTAATGAATGGAACAGTAGACACTCTGCAGTGCTGATATGAAGCTGTGGAATGGCACGTCTTCATTGCAGCACTGTGTGGTGCCGCTGAAGTCATGTCCATTGAATGCTAAGATCTTCAACAACCTTAACCTCCCTAGCGCACTGCTGAGGTCCAGATTTCTGTACCAAAAGCGCATCACAGACTTTAATGGAATTTTTTTTATGTTGTAAGCCTGTAACTTCCCAAAACCTGTCCGTACAAGGGTCTAGTAGACATCCTGAATATAGTAATGTTTGAAACACATAATTATGTAAAATCCAGGCGAACTGGTTAATTTTTGAACTGTTACAATGTGTTTGTTTTTATTAAAAGTTTAATTAAATTGGAAAGTATGTTTTGTGTGTTATTTGACTTAGGATGAGTCTACACTGAGGAAAACCGTGCGGTTTTCCCTCGCGTAGACAGCGGCGAAAGCCACGCAGTGCAGCCGCCCCCTGTAATCCCCTATGGGGAATGACGTGCCCGTCTATATAGGTAAACAATGGGCGCGGTGTGTGATGCGCGCAAACCGTGCCCCATGGGCGGGTTCCCGATAGGCATAGGATGCGGTATTGCCTGCACATCAATACAATACCGCATCCTAAACAGTGCCCAAACCGCGGGGGGCATGCACACACCACCGTGCCCATAACGCCCCCCGCGGTTGCAAGGGCACTGTAGTGTAGACTCAGCCTCAGAATTGTATTGGATACAGCTATCCCTGTATCAGTAAAAGTTCTCCTTTAAATGCCACCCCCCCGTGGAGACAGGTCCATCACACCAGGGGTGGGGGGTGAGGGAGTTAAATGCCAAAAGGGGCGGGGGGGGGCAACCAGGGCGGGAGGCAACTCAGGGGGGCACAGGGGGCAGGAGGGAGTCACTGAGCAGCCAGGATTCCAGCAAGAAGAAGCCCGGAGCCGCCGGAACAACAACACAGTAGTGAGCGCTGCGGGGCTCGGGCATAAGGTGTAGATCACCTGTGGAAAAACAGGCCAATCTACACTAACAGCCCGCGAGCGATCACTTCTGTGGGTGTGTGTCGGCAGGCTTCGTGACAGGAATCCCGTGAATCTTTCATCTTGGAACTTTGCCACGCCGACGCCCCGGCGGGATGTGATGGCGTCATCACGTCCCGCCGCGGGGGGGGGGGGGAGAGGGACCCACCAGGAAGAGCCATTTGTGAGATTGGAGCCGACCCGCGAAAGAAGAGGGAAAGGAAACGAAAGGAGACGAAAGAAGGGCGCAACAAGAAGAGAGGAAGAACGGGAAACGACACCATCCACAAGAAGACAAATAACGCTACCGGACGAGGAGGGAAAACGACACAGCCAAAAAAAGAAGGAGCGACCCGAACAGGGCAACCCCACCCTCCGCAACGCGTGGAACCACAAGAGCCCCCAGCCCCCCCCTCGTCCAGTGCACTTTCAGCATGTCAGCACTGGACGAGCGGGACATTGTCACAACGCGATAGGGAGGGGAGGGCTTTGTAGTCATTACAGTCCTATTTGCACACCCCTAACTGCACAACCTTTTCATAGGTTATAAGTTTCCCCGTGGTATCCAGACAAAATGTGATGCATTAACAATAAACTGAAGAGGTTTTGGCAGACTAAAAAATACTTGTATATATTTTATACAATGATACAGGGAAAGCGGTGGCTGTGGGCATGCCATTGAACTGTGTTTGAGCTGCAATACCAGTTTCCGCCACGGGGCCACAGCCTTTAGTGAGCATGTCTTGAAGGAGGAAGGAGGGAGGGGGTGAGGGGGAATCTCTCCTCTCGGGGCTGACACCGGATCCGTGTTCTATGGGAATACAGCCGCCCGAAACACTGGCCAGCGGGTGCTACCGAAAGGTCCTCAGTAACAGCGAATATAGCCGCAGAGCAGCTTTTCACCACTATGGCAGTACTGGCGGACCCACTTATGGGCACCCGCGGTTAGTAACCCTATAAACTATGCGTATAAAGGATGCATAAAACTCAGTGGTACTGAACTCTTATTCCACCCCATACCTCCATATTATGACAACTTGCAAGCGGGCACCAATCAAGCCTCAATTTGTAAAAACTCGACTATGCAACAACTGCAAAACAATAAAATCTTCAATAACAGCTCACAGAAAGCATCATCTACAAGTAGTACGTCGTACAACTGCGTTGTTAGGACCTTAACAGAAGAAAAGTTAAAGTTGGATGACTGTATATACTCACGTATTAATCCAAAGTTTTATCGATAAAATTTGTGAATGATGAAAATTGCGCGGGTGGTGACGTTTGTGAGCTAACTGGCAAAAGCTAGCGGAAGTGTTGTAGGAACATTTTTTGAAAGAAAAGTATTGCTCTAGCCACCATACCTGTCAATCTCATACGTGGCCGGGAAGCCACGTTTTTGATTGCGTTTGCCGGCCCTCTCCCGGATTCTAAAAATCACGTATTCTCGCCTTATCTCAGGCGCTGCTGCAGCTGTCATAGTGCTGACGTAATCCAATGGCGGCATGGCAGCTGGTGAGGGCTTTTGTAGCAGCAGTTGCAGTGTGCTCGCTGTTGTCTGGTGAGCACGGACGGCCGCAGAGTGACCGGCCTCTGAGTGCTGCTTCACTCAGATAGCCAACAAGCCAGGTACAGAAAACAGGGACGTGCAGAATTATTAGGCAATGGAGCTTTGTGACCCACATCATCCCTTTAGGCAGGTGTTGTCCTACTCCAAGCTGTATAGGCCCCAAAGCCTCTACCAAGTAAACCTTCGAGGCGTTGCTCCCCCGAATAACTCGGGCTGAGTTCATGCATCATGGAAAACAACCCCGTAGCGCGGACGACGAACGCCCGAGCGGTCTCGCCGTCTTCTGACGGCGAGTCGGGAGCATCGGCAATGTATGCCGATGCTTCCGGGTCCGCCCCGATCACGTCAACCGGTGACGCGAAGGGGGCGGGGGGCGGGGGGTAGGCGGCGCGCCGATAGGACCCCATGTAAATGGAGGGGCGTCGCCTTCTCTCCAGCCAGCTAAAGTCCAGCGGTCTCCAGGTGACGCCGGCGGGCTGTATGTTAAGAGCAACCGTCAGCTGAGCAGGGCCAATCGTGGCGGAGCACACTGGGCTTGCCGCGATTGCCCGTGGCAGGGTTGAATTGAAAAAAACCCTCAACAACCATGAAACGCGCTCAGAGGGTCCGAAGCATATTAGGTGGATGTGCATCCTGTAAAGCAGAAGGGGTGGGCTTAATGACATCACCACCACCTAAGTAGGTCAATATGCTATTCAGGCCCAAACTTCCTTCTTTGGCAAAATGGGTCAAAAGAAGGACTGACGGCTAGAAAGTCAAAAATAGGGGAGATATCTTGCGAGAGGGAGCCATGGAACTGAGAAAAGTCAAGCGTGCAGCTGCCAAGATGCCACTTGCCACCAGTTTGGCCATATTTCCAGAGCTGGCAAAACCTCCACTGGGTGCCCAAAAGCACAAGGTGGGCCTACGCAGAGGACCAGAAAAGGGCTGAAAGACGACCACCCACATGACAAGAAACACCAAGCGAGTGAAACGTCAAGACCTGGCGCCAAGAAATATCTCAAGAACTGGCATTTTTCAAGGTTTATGGACTGAGGAAATGAGGAGTGAGTCTGTGATGGGCCAGATGGAGGGCAACGTGGCGGATGGTAAAGGCAGGCGAGCCCAGTCCGACTCGCAGACACCAGCAAGGTGGGAGGGGAGTACTGGTTTGGGCTGGTATCTCAAAGACTGAGCGTGTGTGTGGGGCGTAGGGCCTTTTCGGGTTGCGGATGGAGTCAAGCTCAACCCAGCTCCTACGCGCGGTTTATGCGAAGACACCTTCTTCCAGCAGTGGTACAGGAAGAAGTCTGCATCCTTCCAAAGAAAACATGATTTTCACTGCAGGACAATGCTGCCACTCACCCACGCGTCCAAGTACTCCACAGCGTGGCTGGCAAGAAAGGGGATATAAAAGAAAAACGAATGACCATGGCCCTCCTGTGTCACCTGATCTGAAACCCCTTGAGACCGTGGTCGCCATCATCAAAGGTGTGAGTGAACAAGGAGGGAAACAACAGTACAACTCTCTGAACAGTGTACTGGGAGGCTGTGGTTGCTGCTGGCTGCACGGCAACGTTGAGGTGACCAGATCAAAACCACGGACCAGAACCAGGAGTGGCAGCAGGCTTTGGGCCTTTGCAAAGAAAGGTGGCTAATGGTCACTGATGTGTTTTTGTTTTGATTTATTAATGCAGAAATGTATATTTGTGAATGTTGCCCAGCATGGTCCTATATTGGTTTCACCTGCCCGCCTATACCCTAAAAACTAAATACCCATTGAAAAGTGGCTACCTAATTTTTTTTGTTAAGCCTTGCCCTCCACGAAAGGGCACAGGAAGAGTCACCGAGCACCACACAGAGAGCCCCCGAAAATACGCGAAAAACTAAAAACAAGCTAAAACTACTTCCAAACAATATTAGCGTTGATATTAATGAGTTTTTGGGTCATTGAGAACATGGTTGTTGTTCAATAATTAAAATATCCTCAAAATACCAACTTGCCAATTAATTATGCATCCGGTTAATAATCTTCCCATGTGAAACTTATGACCACTTCAAAACGACCATCTCACTTCTTAAACTCACCTATACGAGCACTCCTCCCAGAACACTACTCCTCCCAACCAGCCAACCAGCTTCTCATCCCACTTCCAGACCACGGCATACATCCCATCTCTAGAACACGCTACATCCCATTATAGAACACTCTCATTCCATTCTAGAAACATTCTCACTCCCAGTTCCAGAACACTCTCATCCCGTTAGAACACTCTCATGCCATCTAGACAACATCATACATCCCATTCCAGCCACTCTCATCCCAGTCTAGAACACTCTCATCCCATTATCAGAACACTCTCATTCATTCTAGAGAACATCTCTCCAATCCCATTCCAGAACACTTCTCTTTGCACCTCTAGCAGTTGCCAGGTTCACCCAAGCTTGTGGCATCACTGCAGGCATTCATTCCTATGCAACTTAATCATAGAGGTAAGGTACCTATGATTTGTAGAGTGCATTCTGAATAATTTTAATTAATTAAATCACTAGTTAACATTAAAACCTTGATTTGTTTGTATAATGAATGTGCACAAAGGAAGGATTTTATAGAGATGCTAAAAAAAAACAGACATCAGCCATCCAGGGATAATCATCTAACGTGTATATGTTCCCCTGACAACAACCCAAATAAAAACAGCTAGCTTTTAAATGTTAAACTGAATCTATGATGGAGCTGTTATTCATACTTCATCTTTCAGCGTATTCTATTTGATAAAACATGATACTGAGCAGCTCTTGCATGACCAATGGTTTTAAAACACAGTGATTTATTATAGTCTTATAATTGAGTAGGCATAACCTCCACATTTTGGCTGGGAAAGCCACGTTTTTTATTGGTTTTCCCGGCGCTGATACCCCCTGCCTGCAGCGCATGTCTTGATGGGGATGTCAGCGCATCCCATATATATGCATACATGTACTTTTCAGCGAGTCTGTCAGCCGAGCGGACAGCGGAGGTTGAAGTACTGCTCTGGGTTAAGCTCTTGGGATCGCTGCCGGCGAGCTCCCGAAAATTTCCCTTATTTTTAAATCCCAAACTTGACAGGTATGCTCTAGCGCATGTATTTTTTTTTTACTAAATTTGATTCAAAGTCAAGTCAAATTGTTTTAAGACAACCTAAATTTGTACTTAATACGTTTTTTTAAATGTTCCTACAACCCTTCTCTACATTTCCAGCAATGTTGGTGATGATATGTTGGTGAACAAAAGCAAATTCGCTGCGTGTTTCTGTGCCTTAGCTCCATAGGCTTATACTTGAGGTTTTTTTTTAAAGAAGGTACATTAACTTATACTCAAATATATACAGTATATATGGTATAATCATGTCCAAGAATGGCAACTTACCTGACATGCTGCTAGGCATTATGGAAAGGTAGTTTTGTGCATTCTTTTAAGCATCACAAACGACCTGAGGAGATAATAATAGGTGCTATTATTAACACATAACATGACATTATAACTTTCATACAAGTTATTTATGACATGTTTTACATACTCTTTTTATTTAAACTTTTGGCCTGCTTTTTCATAACTAAGCCATGTGACCTGCAACGTTACACAATAACAATCCTGTAAGATATCCATTGGCAAACATCACTCCATTTAAAGCAGGTTCCCTAATCTAAAATAATCTATGGATACATTTTCAGTCTGTCTATATCAGTGGTGGGCAACTGAGTTAATATGGAGGGCCACAGGTGCGGCGCTTGGCATCACTAAAGGGCCACACATAACCTTTTCAATCTATACTGACTTGTCTAAGCATTTTATAATGACAGCAGGCAGAGCTAGAAGATGTTATTTTTTAGTTTTATATAACAAAACTTGTTTTAAATGATACTTCAAGCATTGGGGGCAACCCAGTGTAATAACCCATTAGAATATGTAGTGACAACTGACAATGTCAGTTGTTTCCTTGCTGCCCCAACTTGGTGCAAGCAGTAAAATGATAAAGAACAGCAGTAAAATGTTATAATTTATACAAGGATGCAATGCTTCTAGTAGTAATCCTGACTATAATAAAGTTTTAAACACACAATTATGTAAAAGTGAATTGCTTATTAAAATAAATTTTTTTTGTACATAATCAGCTAAACAAGAATAAACCCTGGTAATAAGTTTGTTGATGGACCAGGACCATGTCTCTATAGAGTTGCCGTGTTTATCGTTATATTTGATGAGATGGCAAAACCCCCACAATTGTAGATTTTTTTTTTCAATAAATATCAATGCTGTCCAAGTCTTTTATTTTGGCCTGAGTATTGGTTGCATATCACCCCTCTCCTGGTTATGTAGGGTTGATTCATATGCTCGTCTGGTGAAAATTTTGCAGTTATTAACAATGACCCTAAACATTGTATCATTACCAAAATTACTGGAGATATAGAGAATTGTTGGGGGAACACTACAAAAAAAGAAAGTAATGCTCCAGCATGTGCAGTTTTAGCATAAATTAAATTCAAATTTAAGTGGAAACTTCAACAACTTATTTTATTATTTAAAAAACTACAAGCGCTAGAGCAATACTTTCCGTTTTATAATAACTCTCCAACTGTTTTCTGCATCTCCAGCAATTTGGGGGAAGATACCTTGTTCAGGGACTTAATCAATTTACAAAGTCAGAGAGTGGGATTCAGTGGCAAATTACCAATTTGGCCACTAGATGGCAGTGGTGCTTAAACCTATCTACACGTCAGGAAGAGCTGACCGAATCAAAACCAAAGATTAACCGTGAGGAGCTGCGAGCACCCGGGGAGCATGTGTCGGGGTGAATCGGCGGACAGGTGTGTTGCTCTGCACTAGGTCAGGGGCTGCAACTGCAGGACTGACACGGGCTGCAAATTAAAGCGGAACGGGCCGCCCACCTAGAGTGTATACCTTGAACAGCCTGCTCCATCCGTCAGAAGCTCACAGTTGTTACAGATGCCATCAGAGGTCAAAGCACCTCATAACCTAAAGGAAAACTATATATTTTGTATAAAATCCCTTTTTATTTCAAAACAAATACATTTTTTGTTTCTGTCTACATACGCTAAACACACTAAACACTGATTTACAAAATTAGTTGAGGATTTGCATATTTACATAAGGAAACATAATTGTATATTTTATTTTCATAATGCATTTATGTGCAGCCCAAATACGAGTATAGTAATCATGCTCATAAGCACGGGCAAGCACCACAAGCCATGCTTGTCATAAATTAATAACACTTTCCAACATTCCCATTGCAATGACACATCTACTACTATACAGGTAATTTGTTTCCATTGATTAACATACTTATACTCAAGTATAAGCCACGTTTTTCAGGCCAAAAAATTTGCTGAAAAGCCCCCCTCTGTTTATACTCGAGTCAGGGTCAGATTCAGGGTGCCACTTACCTGTCCGGGTGTTTGCTGGTCACTGGATTGCAGGCACCACTAAAATATTTCAGAACACTGGTAGCCTTTGTGAATATTCCATTTCTGAGATCGGCTGGTGAAATGTAACGACACCACACCGACATCTAGTGAATTATTTGTAAATTTTTACAATTTCACTTAGAAAACTCCACTACTTATGATTCAAACATGAAAACTTATTTTCATGTTTGAATCATAAGAATTGCCATGAAAACCCATCCTGTAATAACAATAAACCTGTGTTCTCTTAACTTTATTGAGCGTGAGGCACTAAGAATAACCCTGTTTGATTCATTCCTAGGGGCAATGGTAGTTTCTCTATATTTTTCTCATTTAGAAAACTCAACTCTATCTAACTTTGCATTTTCCCACCCTCGGCTTATACTCGAGTCAATGCGTTTTCCCTGTTTTTATGGATAAAATTAGGTACTGCGGCTTATAGTCGAGTTTGTTTAATTTCGAGTATATGTGGTACATCGGTTATCCAATATGCTGTTGACAGGTCCTCTTTTTAATCTGTACTTTATTTTATCACAACAACCTAAAGTTACTTACAACTTCAGAGAACAAAACACACACCTATACTTAAAAAAGGCATGCTATTTTTCTTCTTTTAGCTTGCAGGTAAAAGTAGCTTAACAAAAACATTTTTCAATTGCTACTTTTAAGAAGGAACGTCCATTCTATTATGTACGATTGGCATGATGGGTTTTTAAAGTGTTTTTTCAAGTACTTCCAACCTAACTGTCAGCATCTCAACCCCTAACCTGACATTTTATATTTGTAAATTAGCTGAAAACTTCAGTCATTTAATATTCCGTAGGTGGGAAAAAGCGTACAAATGAATAACCTCAGACTTCTCAGCAAGGTCATTACTACACTGAAGGTGACACATTAAGACAAATCTATCTACGGACTGGGTCAGGAGATTAGTATCTCCATTCCCAACCAACCACCCGCTGTGCTGGTCAGATAGGGATGAGGGCCGAAAGGGAGACAAGGTGGCAGCTTTGATATTATTAATGATTTAAACTGGTACCGAACAGATGCACCATTTGCATCGTCTGCATAATTCCTGCCTACAAGTACATTCATCTTTCTGTGTAGTAAGGAAGGTGCACAACTTTGGCATAATGTGATTGCCCTTGAATATCCACAAGCCTGAACCTTCTGCCTGGGTTACCTTGTGGATAATTATAAACCAATTGCAGACATTTCCAATCCTTACACCTGTTTAACGAACAAATTATGCTAACATATTACATGGCACTTTAGGGCTTGTTTCCACTTTTGCGTTCTCGTGTGGTTGTAACCGCGTGGCTGAAACCACATGTGCGTCCGTTTCAAAACGCTGCAGGCATCGTTCACAACCGCATCCACATTCGAACGCGCACAAACGCACCAGTGGAAACTACATTGAAGTTTCCAATGTATGCAGTTGTTTGCGCTTGCGGGCGTCCGGTTACAAACGCGCAAAAACGCAAAAGTGGAAACAAGCCCTTACAGAGCACATAGTCTTATTGCTAACTGTCTCCCAGAGGAGCTCACAATCCAATGTCTCTACCATTGTCTTTATTTTGGGGGATGGGGTGGCATTTAAGCTACCAGCAGGTCTATGAGGTGTGGGAGGAAACCTACACAGACACGGGAGAGCATGTAAAGTTTTTTTGGGGGGGAGGGGGAAACAAACCCCCCCAAGGAGGGGGGAGCATGTAAAGTTGTTGCAGATAGTGCCCTGGCTAAAGGCCCCCATACACGTCTAGATTTTCCTTTCAATCAACTAAAAAATATACATTTTATTGGGTCAGGGAAATCGGTGATTGATTGTAATCTATGCCAACTGTAGTAGTAGAATTGCGAATATATTAAACGAAAATCCACTATTCAAGAATTTTGTGAATACGACGCCAGATATTCACAATGTTGAATACTCGAAATATTATGCATTGGGAAGCTTATGGCCATGCATTGCGATTTAATATTCGCAATGTGAAAATAAAAACCACATGTGACCATTCATTTTGAAGGTTATCGCAATGGGATTATGATTGCAAAAGATATTTTCGCAATGCATGGCGAATATAACAGATACGTAAACAGATTTACTAATATATAAATTACAATTATATACAAATTTCTC
>CM070036.1:122701312-122712219 GCA_036250615.1 Ptychadena robeensis
GTAGTTCTCTTCTTCCTCTAGGGATTGCACACAGTCCACCCACCCTCCCCTACCACTGCCGGTCGAAGATAACCATGGGGGAACTAGCTGCAAACAATATGTGCCTATGTGTGTGTTTGTCTCTATGTGAATGATTTTGTGTTATTGGTGTGTGTGTGTGTGTATGTATGATACATGTCTCTGCATGATTGGTGTGTATGTGAAAAAGAGTTATAGAGCTATATTTTAACCTCCCTAGCGCACCGCCTGTACCGCACCGTTTTTAACAGTGTGGTACAGGCAATGGCAGCAGTGTACAAGGTACACTGCCTGCCATTTCCTCCCTCCCCTCTCCACACAGCCAGTGTCATTCATGACACAAGCTGGGAGGGCTGAAAAGCAGAGGCCCCTCCATTAACATAGAGGTCTATGGCACTGCTCGGCTGGAAGCAGCATCGCCGTAGCTTTCCGGGGATATCGGCTTTCATGGGAGCCCAGCTCATCCAGAGTTTGTTCTGCACACAAACTCTGGATGAGATGGGCTCGTGGTGAACACTAAGGAGGTTAAATAAAGTTTGAGGGCCATTTACACTAGCTGTGCTGTAGTTATGGTGTGTTTTATTTAAAGGACATGTAAGCAGTGATGCTGTTGCCTTATACTACAACCCAGTGTTTCCGCATTGCACTGGCCCTCATTCTGAAACTGTGTAGTTTGAAAGGGGAGGGGGGGGGGGGCTCTAAATAATGTTCCTATAAAGAAAAGGGGGGCCCTGCAAGGAAAGCGTAGGAACCACTGCCTTCAAGATCATAGATTTAATCGTGTTGCACGGTTTTACTATCATGCGCCAGTCTGACATCAATAGGTTATACAACCACACAGTGTGATCGAGTTAAATGTGATTGTACCATGGAGTGCATGCGTAGTACAATTGTAATAACGTTCATAAACAAATCGATCAAAATACCTAGAAAAACGTCAAATATTTGTACCATCAAGTAAATTGACCAAAATGTCCGATCACTTTACAATTTATTTTTTGTTAAATTTCTATGTGTACAGGGATCGATTTCCACAGGGATGATTTTAGAGTTTCAGGATTTTCGTGTGTCATGGTGTCAGCAGTAGGGATGCTTAATGATATTCTGAATTTACATTTACATTTATATGTAAATTATGAGCAGGCTGAAACTCTACAGCTGTCTTTACTGGCTCAGATTCAGTCTGTAATTTCCATATTAGCCATCTTATTAAGCATCAGTTTATTCATTTACTCTTTCTTCTTGGTGAGTCTTTATACACTGCTTGGCCCCAAAAAATGGTCACACACTCTAATATTTAGTTTTGCTTTGATTACGGCACACATTCGCTGTGGCATTGTTTGGATAAGCTTCTGCAATGTCACAAGATGTATTTCCATCCAGTGTTGCACTTATTTTTCATTAAGATCTTGCATTGATGATGGTAGAGTCTGACCGCTGCGAAAACCAGAACATCCCACAGATTCTCAATGGGATTAAGGTCTGGTGGCCAATCCATGTGTGAAAATGGGAGATACCCACGTAAAAAACACTGGAGGTGGAGGTGATTTCAGGTCCGGCCTTCACTTTAACCCAGACACTAAAGCAGGGAACACACGGCCCAATATTGGAGCCGTCCGATGTTCCCTGCAGCAGTGTGATGACGTCATCACGCTGCTGTCAGATATCGGAGGAGCTGGAGAGACGGCTCTCCTGTCTCTGCAGCTCAGCCGATGCTTTGCATGGAGACCCGCGGTTTCCATGCAAAGCAACGGACATTGACCGCGATTAACGGTCATCTCCGATATCACTGTTTTCGAGCGGTATTGATTGGTCCCGCTCGAAAACTGAGATGGTCGCATATGATATGGGCTCGAAGCGGCCATCGATCTGGCCCATAACTACATGTGTGTACTTAAGACCTAAATACATCCTGAAGAAGGGACCAGGTAGTCATGACATGCTCTTTACGTTATGTGTTGATGTTTCATCATTAGTTTTTTCCACATAATTTCTAATGAAATGAAAACTTTTGAAATTGGGCACCTCCACCTTCAGTCTTTTTTATGTAGGTATCTACCAGAAAGGGTTTCTACAGTGACCAAGATTTACTGGGTACCCATAGGATAATGGAGAGCGACCAGTATACGTTTAGTTATGATCACGTGGAGACAGTGAAGAAATACTCTCCACAGGCTCACATTTTCCACAGGTTGTTGGATTATTTAACACTTCCATGCTTTGTGTTAAACCAGTCTAGAGGGTAAGTACATCAGCATCTCACCATCATTTGCTGACCACCAGTATTTCTGCTCCTTTACGTTCCTAGCTCTTATTGTTCTTTTTCTGTTCCTCCTCCCACTGCTCTTTCTCTGTCTGAGAGCGCCCTCTCATCAAGAACAAAGCATTTTGCTGTTGACAACATCTTGGAATATGCCCGTGTCATCAGGGAAAAAAAAATCCATTGATTAAGTAACCTGGAATAACCATTCAGTTTATTCAGTAGTCAGCTGACCTCATTCTTGGAGCACATACTGTTGCTGAACCTAGACCTGACCAACTGCAGCAACCCCAGATCATACTGTAGCACTGCCCCCACAGGCTTGTACAGTAGGCACTAGGCATAATGGGTGCATCACTTCATCTGCCTCTCTTATTACCCTGATGAGCCTATCTCTCTGGAACAGGACTTTTTTGGGGCCAGTCAGTGTATTTTGCCTAAACTGTAAACTTTTTTTGAGGGTCTACAGCCTTACAAACAACCCTATGTCTTAGCAGATCTTATAAACATTATCTTACCCCCATCTTCTCTCTTGTCCAAATGAAAACCTATATGAAGCGTCATTATACTTACAAAGCCCACTTTATCAGCATACTAATTGTCTGTTCCTAAGGGCTTGTTTCCATTGATGCGATTCCTCGCGTTTCCGCACGTTTGTAACCGCGCGGCCGCAAGCGCAAACAACCGCATCCATTGGAAACTTCAATGTAGTTTCCACTGGTGCAGTTGCGCGCGGATGCGGTTTAGGGCGCGTTTCTGAACGCTAGCTGCAGCGTTTTGAAACGCATCCGCGTCCCAACTGCATCCGCATCCCAAAAAACGCGCCCATAGGGATGCATTGGATGCGTTTCAAAACGCGCGAAAATGCACAAGAACGCATGGCATAGCAGATGCGGATGCGTATTCTGGGCGCGTATGGGTAAAAAATCGCGTCGCAAAAACGCGCGACAACTATTCAATGCGTTCAGCCGCGCGGTTACAATCGCGCAGTTACAAACGCCTGGAATCGCATCAATGGAAACAAGGCCTAAGATGAGGACAATGAGGTTTTCCATGCCGCACTACGGCATCTTGCCCGACACAGGGACCACAATTTATCCTCAGAGTCCAAGACTTCTTTTAACATCCATAAAGCAATACAATACATTATTGCAGCAAATGCACTTATCCTTTCAATACTTAGATATTCTTTAGGTGGTGAAGAGAGAAAAAGGTTTCTTTTAAAATGCTAATCATCAATAATATGAAAAGTGTTGAAACCTCTCTCCGTGACGTTTTTTTCCCTCTGTACAGGACATTTAATTGAGAGTCTGCAGGATGTTGGAAGCAGTATGATATGTAAATTTGGAAATCTCAGTAATTGAGGCTTAAAAGCAGAGCAAACAGGTAAGAAAAAAGAAAAGAATATTCCTTATTCAGAGTACATTAATACATTATAAAGGAAATGAAGGTAAATGATCCCCGACATATTTGTTTAATAGAATAGGTTATACATGCATGATAGCAAGTAGGATATTTTATACCATAGCAAGCCTTTGGAAGTAAGATCTAATAAATATGAATTAGTCCTAGCTAAGGACAAAAGGGTTTAGCTGAGAATAGACGGTACGATTTACAGTCTATTCCTTATCGGATTCTATGCACTAGGAGCGGCGTGATGACATTATCACGCCCTCCCGCTAGTGCAGAGAATCGGAAGGCACTCTTTATGTGCAGCTCATAACTTTGGCTGGTAGCAGCCGTCCCCAGCCGAACTAATGGGATCGGGCTAAAATTTACCGCCCTGTCCGATAACTGTGCGATCCGACAGGACGGCTGATTTTAGCCCAATCCTCGTTGGTTGCTTCATCCAATTCCTGCACAACCCGATCCTTAAGGGATGCGGGAGCGCGCACAACATCGGATCGGGGATCGGATCGTGCAGGAATTGGACCGTCTATGCCCAGCTTTTGGAATGAAGACTGGTTGATAGTGCCTTAAAATTAATAATGAATAAAATATAAAATTAATTAAACTACAGCAATTACACTTCTAGCTAGCAAGTGAAATTCTATCATGGACAATACAAATTAATAATCTCATATATTTCGCATTAGGCCACCATTTAGCCCTACACTAAACCTGAGTGTTGGACATTGGCTCTTCATGCTTAAATCCAGTTGTAAAAAAATTGCGGCAAATGTCCTCTTTACATATGGACCTTGCTTGCATGTTACATTTTATGTTTAATGTATCCCTGTATTAGAGACATTGCTAGCTCTATTTTGATGCAGAAGTGCCAAACCCAGGTAATGACGTATAAAATGTTCAGTACATCAGCATCATAGAGATCAGATATTTCCTGGAGAATTGAAGTGTTCTTTTAGGATGGAATACACTCTAATTTCAGAATGTAATGGTTTTATTTCAGTAGATGCATATTATTGTGCGCTGCTAATGCATAGATACTTCCTAGCATTAAAGCAATGGACACTGCCATGCTCATTATATAAATCAAAGATTAAGGATAAGGTAAAACTTATCTCAAGAATTATTTCCATAACAACCACTGGGACTTTAAAGGCACAGGAGTGTAAAATTGTTAAGTGAGTTTGTTGAGTAATTTTTTTAAAACAAGAGTAAAACATAACAGTCAATCGATTTTCCATGTGTCACAATAAGCATAATTTCTCAGGGTACATTGCATGTATAAAACATTAAAAAAAGTTGTTCATGCACAATTCCAATGCATTTAGCTGTTGTTTGCATTGTGTGGGGTTGTGTCCAAATACAGATTTGCTCAGGTAGTTAAAGGTGTAAAGGCAAAATTAAGACTGTACTTATTTCTACATGTTGCCATATTCTAACATAGTAAATGTTCACTTTCTGGGTTCAAACCCAAAATGTAAGGACCAGGAGTGTTTAACCCCAGGTAACTTTGCAATGTCACTATGCTGAGTCCTAGTGGGGATTTTTAACGCACTAATACATCAAACAAAAAATAAAAAAATCCTCCTTGATGATAGTAGCTATAGGGGGCTCCAGAAAAAAGGAGGGGGAGAGGCCCCAAAGGAAATAACACATAAAGTTAGGGACATGGTAAGGAGCAGAGAAAAGCTCGCCATACACGTGTCCCATTCCCAACCGATTCCAGGACAATCGATTCTGGGCGCGTGCATGCCAATCGATCGTTGAGGAATCGCATGAAGCCCACCTTGACCGATCGATCACGTCCGATCGATAGGGGGCCCAGAATCGGATCTGTCAGAGAACCAACATGCTGGTCATTCTGATCCGATTCAGCACACATCAGGGGGAGTTGCCATTTGTGAAGTGATCGATCGGGCATGGAATCGTCCAGGAATCGGTGGCCCAAGGTGGTAGGGACAGACTTAATTGGGCGATCGATCAGACATCCGATTCCCTCTGGCATCGCCGGAATCGATCGGCCATGGAATCGGCACATGTATGGCTTGCTAAAGAGACTTATGATATGTGTGGGCACAATTCTTTATGGTATGGGTAAAGAACATAGACTTTCTCTCTAAAACTTGGGGTTCTTTTTGTTACCAGCAACCTTTGAAGAGTGAAGATATTCTTCACTGTCTCCACGCAGTGGTAGTTGACTTTCACACTCTTTTATGACCTATAGGAGTCCAGGAATTGGCCACAACCGTGCTTTAGGTGGTAGATGCAGGACAATGGTAGATACCCATGTAAAAAAAGGTCTGGTCAAGACCTGTCCTGTAAAAATCATCTTTTCATTTATTCATCGTAACAATACAATTACAATACGTTTGGTTATGATAATAAATAACAAGGATTATTTTTTACAATTTTTCTTTATGTATTAGTGCCTTAAAAGTCCCCTCTAGGACGCAGCCTAGTGATAGTGCAAAGTCACCTGGGGTTAAACACTCCTGGTCCTTCCATTTTGGTTTTGTATAATTGAGTATGGGATGTGGCACAACATTTGACAATCACTGAAGTCCCAATAGGTACTCCAACCCCATTTAGTACTTTCGGAGTTCAAGTCAACTTAGAGCATGCTTTGAGAAGTCTGTATATTCCAATTATTCCACTCACTCACAGCCCCACCTACTAAGTCATCAAAACTTTAAAAACTGGAATTTTTCAAAGAATTATATTTTTTGCAGTAAGTTTTCTTAAAGGACATACCGCATGTGCAGAGATATGTTGAATTTGTTGCACCAAAACTGACATTCTTTTCAAATTCTAATATATAGTAATGAGCAGCATAGGCAATATTCATATTCACAAAATATTCAAAATAATATTCTCAATTAATTTGTAAAATCCAGAATTTGTGATCTCTAGTCAATATTACCTTGATTGTGCAAATCGGCACTTGTATATGCGTATTTAGCGAATGCAATGAACAGTACTTCCAGGTACTGATGTAAAAAATCTTGAATATTGACGATTCAAGATATAATACCATATTCAAGAATTTTGTGAATTCTTGAAGTGCCAATATTTGAAGTAAAATTTTGCAATTAGAATATTTGGGATGAATACTACTAATTATCTGTCTGCCAATATGATGCAATTATTACAATACTTTCTTTTCAGGAAGTACTTTCTTTTCATTATCTTGCAGTATTCCTTTAATAAGAAATGCCATGCTATGAAAAAGATACATCAGACAAATACAGCAGCTTATTTTGGCTTTTGCCTTAAAAAATTATTCACGTATTTTAACACTATCTCATGAAAACCCAGCAGAGAGTTTGTTTATTTAAATGCGTCATTGGTGTGTATCATTTCCTGAGACAAAGATCTATGTACAAAATTTCACTTTGATGTCCTTAACCTTTACCTCATATGGATCAATTTTCACCACCATCTGGAATTTCACACACTGCTTCTTTTACCCACAATTATTAATTACTGAGCAATTTGCTGAAGTGCTTTGTCCGAACAGAGGAGAAAAAAAAATTTGGGCTGGGAGGGAACACAAACAACTCTGAGTGCAATGCCCTATGTTTAATAACAAGCTGGACAGATAAGTGACCTGCAACAATCCATAACCGCTGCCGAAAAGACAGAGGATTTCTGATTGGCTGACTATGACTTCCTTATTGGTTTATTAAAGTGACACTGCTGCTATATTTATATTTTCATCGAAATGCATACCTCTAAAGCCCCCCATACACCTTACAATCTTACCATACAATTTCTGTACAATCAACTTTTGTTCTACCAAAATCATGAAATATGAGGACCTTTCTAATCCTTCCAATCACTGTGTGTTCTATCAGGGAGGCCACTATACTACATAGTTGTTGGTAGATCTAAAGGAAATTGTATGGAGTGAGCTAAAGGGGGGCTTAACAGAACGTTGTACAACTAACCATTCCAGTCTCCCCACCCAACCCTTTGCTGGAGAAATATCCCCTCTGAAAGTGTCAGGTGTTCCTCTGCAGTTCCTACTTGTTTTTGATGGCTTCCATGTTCCACTTCTCAGGTAGAATCAGTGAGATCAGCAGTAAGAACTAGTGAGAGCTGTGGGGGACCCATTTCTTTAACACTTCTTGAAGCAGCTGGCTTTTGCCAGCATATTTATGCAATTTCACAAGTAAAAACTTCTTAGCCCCATCATACTTGACCCAAGAAGAGAGTAAAGTTTCATACTGCTAGAAATGGGTGTCTGTGCAGGGAAAGAAATGTAGTGAAGTCAAGGACTAGTTGGGAGATGGGATTGTACTAAAAGCATCTGACTGAGAGGGTGGGGATAGAAAGGCCATGGTACTTAGAGGAGCTTTACTAAGATGATAGGCTGAAAGGGGAACCAGGGGGTGAAGGGTGATGGCTATTAGACAAACAAAATCTGACAAGAGGGAAGCACTGTCTGACAACTGAACTATAGCTATTTAAGGTTGGATGGTAGGTATAAGAAATTTGAGGTTACTTACTAAGCCTGAAAAATTCAGGGTTGTACTACTAATTTATGAGATCTAGTACAAAATTGGACATTTATTTCAAGGGTGTGGAGGGGTGTAGCCAACATTAGTCCTACCCCTCCCCATGCTGGGCCATGGCAAATGTGTATGCTATGTTACTGGGTCAGCACTGGTCTAAGGGTGTCTGAGGGTGTCCATAAACAATCGATCACCGCAAACGTGCACAGCGATTGTTGGGGAAACGATTGAAAAATGTACCCGTGTATGGCCACCTTATGAAACTAATCTGCAATTATTTAACACTAGTTAGATTCTGTTAAACTACTTATGGGTGAACATTGCTTGGGGTTATGTATGTACTGTTCTTTGCAAGAAATAGTTATTAGAGTAACTTCATGAAGTGTGAAATAATCATGCGCTCTAAATTTACCAGACTACTTCATTTATCAGTGCAGTATTTCTAAATAAAATTATGTAATGTCTTGGATGCCCTTTAAAATTGTCATGACATAATCTTGTAAAATTAAAACTGTCTCATGTGCGTAGTAGTAGTAGTGTCTACCATTATGATATTTTTAAAGGCTAATTAAAGCTATTTAGTTAATTACCTGATTTATGAAATATTTAGTAAGAAAACTGACATGCCAATAAAAAAATGCCAATAAAAAAAACGAAAACTAGGCTTAGCCACTCTTAATTTTCTCTACAAAGCCAAACATAATTAATAAGGCAAAACATGTAAAACAGGAACTCAAAAAGATAATGATACCTTTGTTTAGACTTTTATTGTGGTTTATTGGGCAGAATAGGCTGTATTCTGTACATTAAAGGGGCAGTTCATTTTTAACTAGTAGTGGATTTGTCTAGATCAGTAGTTCTCTATGTGCGCCCTTTTGTGATGCCGAGGGCCACACTTGTGGCCCTCCATATCAACTCAGTTGCCCACCACTGCCGTAAAGGGAATTGTTAACTTTATATAAAAACCCACACATAGAGATCAGCTCATACAGTACCAGTACAGTACAGTTCTCATAAGAAATTTATAAATTATACTCGGTACACATAAATATTAACTGTGTTCACTTGTTAACGGCAATGTCTAATTATAACATATTCCATTTTGTTCTTTAAACTCTATATTTTTTTGTTTTGAAAGCAGCATTTTGTGGTTCTGACTGACAGATAAATTGAATTCCAATAAATACCTATGTAGCAGAGTTGCATCTGATGGCTTAGATCAATTAGGCTGCTGATTTAGGCTCTTTAAGCTTAAAATCGGCACCTGATCAGCGGTCAGTCATAAAAACTAAGCGTGTATGGTGAGCTTTAAGCAGTTCAAGAAACCATGTAATCTTTTTCACATCATCACTGATGCCAGGGAGGTGGAGCTGTTCAGAAGAGCCAAGGACGCCATTGTGGGGGGCGGGGGGTGGGGGGGACTGCGAGCTCAAGTGTTGTGGTAAAAATATCAGTAATTAAAATCTACACTGAGACACCTTCAGGAATGTCATCCAATGGATTATAAATCATTTTGTTTCTGAACTCACTCACACAAAAATGCCCTGGCCTCCTATAGGCCAGGTTACATCTTTTGTAGTGCAGTGAGTTGGGTTGGGTTGAGTGGAAAAAAATGTACGTTTTCATAGGTTTTTTTTTTCACACTCACATGCGCTTTAAAATAACATAAATGTAAATGAAAGTGAATAAAAATGCATGTAACCATGCGTTGTAATGCATTTTAGCACATGACAACTAATTGATTTCCGGCAGCCTCTGCTCAGTTCTTTGATTTCAATGGCTGGTATATATAGGCTCAACCAACAAACTATGCATACAAAATGGATATGCTTTCTGATTGTTTGACTTTTTGACATTTTTGTTGTTCACTTGGAATGCTTATCCTTCTCTGGACTTTTTCTTTCAGTTCTATAGCTGCATTGCTGTATTTTTTCTACTTTTGTATTACATTGTATCTTTTATGCTGTTTAATATGTCAATCGTTAAAGCCAATAAAAACATTATTGGAGTTAAAATGTACAACCATGCATGTTACAATAAATATATACTCACAGGCATAGACTGAACTACCTTACATACTCGAGTATAAGCCGTGTTTTTTAGCCCAAATGGGCAGAAAGTGCTCCCCTCGGCTTATACTTGAGTCAGCTGAGGGGGGTCCACTCACCTCACCTGAATTTCCATGCTGAATGCTTCAGGCAGGCAGCTTCCCTCTTTGGTAGATCTACTCTCTGAGTTACTGTGAGCTTCGGCTTCTGACAGCCAGCTGATCGAGATCAACAAACTCCACACTGCCACCTAGTGGCCAGTTACTAGTACAGATACAACACTCCATAGCCTATGATTAAAAAATAAGAATTGCCTTGCACAACTGATCCTGTAATTATGATAATACTGTGTTCTCTTAAATTTATCGATGTTGTGGCACAAAGATTAATCCTGTTTGATTAATTTCTAGGGGCAATGGTGCTTTCTCTATATTTTTTCATTTAGAAAACTCCACTATCTGACTGCATTTCCCACCCTCTGCTTATACCCGCGTCAATACATTTTTCCAGATTTTTTTATAAAATAAGGTACCTCAGCTTATACTCGGGTCGGCTTATACTCGAGTATATACGGTACATTGGATAGGTGTAGTTCACCCTTTCCATACATTAGGTAAACCTATCCATGGCCATTACTAAAGACCTGGTACTTTTGGATGT
>CM070036.1:122712319-122733927 GCA_036250615.1 Ptychadena robeensis
TCCATACATTAGGTAAACCTATCCATGGCCATTACTAAAGACCTGGTACTTTTGGATGTAGGACTAATTTACTTTCCATTTGTCTTTCCATAACAAAGTTTTGTGCCTTTGAAAATTAAAGGTGGGAGAATAGTTAAGCTGGCTGATTTGTGATACAATAAACCATACATTCATGGTACAGTACACCATTTTCAGGATCCTTTTTATTGACAATCAATTGGTGGCGTAAGTAAAGATCGGCTACACAAAAAAATGCGATAAAAAATTATGGAAGTTGCATAAGGCCTGCATGGGCCGATCAATAGGAATGATCGCATGTCTCTAATAACGTCCCTCGATTCCTGACCGAGAGGTCCGATCCCTGCATGATCGATTTTTCCCCATTTCGTTCAATAAAAAATCAAGACGTTTATGGCCGACACTACGAATAGAAAGTAAGTTGTGGCACCCAGGGCATATGTTGTGGCCGATGGTTGCGACTAGATTGCCTTTCCTTCCTACAATTCATAATAAATATTCTCAATTCTCTAACTGCTGTGAATTTGTTTAAGCAATGCTTAACAAAAGGCAGTTTATTATATATATATATATATATATATATATATATATATATATCCTAGAACTGGTTTGGCTGGTTTTGTTCCCACAGAGCATTACCACAAGACAACTTGTGGATTTTGCCCCTGCAGTGAAATGAGTATCAGGCACAAAGCCAAGTATAAGAATTCCTGTAAGAGCTGAAAAATAACTTAAATATGACTTATCTTGCAAAGCAATCAGCAATTAATCCTTAGAATGTCTGTGTGTCTTTGTACATTAATAGTGTAGAAAACCAAGATCCTATACTTACTGCTTATTAACATTTAAAAACAGCCGCAATCAATGTGTTTTAATCAGACAAGCTGCCTTTGTGCCCAGCTCAGGATAATTTGTGCACTGCTCACCCGCACGATGATGCTGCAATCCTGATTCTGACTGTTCTGCTTCCAAGAAAACATTCCAAATAGAAAACTGCCAAGTCTGCACCAATTTTCTTTAAAAAAATTGCAACTTTACAGTCAACACTCAGTCTAAATGCCAGGGATTGTAATGTTTAAACCCCACTCTGTGAACTACACTCATGTCTTCCTGTAGGACTTTTTTATTATTAGTATTCTATAGACCTGTCTTCTTAAAACATAGATACATACTGTACATATTTTATGTGTTTATTATGTTCAAGATGAAAGAATAACATATGTGGGTATTTGGTGTCGGTTTTTACAATATGGCCAAAAATGGACTTAAATGAATGTATGCCAGTGGATGGCCCAACAGAGCCATAGACTATCGCTAGCCAAATCAATTCCTACACACCTGGTAAGATCGGAATCAACCAAAATTGATCAAAAAGCGAGTGGCCATGTTGGTAAACTTTGCTCGATTGTACAAATATCTGAATTTTTTTTATGTATTTCGATTTGTTTAGGATGAGCTCAAAACTATGTATGTTTAAATTGATTGTACCGAACACCTGGTATGATCGACCAAACGTTTTGTCCAATCATGCAAATATCTGAAGGTTTTTCTTGGTATTTCGATTGATTTGTTTACGATAGTATTTAGAATTGTTCGCACTATGCATGCACTTCATATAACGATTTGAATCGATCGTGTTAAAATCGTTCACACTGTGTGGTGGTACGATCGATGTTAGACTGGCGCAGGATCATAAAATACGATGAAATCTAAGATCGAATGGGCCTTAGTCAACCTGTGTATGTCTATCTTAATATCTAAAGAAGGATTGAGAGAGTACTAGGAACTAGCTCTCCAACCGCAAATTGTTCCTCGCAAAAAGCAAGGTATAGGGACTTTGAGGCCACCTAATAAGGTATTTCAATCAGTGAATAAACAATTAAATAAAGAATTAATTAAAGATCACAAAACAAAATGATTATAGAGCAATAATAATCGATCATTGAATAACCAATCAGTGATCAGAGTGACATGTCCATAAAAGGGTACAATTTAATGAAAATCCATTAAAAACTATTTCGGATACGATATCAAGTATTCAAAGGTTCTTTGTTGACCATAGTTTCATGTAGTTTGTATTGTAGCTGGGAATTATACACCTCGACATGCTTTTCGAAGAAGCTTGATCTTTTTCAAGAGGTGTCGCCTATACCCATGCTGGAGTAAAGAGGTATGTGTAAAAAGGTCGCCGACGCAGGACTCTGAGACAAGAACGGAGGAGCACGAAAAGAGGTAAACGTAGTAGTCATATAGGTGAGCATCAGATTGTACAGGTGTGTCGGTGTCCGTCTGTCGACATTGTGCATGGTTAAGTTGTAGATTCCCTTTCTGACATTATTGAAATTACCTGAAATGACTGACTACCAAAGGCTACTATTAGGCTGAACTGCTAAGAAGTGCATTGTGCGTCGTGACACAAAAGGGAGATGCATAGCTTTGACACTCTCACACTTTCCTGGTTTGCTACAGAAACATTAAGGTTGTCCCCTGGACATTCCTTTCTAGGTTTTATCTGTGGGTGATCCAGCTCTGATTCAAATTTTTGGATACATAATATGAGACTAGTACAGACAAGGGCAAACTATGGCCCAGGGGCCAGATCCGGCCTATTAAGCTCTCACTGAAATAACTAAAGGTTGCAACTCAGCTAGCATTAACACAAAGTACACAGGCTTCTGTACCTTTCACCTTTCTGTGCCATCCATTGTCCCCTTCCCCTTCAGATTAAGACATCCCCCTGAAAATAAGACTTGTTGCATATTTTTGGCTTCTAAAAAATATAAGACCATGTCTTATCATCGGGGAAACATGGTAGCACTCCCCCCCCCCCATCCCAGGCCTGAGGGCTCCAGAAGTTGCCTACTAAGGAGTGCACATAACTTTTTTAGTGAGCTACTCTGATGAGTACCAGGAGATGCTATTTGGTAAGCACTCCATATGTAGGGTGGTCTCCCTCACCGTACTCTGCGTCAGCGTCCTGCATGGTAGATTCTGCTGCAGGTGGACCTCCCTGTTCCTGATTGAGCCTTCGATTAGCTGTCTCCATCCACAGGTCACCAGCTGAATTGGGGTCAAATGTAACTCTCAGAGTACAATACTGTTTGAACCCCCAGATCTCATAACTTAGTAGTCATACAGTGCTTTTCTTGTCAGATTGTACTCTTAAGCCCTTACTCCACATCTACTATTAGATCTGCTGGGTTCCGTCAAGCCTCCACCAGCCCCTGGACCAGCAGATCCGGGGCTCTGACGAGCTGTGAAGACAACCCTGTCATTGCCCCGATACTGTCAATGGGCATTGTGACAAAACCTCAGCATTCAACGCAGGGATTTTAGCGGACATGGAGCTAGGGCCTTACATATGTCTACTCCCTGACTTTCAACCCCCAGATCTCCAACACCCTTATAAGTCTATTCTTTTTTTGCATTGGTAATTTACATTCCCAATTTGACACCACTATCTGCAACCTTTCATAGTTATTAATGTTTAAATAACCCTGCGGTTATTCAAGTGACATAAATTGTATACATTAAAAAAATTTGGCAATCCAGTAATTGTTTTAGTTCCAGCTTTAATCTCAATCTTCCTGCAATACTAATTTCAGCCTTAATGTCACAAGTGAGAACTTTCGGTCAGAGTAGCAGCACAGAATCTTCTCCTTTCACACTCACATAAGGGAGGAGGAGAAGGAGGGGCCAGAGGGGGATGCTGCGAGTCTCTCCTTTCTGGCTGTAACGCAGTGTGGGGAGCACAGGTCAGACCTCCGGGCCTGGGACAGGAGTGCCCTCCGTTCCCGCTTGATAACGGCCCTGGGGTCCCTGTTCCATCAATATTTCTTTCAGCGGGATTGATCGGACAAGGGGTTTTATGTTCAATTCTAGAATTGAATGAAAAATCGACCTTTGTATAGGTTCCTTCAATCAATCAATAACTCCAGCACCAGGTACTATTTAAATGAAGACTACAGAACTCAAATAAATTACTTTACCATATTTAGTAACTGGGTATACATATTTTAGGACTAAAGATCCTGTTGTGCAAAGCTATAAAAATAAAACAGAATATTCAAAGGGGGTAAAACTATAACAGAACTAACCAAACATGACATTGGCCTTTACGCACTCACATATTTCATCACAACATTAATAGCTGTGTCTCTTGGTTCATGCAGAACATGTTAAAAATCAAGCACAGAGCTAATAAATTCACCAGGCGTTTCCAGCTATTTAGAATATGGCCATAAAGAGGGAAACACTATGAGACCATATAAAGCTTAGTCGGCAATACTACACACATGCAAACTTTCCACAGTACATGCCAAGCTCATAAGGCAAGGCTGGAGTGGAGGGCTTAAAAGGTAAGACACAAAATAAAAATGATGCATCAGTACTGATATTATATAATCAGGGTAAATTGCTAATATGAAGCCCCTGTGGTGTTGGTGCGTCAAAGACTGTTCTCATATAAATGCCATATGTTTCTGTAATTGTTGTACTGTCAACTGAATCAGAGTTTAAAAAAGTCACCCAGCTTTTAATAAATACATCAAATACTAAATTTTATTTATGTAATTAGTATTAGTAGAAAAGTTAATATGAAATATATATTATTTAAGGGGAAGGGGTAGACAAGGCTTTAATCTGAAGTCAAATGTGGAGGCATGCCATATTTTTTCGGACCTAAATCGGGGGGAAATAGTGCCTGCTTCTTATGGTCTAGATGCGCGACCCCCACGGCTGCTAAAAAACCTGCGGCCGCGAGTGGTCGTGCCTTGGCTTCCCACCAGCTCTCCAGAACTCACGCCAGCTCTCCCGAATCAGATGAGAGATGTGGCTTCAACCAGATCCCTCATCTGTACTGTACTGTTTCTTCCAGCAGAGTCCTGCTGATAGAAGCAGTACAGCGAAGAGCTAGCAGCCAGCAGCTTCCTTGTATGTCTGCCTGTAACTGCGATCACTGTTCTGTTTACAGCTGACAAGAAGGGAGACAAACAGTGCAGAATCCCCCATTCCCCCCCTTCTGTCTGAAGTGTGCTCTCTAGCGACACCTTTTTTGTGGCTGAAATTGGTAACTGCAGGGAATTTTTGTCCAGCTGAGAACATTTCAAATTTTTTTCAGTTTTTCCTGCTCTAAAAACAAGTTGCGTCTAATAGTCCGAAAAATACGGTATATTTTTATTCTATTGCTGTTATTTGAAAGACTTGGCAAATGAGAAATAAAAAAATGTTTACACGTATATCTTTTTTTTAAATAAAGATGAAGAACTGACTTTGGGATTAAACAAACCAGCAATATTATCAGTACTTCAATTATCCTTTTAATAGTAGTTAATTATAATCCATATATCGGTATAGTTCAAGTGACCACCACAAGTTCAATTCATATAAAAAAAAAAATTGAGTTTGCATTTTATGTTTTTTCCAATATTAACAATAGTTATTGAAAAACTGTAAGTATTTCCACAATAAAGTTTTTGGAGAATAGAACTTTTACTGAAACCCAGTTATAGAGTGCGACCTAGCAGTACTTTCTAATGTAGGGAAGCAAAATACATAACTCAGCTCACCTGCCTGATGTGTCTCCTTGCTGTCAGTAACTTTCTCTCCTACTTCTGTAGAGTGCACACAGCCTTCTTCCCCATCCCTAGCACTGACAGCCAAACAGAATACTGGGAGCTGGGTCACACAATCAGGGCCGGGAAGAGGCAGAGGCAGAAGAGGCTCGTGCCTCTGAGCGCTGCTGAGTGTGGGCGCTGCTTAGGGGGTTAAACTAGGACAAGTTTATCCCCCTGAGCAGCGTAGAAACGGGCCGGCACTGAAACACGTGTTACACGCATATCTCCCCTCTGCTCGCCCTCGCCGATCCCACATGCTCCCCGTCCCCGTGCGCTCTCCACCCCCCCCCCCCCCCCCCCCCGCTCTGACCGGCTGGAGAGCACCCCCCCCCCGCTCTGACCGGCTGGAGAGGACGGGGGGGCGCACTTGGGCAGCTCAGCCTCTGCCTCAGCTCAGCCTTGTCCCGGTCCTGCACACAATGCAATGGTAAGTTAGTAGATTGTATTTGTCTGTCTGTATGTGTGTGTCTTTATACATTAGTCTGTATGTGTTTGTCTTCATGTGTGTGTCTGTATGTCTATCTACATGTGTGTCTCCTTTCTCTGCTGTATGCACACACCCTCCCTCCACTTCCCTAGCACTGACAGCCACGCCGAAGACTGGGGGAGGTAAAAGGATTCCCTGGAGCTGGATGAAGACAAGAAGAAGCATGCAAGTAAGATGCAAGGTGCGTGGTAAGTTAGTAGATTGCATGTATGTATATGTGTGTCTTTCTACATGTGTATGTGTGTGTCTTTCTTTATATGTCCTCATTTGCTAATAGTAGTGACGATAATTGTTAATACTGCCAAAAGCAAACTCTGTAATCCCAAAAATGGGATAAAAAGAGGCCTGCTCTAGTACAATCTTTTTGTTTTTTTCCAGCTGAACCATAAGGGTTTGCTTCATGGATTAATAAAGAAACAGTGTCACCTGTATATATATATTACCATACTTGAGAGTGTACTGTCCCTGCACATTTCTTGGGGATGACTTGAATGCTTGATTGCCTCTTCGTATTATGCACAGAAAAATAAATAAGACAAAGAGCAATTCAATATACTTCCTTTACAGTGTATCAGTGTATAATAAATTGATGGGTTGGTATTTGGTAAGTTTTCAGATATCAAGTCTCTAGTAAAAAAACTTTGGAGACAAAATGACTGAAATGTTTCTTTAGAGAGGAATAGTATTTTTACAACGACAGGGAGATATATATTGCTCTCTTTTCCATATGACAAATTTGCCATATGTTTTGGATGAATACCAAATTCATGGGCTATAAAATACATTCTCAACATGCACTGTTTACACAGAGCATCTCAAAAGGGAAAAGATTTGATAAAAATTATAGCTACCCAAAAAGCCAGAAACATACCACTCCATGTTGCTTTCACATTAATATATTGCAAGGAGAACTCTGCTGAATAGTATTTTTTATTTTAAATTTTTGTGTCTTAAAGTAAATCCTTTAAGACACCAATAATAATTAGGAAAAATATCCCTCTCCCCAACATGCCATGATGCAGGGATTGTAACAGTCCATTTACATACCCTGACTTTCTTATAGTATATTTGTACATAGTTTTAAAAGAAGGGAAGGGTTAAACCTAGTCACATTAAAGGGGTTAAATGCTCATGTTGGGTCAACTGGCTTCATATTATTTATTCTATACTACACCATGGTGCGTGCACATGTGCAATTATTAATTTACTTAATTTTCAAACTTCTATTAAGGGAAGTACACTTTATGATCAACATCCTAAGTTTGGACTTTTTAATTATTATGTTTTGCACATGGTTATAAGGGTAACATATGAATAGAAGCCTTGGCTACCCATACAAGCCTGCTACACCTCTATATATACACTTGTTAAGAATTGCACTGTGTTGGGCCCATCATGGGGTTATTTTAATTAAAACATGCCCTACTAGTGGCCCACCGAAGGTGGCTCACTATATTTTAATCCAACGACCAATAACTTCAGGCTCTATTCACTTCTGGCTCTGGGTCTCACTGGCGGGATTGAAGTCCCCCCAGGAGTCACCATCACTGGCCGAGAGGTGCCAGCGTTGCTACGGACCCACTTTTCCTTCAGACAACCCAGTGGCTTTACTCTTATAAATTGTGTGAATATATAATCAGTCTACCCTGAGGCCCATGCCCCATGGCAAAAACGTTTTTATAATTTTATTATTATGTATATGGTCCTGATTTGTAACAAAAAAGATCTTTTTAAAAGAAATTTGGTAAACATGTTATAAGCAAATTTGTTTTGTGCCAAGAACATCCTTTTTGAGATTAAAATATAGTAAACCCCTTTGGTGGGCTACTAGTAGGGCATGTTTTAATTATACACTTTTTAAGGGTATATATTCTCACCTAAAGAATATAATTATATTCAAATTAAATTGGGGTTGTTACTCCATACATTGTGGTAGATTGTTTATCACACATTACATTAATATATGTATGGGATATTGCACACAGGTGAATTCTGGTATGACATTGATGTACTATAGGCCAAGTCAAAATAATGCGAAGAACAAGTCAAAATAATGTGCAAAATGTAACATATGTAATGTATGGTCAACCAATGTAAATAAATAGTGAGATGTTTATGGAAATGTAAATTCAATATGATATCTTGATGAACTCTTTTCAGTGCCGTTGGTCCTAACTGTCCAGGAAATTTTTATTTTTTTTCACATAAACGGAATTTCTTTTTACAAAAACACACCTTTCTGCGGCCTACCTGAACTGCCTTGAACTTCCTATATGCAGTGAGCCCCTGTCTACACCAAGGACTCTTCCCTGGGACAACATGCCCCAAGAGGAGTTGTGGGAGTTACCTGATGCACAGGCATGCACAGATTCCTAATAGCTAACGTAGCCACTACATGATTCATATAAGCTTTTTAAACTAGAGCGAATGCAGCAAGTGCAAACAACAACAGCAATACAAGGAGGGTTTAATAGCTCTTTAATCAGCCCTGTCCCACTTTACAGGTATGGAGGGAATATTAAGATGAGTGCTGGGAAGGGATCAGAAGTGTATGACAGAGTACACAAGTCAGGGATGCATAACGCACAGTGAAAGAGTCCAAAAATAGCTGCAATCAGAAATACTGAATGCACAGAAAGTAGGGGAAAGCAGTAATGCACACAGCGCATGGGTCAGAACTGTGTAATACAGAATTTTGGTGTTGCGAATGAAGGGGACATAAGAGAATTAGTAGTACCCCTGAGCACCTCCCCTCCCACCCATGAGCAGCTTTTTTTTTGTTATTTTGTTACCAGACTATATATTTAACAGCAGCGACAAATGAAGAGGTCATCCAAATAAAAGTGGAATAAATAAAAGAAGAATTAAAAAGCCAATAGACAAGTCCACACAGAAAGTGCTATTGACTTGAGCATTATGACAAACAGCACGTCTCTGAAGTACTGCAGTTCAACATTGATTGCAGTGTCACTACCTAAACAGTTTCAGCTAACTTCACAACACAGTCTATTTCATAACAAATGGAGTTGTTGCTTGACTTTTTACTGACAACTTACTTGTTTCTGGAGTTTTAAGAGCAGATATAAGAAGACATAATGAGAAACAGCAATGGCTTAACTCAAATATTTGAGGGGGCGAACAAGGCACTCGTGGATGATGGGCTGGAGTGAAGAAATAATACATGATTATATATATGTACATGTTGTGCATGATTCACTGAAATATAAAAAACTATGTTTTTAACATGCCATACAGTTTGAAAAGGAACCCATCATGGGCTGTTATGGCAATTTAATCCTAAAAGTGTTTTAGATATAGTATTGCCCTTTATCCTTGGATTGCTCTAGTGGTACTTTTTGTCAGTAGTGCCAAAGTGGTTTAGCCTTCATTAGCATGGTCACTTATTCTTTTTATGTGGCTAGAAGGGTTAATTATGCACTTATAATGCACTTTTTATAATGCTTTTAACCTCCCTGGGAGTTCCATTCAGGCAGGTTTTCTGTGCAAAAAGTGATATGCCTATATTATCTGACAGACCATAAGTGCCCAAGACAGTCCCCAGAGAGGAGATATTCTTGGCTGGGATTGCTGGAGGATGCCGCAGGATTACCTGGAGCAGTTAAGCTAACTCGGGTGGGGCTCGGAATGATTTCTTTTTGCATTTTGCATTTTGCAGAAGCCCGCGGTTCACTACAGGGCGGACGAAACTGCGGCCATGTAGTTGTATGGGCTAGTCCGAGGTCAGGGGGCGGCCGCCGCCTAAAAACTCGGTCAGCCGAGTTTTTAGGCAGCGGTCCGCGCGATTCCGCGGCCGCCCAGCACTGACTGCGGCCATAGAGGTAAATGGCTGCCGCTAAAAACCACATGAGATGCGGTTCTTAGCAGCGGCGGTTCTTAGAGACGGCAATCGTGCCGCCGGCTTCCACACAAGTGGAAACAAGCCCTTAGGCAAAGTTTACACTGGCGGTTTCCGAGCTGCTTTCAGCTCAGGAACCTATGGCACGGCCGACCGAAAACCGACTGGCGGACGCCTAATGTGGTCGGTCATGCTAAACGGTCGTTTGCCTGGCGGTAAAAAAAACGCCAGTGTAAACTTAGCCTTACCCTGAACAACACCAGGCAGGTGAAAGTATTATGGCTTTAAATTGTAGAAGCTTTATAAACGCCAGTGTTGGGGTAGATAAGCATTTGAGGAGTTCTTTTGGTGATATGTTCACACACATATTTCTTCCTGCATTGGGAGCCGATGTATGTATCTCAGTACCGGGAGATTTAGTCAGTATACAGGAAAAAAAAGGTTGTACAAAAACTCATGTTGTACAATTTGAAGTTGATTTAAAATAAACCCTGCCAGATGCAGGAACAAAGCTTTTGCCAGGTAAATCATGTCTGATTGCCAGTCATTTTCTATAATGTGACAACTTCCAATGCTATATGACTTTCTTATCTGTAAGAATGTTCAAAGACATAAGAATGAGCTGAAAATGTTCTCTGTAATCAACAAAACAGCAGGGAATGTTGTTTTTATCAAATATTCAACTTTGTCAGCAATCTTGAGATCTGAAAATATCCATTCACTCCAATACATCTCCCTGCGGATTCTAATAAAATATAATAAAAACAAATCCATGTTTATTTAAAAAAGACATTGTTGCCAGGCTATATGTCTATGTCATTACATCACTATTCCCACTTGAACAAAGACTCCATTCAATATTCGCTTGTCCTTCCTTTCCGAGCTAACCCACTGGGTGGGTATAAAATGCCTGGTAAATTTTGCATCACAAAGTGAGTATTCAGAAAACCTATATACACCATATACACTTTCCTGGTTTTGGGTGATAAATTCCCAAGCAAACAAGGTTTTCCAAATGCAATACACACATTATACAAACCAGGTCATACAAACCATTTTATTATTGTGAATGATGTAATTTTGACATTTCAAATAATCAAGATGAAAGTAAAAAAAAACAAAAACATTTAATGATTCATTATGGAGCAAATCATTAAAAAATAAAAGCCACCAGAAAATGTTTTTGTTTTTTTTTCTTAGGAATGCTACAAATTCCCTTTTTTTTTTAGGGACAACAATGTTGTTGTAGGTTTATATTAAAATGTATATTTACAATACTAGTGTAAAGACTGCTCCAATAACAGCATGAGGCACAACATGGTTGTTGCTATGATGCTGGGTGTCACTGGCAATGACTTATATGCCCATTGAAAGTCATTAGCTGCATCAGCTTGACGCGTACAAAGCGCGTCCGATGTTTTTCAGGCTTGTTTCACCCACCTGCGAAATAATATTGCATTGCTTAACATGCCCTTTGCATGGACCACTGTATACAACGAGGGACATTAGTATTTGAACACCCTGCGATTGTGCAAGTTCTTCCATTTAGTAATCAAAGAGGGGTCTGAAATTCACATTGTAAGGGCATTCCCACTGTGAGAGACAACAAATCAGGAAATCACATTGTATGATTTCAAAAGAATGTATTCAATGTATTCAAATACTAATAAGCTGCTGCTTATTAGTATTTGAACACCTGAGAAAATCAGTTTCAATATTTGGTCCAGAAGACTTTGTTTGCAGGGGTAAAACATTTCCTAAAGTTCTTGACCAGGTTTCCACAGACTGCAAAAGGGATTTTGGCCTACAGATTGCAAAAGGGATTTTGACACACATATCTCCCCTAGATCTGTTAGGTGTCTGCGCTGTCACTGAGCAACATGGACTTTCAGCTTCCTCCAAAGATTTTCTATTGGATTTAGGTCTAGAGACTGGTTAGGCCACTCCACAACCTTGATATGCTTCTTACGGAGCCACTCCTTAGTTATTCTGGCTGTGTGCTTCGGGTCATTGTCACGTTAAATGCTTTGACTGAGGGAAGGAGGTTGTTCTCACAATACATGGTTGTTCTCACAATACATTGCCCCATTCATCCTCTTCTTAATACAGTGCAGTTGTCCTGCTCCCTTCACAGAAAAGCACCCCAAAGGATGATGTTACCACCCCCATGCTTCATAGTAGGGATTGTGTTATTGGAATTCAACCCACCTTTCTTTTTCCTCTAAATATGGCAAGTGAAGTTTAGTCCAAAAAGTTCTACTTTGGTCACATCTGACCACATGACTTTCTCCCGTGCCTCCTCTGGATCATCCAGATGACCATAGGCAAACTTCAGATGGGCCTGAACATGTGTTGACTTGAGCAGGGGAACCTTCCGTGCAATGCATGATTTGAAACCATGAAGCCATAGTGCTCTACCGACAATAACATGTCAAATTGTGGTCCCAGCTCTTATCATGTCATTGACCAGCTTGGCCTATGTAGTTCTTGGCTGATTCCTCACCTTTCTTATCATCAGTGGTACCCCAAAAGGTAAGATCGTGCATGAAGCCCCAGTCCAACAGTTGATCTATTTACACCAAGCTGCTTGACGATTACCCTGTAGCCCTTTCCAGCCGTGTGGAGGTCCACAATTTTATTTCTGGTGTCTTTTGACAGCTCTTTAGTCTTTCCCAGTTTGAGTCTGACTGTATTGTAACAATTTTAAAGAACATACCCATCACTATAAAGGGATTTTTATGCAAAGCACTGATTTTATTTATTGTTTTCATGCGCTTCTTAGTACATATTGGCTATATCCTCAGTTCATGTAAAGCAGCAGCTGGAGAGGTATTAAAGTGGAGCACGTTCCTTCACCGTACAACATTAACGCTAAATGTATCTTT
The DNA here is from genome assembly GCA_036250615.1 of Ptychadena robeensis. Classification (NCBI taxonomy): domain Eukaryota; kingdom Metazoa; phylum Chordata; class Amphibia; order Anura; family Ptychadenidae; genus Ptychadena; species Ptychadena robeensis. The sequence goes on from CM070036.1 coordinate 122,725,181, forward strand.
AACCATAACAGCTAATTCTTCATTTCTTTTCATGCATGCAATCACTCCTCTACAAACACATGATAGCAACATATGGATAAAGTCTTCAGAAAGGCCCTCCGGTAACAACTTGTATATAACGCCAACAAATAAACCCCCAAACTGAATATAAAGTGTGGAATGTCTGTCTTTTAAATCCTATAAAATAAACACGAGTGTGCTCCACATATGTGAATTCTGTTAAGTTGCCTAATATAAAAATAACAATCGTGATTTAGCAAGCCATAAATATGTCCAAACGTTATTGAGAGGCCATAAATAAATGGAGGTAGAAAAAGTGATGCTCAGAGCTGACCCTGGCAACACTTCAAGTATGAGGGAAAAGATATTCCTCTAAAAGCAACAAAAGCCAGGGTTTCTGTAAAAGGAATTATATTTCCCCGCACCTGAAATAATCCTATTTCTGCGTCTATTAACCTATCAGCAATTTCTACATCTACTACACTCTGGATGTAATGGAAGTCAGTATAGCTGCTCATATGCCCTTATACCCTGTGTAGATAAAGAGGAGTGCCCACCTATTTCCTATGTTGGGACTTCTTGTTAAACTCCTTAAAAAATGAGCCTACCATTAGATTCAAACTAAACAGGCAAACACATTAATACAAATATTAGATAATAAGAAAGTATGTGAAGATCGTATTTTTCCTCTTTTTAGTCTCTTTTTGGTTTTTCCTATCAGGACAATTACTCTTTACTTCATGCTCTAGAAATAGCGGGAAAGACAACTTTCTGCACCAGAAACCAATATAGATAGTATATTTTTTGTAGAAGGGGCACAAACAGAAAAAAGGATTCCAAAATACTGAACTCTTAGGTCAAATTGGATTTTTCGACTAGGTGACGCTGATTGCAAAGCCTCTGAAAAAAGTATCATCACCAAAATTGCTGGAGATGTAAAGAAGGGGTGTGGAAACATTGGAAAAAAGTTTTACTCTAGCATATGTTGTTTTTGCATAAAAAAATGGTGTCACCACCTCTGCTGGATCTTTCAAAGATCAAGCAGGAAAACTTAGACATGGAAGCCTCTGTATTTCTCTCTGAAAGTATTTAAATATCTTGCCAGGGTAGATTGTGGATAGAAGATTCAAGTAATGGTGATATAAAAGCTAAAAATACATGTAGTTCTTGTGCTGGAATCCCACATGTGGCTGTCAAGTAATCAAGCATAAAGCATTGCATACGGTTTCTGCTGAAAGAAAGGACCACTGCTCTGATTGCCCAATTCTCCACTGTTGCAAGCACTGATAACTGCTTGGCTTTTAGTCATAGGTCCAGCATTGATGGAAAAATAACCAGTTCATTCCTTATTATTCTCTTTAATAACCAATTCCAGCAGAATTTTTATTTTATCATAAATATAGTTCATTTAAAATAGATCTATCATTCAACATATCCCATGGCACTTCCTTAAACAGGGTCATCTGTCTTCTAATTGTGTAATATGTCAGGGCAATATAAATACAAGTTGTTATTTAATAATACTAATAATATGTTGTCACCCTGTCACATGCTCCTGTGGTGGGACTGTGCCAGTGTGTTGTACAGGTCTAGTCTACTGTCATCACTACCAGGAAGCTGGACTATTTACATACTCTTTGTTCAGTCATTACACTAATGACTTTTTAATATCTAGACAGGTCAACTTTAAACTGACACTGTTAGGAAAATATCCTTAATTAAATATAAGAACATTTGACGTAGAAACTGAACTGATAGCTAAGGTCAGACTCAATCAGCATTTGGCTCACTACGTGCAAATTCCTGCTCAATAAACCAGGAACGTTAATGTTATTGTACAAATCTTTGCCAGTAAAATGCCCAAGCAACTATTTTCAGCTATGATAAAAACCATGAATCTTTCAAAGCACAGGAAGAGCTGACAGTTTTTTGAACTACAGCTTACAATCAGCACAGTGATGGCTGCTAGATGACAACGGTTGCTTAGTAATGTTCTAAAATAACACCGTTATAATCGACCCAATACTGCTCTATACGTAACAGCAGAATAAAGTCATTGGGTTACACAGGGCCAATTCTGGGTTCATTTGTGGTTCACTTTCTCATCATTATTTGCTTTTATGTCTAACCATATTCCCTTTTCTATCCTCCAGGACAATGTATTAAGTGATATGTTCAGAGGTCACTGGTGCACCAGGGCCAAAGCAAACCTGTTATGATGAAGGTATGTATTTTCCCTTGCTGTAGGTGGACAGCAATGTGATGATAATAGCCACATCACACTTTTTACCCATCTGTCTTTTAAATCAGATGTTTAAAAACACTTAAATATGTTTATTTTAATCTTCCATGCAGTCCAGCAAATTCTGAAAGTAGTTGAAAATCTAAGTAGATGTAAAAGCTAAAGCTAGCCATACAGGCAGTGATCCGTGGACGATTTTTGTGGCTGATCAAGCACCATGTGCGTTCACGGCATTCGTTCGGCCACACAATCGCCTGCGGATCGCTTCTGCCCATATGGAGCGACTGATCCATGTGGGCTAAAATGGCAATTGGCCAGAGAACAGCATGGCCGCATTTCTCTGGCTGATCCCCATGCAAAGTAATGGCCGGCACAAAAAGGGTGCGTCCTGATCATCTGACCAGCTGCAGCGTGATGACGTCATCATGCTGCAATCGATCCCTCCAGAATCGCACAGCCATTACTGGGGCCCATAGCCCCCCCATGAACCTTTAGATCACCCCATATAGTTTCCTTTAGATCTACTAACAACAAATGCAGTGCCGGGTCCTACCTAATAGAATACATAGTGATTGGAAGGTATATATCACTGCTATGTAGTGATGGGTCCTCTCTGATAGAATACATAGTGATTGGAAGGTATATATCACTGCTATGTAGTGCCGGGTCCTCCCTAATAGAATACATAGTGATTGGAAGGTATATATCACTGCTATGTAGTGCCGGGTCCTCCCTGATAGAATACATAGTGATTGGAAGGTATAGATCACTGCTATGTAGTGCCGGGTCCTCCCTGATAGAATACATAGTGATTGGAAGGTATATATCACTGCTATGTAGTGCCGGTTGCTCCCTGATAGAATACATAGTGATTGGAAGGTATATATCAATGCTATGTAGTGCCGGTTCCTCACTGATAGAATACAGTACATAGTGATTGGAATATTTAAAAGGTCCATATATCATAAGATTGTAAGGTGTATGGGGACTGTAAGGAAATGATACAGAGTTTGAAATATATTGTGGGGCATTGTTTTTTCCATCATTTGTTGCATTATAGTTCTACTGATCTCCTATAGCATATTTTCTAGTACTTCCCGTCTACATCCCGATACCTTAATTGTCAGGGTGAGTTTGCTGAAAATAAAAAACCTTGAAACTTATTTCTTGATTATATGCCATCTGAAAATAAGATGACAGGTTGACTAGAAAGGAAAATTGGGAGTCAGGGACAGTGTTGTCACCCTGTAACAGGAAGTGAACAAGGATTTGCACACTGAAAAATCATCTATAATATTTCATAAAAGCTGAACATTCCAAAAAACTTGAAATGACTTTTGAACTTTCATTGACATCTCACTTCAGATTTTATTCATTTATATTCAATAGACTTACACTAAACAGTAGATTACATTTGCAGTGCCATCTGCTGTTGAGATTTGGCATTGCGGCGCCTCAAGATGTCATCACGCTGTACTCCATCGGTGATCTGTCGGCTCCCACTCGGTACGTGTGTGGGGGCCTTTTCTGTGTACACTGATCTAATAAGTATATAGATGAATACATGCATGCTATGCTATGGTACCAATTAAAACAGTTAATAAAAGATTAGCCCTAATATACTATATCAGTGTTTAAAAGTGCTGTGAAGTGCACATATACAACCAACACGTCCTTACTGACAATTTACCGTGGTGATTTCCTGAAGCCAAATGACTGCGGCCTAGATTTATTCTAAGATGAATCTTATGTTTACTCCAAAAATCTCATCCCTTGAAGGAACATAAAAATAGGACTCATTATTTCATGTTTGGAGCAAACAAAGATTTACTTCATGAATGTTTGTATCAGTATTGAATTTTTTCTAAACAGTTTTGCTTTGGGAAAGATTGCTGTATACTTCTTCTAATATGCTCAAGAAGGCAATTACACTGTTGGTTTTATGAGTTTTTATAAATCAAGGACCATGGCCCATGTTTTATTATGCCCTGGTTCTCAACGTTTGTAGATCCACACCCCGGAAGAGAGGTTGTGAAGTGTCACTTCCTGTATTTGGAATGTGGAATTGACGGTGCAGAGGGTCACTTCCGCGTTTCAAATACAGGAAGTGACACTCCTTGATGTCACTTTCGGCATGATCAGGTAAATATAATGTCTCCTTCCTCTCCTAGTTTATTAATGTGCGGGGTGGAAAGTTAGGAGGGAGAGTAACACCCTATCCTTCCTAAGTTAGGAGGGAGGGGACGTTACTCTTGCTCCTAACTTTCCACCCTCAGTGATAAGCGGCATATTATTCGCCAATATTTGCAATTCGAGTGTAGGGCCATGTATTGCGATTACCTTACTTACCCGTATTTATTTTCGCATTGCGAATACAAAATCGCAATGCATGGCCATAAGATTCCCAATTCATAATATCACGAATATTCAACATTGCGAATACCCGCCGTCATACTCTCAAATAGCCGATATTTGTCTAATATATATCCAATTCGAATATTCAAGCTCAACACTACTTGTTAGCAGCAGCTCTGATGCTTTCAGAGAACATGGTGACCCTGTCACGACCCACAGGTTGAAAACCACTGTCTTAAGCAACAACAAATAGAATGTGAAGGGTCAGTCTGGTTACACTGCATTGTTTTTATAGTATTTATAATTATAAAATATGTAAATCTCAAATTACCATTTTACTTTAACCCTGAATGCCTTTATGTAACATACACAGTCAAAACAGTTAGTTCTGTTAATTAAAATGTACCTCATTTGAAATATGGTGTGATCTTCTTTGATTGGCCAAGTGTAACCTGCAAATCAGAATAAAACAGTGATCAGAATGTTACAGGTCCTATTAAAAGTATTAAAATTCATGCAGAAGATAGCTGAGAAATAGAATGTTTCCATCATTAAGGGAATACTCTCACAGTACATTGTCTACAGATAACAAATGAGTACTAATGAATGTATACATACACTTCACTAGCAAGGAGAAAACCATTTAGCAAGTACAGCCAGGCTGTGAAAAATACATTTTAAGGTTGCCTAGGTTTTTCGGGTGGAGGGACAAGCACACATTAATCACATACACTTGTAGGCTGTATGGTTTTAAAGCTGCCAAATCACATTCAGAAAGATTTAAATGTTGCTTCAAATGCAGACTAAAAAAATAAAAACAGTCCATTACCTTGAATCTTTACACAGCTTGAAAATGCAAATAGCAGCCATACAACCTATTCACTTCCTAAAGTGTTTTCAGCTTTTTGCCTTTAAAGAGGAATTGCCACTAAAAATATATACAGGATAAAAAAGTAAAAAAAGTATGCTTTAAGGGGCACATATGGGCATTTACTAGAGATGGTCCCCGCATGGGAGTCAAATGCAAAGCCCCTAAACGAGATATCATCACCAAAACAAAATACTACATTGTAGAGATTTACGTTACATAAAAAGTATTGTTCTAACATATGTTGTTTCTGCATCAATTAAGTTTAAATTTCGGTTGTGCTAGCCTAATCCTGTTTTTTGTAATGTTCCCATAACCCTTCTCAATATCTTCAGCAATTTTAGTGATGATACCTTGTTTTTGCAATTAATTCACAAAGTCAGCTAGTGAAAATATCACAACCATTTGTTGACCATCTCTACTATTTACACAAATCTGTGTCCCCCCAGAAGCTTACAATCTATTTTCTTATTAGATTCATGCACCTTAAAGCTGAATCTTATTAAATTACTATTATGCTTTTGGAAACTGCAGGTAGGCAGGGGGTGTATCTGGTGATGAATTAACTCAAAGCCATAAAGGACATTCCTGAAGATAGTGTCAAAAGCACATTTGAAAGTGACTTTTAAATGGCGGATCAACCAAGTTTTGGTATTTAGGTTTTGGGTAGATGCTACAGTAATATGTGTTTGATATATCTCCAAGGAACCATAGTGTTGAGGTATCTCCACCAGGGTGGACACACTAAACAAGTTCCCTATGGGTCTTACAGGTCTACATATAGTAGATGTGAGTCAAATGAGAACTCGAAACCCAACCTACTCCTACTCACACATACTAATTTCTGAACTTTAGATCTTTCTGTGAGATAACCTTTAGATCTACCAACAACTATGTAGGTCCGGGTCCTCTGTTATTGAACACAGGTAGACTTGATGATTTAGAAAGTCCCTCATATTACATGGTTTTGGTAAAACAAAAGGAGATCTAAAGTAAATCTGGCAGAGAAATCTAAAGGTGTATGGGGGCCCTAAAGGAAGCAATACATGGGCAGGTTTTCCCCCAAAAATGGGGTGCGGCCACCTGATGAGATCAACCAGAAAACCGCTGCATGTTGTATCCGACATGTTGGTAGATTTCCATCCGATCCCATTACTTTTGATGAGGGCGGCAGCACAAAGGGTGCCGGCCAATCCTCTGAGGGGCTGGCTGCAGCGTGATGACGTCATGACGCTGCAGTCTGTCCCTCAAGAACCGAGGGAGAAACAAAGCGTCTATGGCTAGCTTAAGACAGATGAGGTCTTCTTAATGTCTGAAATCTATGCACCATGTATCGTTTAGGATGTGGCAGCTAGCATTTTCCATTTTGGACTAGAAGTGATAAGTAGGTTTACTGTTTGACCACCACAAAGATTGTGTATTGTGCTCAAAGATTGTGTATTGTGCATACCATGTGAGACCATTATGGGGGCATTCTGCTCTACCTAATGTAATTTTGATGTATTTGATATACACAGTAGGCATTGGAAAGGTTGCCAGGAGCACTTGAAGCACAAAAGTGAACAAAGCTAAATTGTGTCAGAGAAATAAATCTCACCATAAACATGGCCATAGGTGTGGGCCAGGCTGAGACAATCACATCTGGCCCATTTTTACATTTCTAACAATATGCTGATTTCTCCCACTTTTCTTGCTGACATGTCTAAGCAGCTGATTACTTTTACAACAACAAACAGCGTTCCTCTCCTCACTCCTTTGATTTATATATGAGGCTGTTTGATGCATGTTGTTGTTAACATCAGAGCTTTTTAATCTCTGTATTACCAAATAAATAAATCTGGTTTTCTAACAAAAGCTAAGCCCAAAACATTTAAATACTTCTAAATACGACTGTCACAGCTTCAAAGCCTTGCAGAATTTTATAACTGAAGACACAAGGAATTATTTGAGTTAATGAAAAACACAGGATTTATATTAGTATTTTGAGGTAACATTCACCAATCAGTGTGTGCGGATGTGCGTGTGTGCTCACATATAAGCTTTTGCCAGACATATGACATAGCTACCACGTAGAACTGTCATACTTCAGGAAGAGATCAGGGTTAAGGTTCAATTGTAACACCATCATGGTGGATTTTTGCAGCTAACAGGTATGTGGGCATTCATAAGGGTGAACTAGCAATAATCAACCACCAGCCAATGTTTACCTTGTCAACCACTTGCTGGCTGGGGCTTCTTTGTATTGTAAGAACTATCTTTTGTAAATATGTACACTGTACATGTGTTATATAAACATCCTTGTAAGCAGAGGATATCATCAACATCAGCATGAGAATGCTGCATGTTTTCACAGTACGTGCGCAGCATTTTCATTGGCAAGGGTAGTACTGCATATAATCCTGTAAACTACTGACCCACAGGAATTTATGGTACTCCTCTCTGGCCATGAGTTACAACTCTACAGAGTACTATGGGTCTGTTCTGCACATTTCAAACTATCAGCACTGCAATGTTTACAAACAAAGGTCACGTTAACGTTCATGTTGCAGGTAAACAAAACACAGCAATTCCGAAATGCAATGAGGTATACCTCCCATATTGGTGTATAGCAGACACTTGCAAAAAAGTTCTCTGACCAGAGACCAGAATGGTGGGTGGTATTTTCCCTACTAATGCTAGGCATACACATGCCGATAAGCGGGCGATTTTTAATCTGGCCGACGGGTGTGCGCGCTCGCGCCGTCAGTCAGGTTAAAAATCGGCCGCTAATTGGCATGTGCCCACATGGGGCGACAGATCCCTGTCGCCCCACAGCTCGGCCGGCCAGAGAACGCACATGTCCGATAATCTCTGGCCGGCGCGAAGCCGATGCCATAAACTGCAATGAAGTTGGTGTCTTCGTTGCAGCTTATGGCTGGCACACAAAGGGTCGATTGAAGGGGCCCCATAATGCAACGGGATGCTAACGTGATGACGTCATCACGTTAGCATCTCGGCACACATCGGAGTAGGTCTAACTGACCTGCTCGGTATGTGTATGCCCAGCATAAGTTTCCACCCTGCTTTTGCAGATGATTTGGGCGGTGGGAAGTCAGGAGGCAGAGTAACGCCCCATCCCTCAAACTTTAGCCAGCTAAGGTAAACCTTCCAATGACGTAAGTGATGTATTTGGAACTCAGAACTGGAACTCCACCTTGGCACTGTAAGTGATGCCCGTAGTGTTCCAGTAACCTTTTCCTTATTAAATAAGAAAAAAATGGATAGGTAAGGTATGTACATATT
>CM070036.1:122734027-122775925 GCA_036250615.1 Ptychadena robeensis
GTAAATACCTTCTGTTTTAAGAAGGCTTGATTGTGCTATGCACTGCTCGAGTTGAGGGCACGAGTTGTACACCAGATTTTCATGGCTACAGGGAAGCCAATTTTTGCACATTTCAGAAAATCCAAGATGGCTACAAATACAAACAGAACAGTAATTTAGAGAAAATTTAGCTCTATTGAGAGAGAGGAGAGACAAAATAGTCGAAATGGGTTACAGTAATCTCCGGCTGTCTATGCATACATTGTAGAAACAAGAAGAGGTAAAGTTAGGAGAAGGCTGAAGAAAAGCTCTGTCCATGAACCAGCTCATGAGACTTTGAAAGATGATTTACGCCACCAGCAAAATATGATATGTATTTTATTCCAGCTGCAGCTGCACTTATTATGTAGTCTTATAATAACTATACTTGTCATTGGAAGATGAATATGGTAATAGAGCTGTAGGTTAAAGGGACCAAACCAAAATAAATCCATTTGCATTAGCAGATATTTTCCCATGCTTTGGGGCATTTATATATTTTCCATTACATCATTTTTAAGTTGCTGAGATCCAAGATCACAAAGGGCCATTGAGTTTTGCAGTTGCCAAATATACATTCAAATATACTGAACAGTCTGTGTTCTTGTGATACTTGGAAAATAAATCTGGATTGCATAACATTTAAAAAGGAATTCTGCTCTTACAAGTCTTCAGCCCTTAACTTCCAGTGTCATACTGTGTGCTACCATGCCATGGTAATGGCAGTGCCATTCATTCTATGTTGCAGTGAATAATAATATCACGTGAAATACTTCCATGCTTTGTAATGCAGTACATTGTCACAAAAGGGCTCAGACAATATTTTGTGATGATATTATGAGATGTTGCTGTATAAAATGAAGTGTGCACATTAGTGTGAACCCAGCCTCCAACCTCTCTCTGAGAAACACAAATTTTTACTCAACCAGCAAAGTATTTTATTATTAATTTTTTTTACTATTTAAATAAATATATACACACCTTAATAAGCCATATGGGTCCCTAGACCAGAGCTTTTCCTCTAGATTTTCTCCAGTATGCATTCTAGTTATACTGGCATGTCGTGTAGTACAGAAAATAATGGTCCTATTGTGCATGTCAGCGAAGTAAGGGAACCTATGTAGAAAACTGCTTTCAATGACCATCTATGTAAAAAAAATGTAAAAAAAAATCGCCAAAATAAAAAGTCTCTGGTGCCCCAGATGTGCCCATTTGCAGTTAACCCTCTCTAACCTGGTGTGATGGATGTGGTAAAATCACACCAGGTAAGAGAGGGTTACTGCATATGGGTACATCTGAGGCACCAGAGACTTTTTATGTTGGCGATTTTGTTTACATAGATGTACATTGAAAGCAGTTTTCTACATAGACTTCATCACGGCACTCGGGAGGGGGTTGAAGAGCTGGAGGATCAAGCAGCAATGTCGCATCGGGGACACCGGAACAGCGCAAAACAGTAAGTATGCGCTGTCGGTGCTCGATGTTAACTGGACAAGATGGTGCCCATCTTGTCCAGTGCGTCAGTGGGAGTAGCAGCGATCGACGAGATGGTGCCGTCCCGAAAGCTAGGGTGGTTAACCCACATGCCACTCGATTGTGCTCAAATGCCATATGGTCACTCAATGATAACTGGGATCATTGCACACTTTGTGGAAATATGGTGGGTAGAAGTGGGTAGTGAATGTTGTTTTTTCCAGTGTGAGGCAGGAACGTTACATTTAAAAGTACAGAGGATGGTCTGGAGAGTTGAGAAAAGTACACTTACATTGATATTTAAAGGAAACTACCCCCCCCCCCCCCCCCCCCCCATTAGATACCTCATGCTAAAAAGCTGCTAATTTTCAAAATAATATCCAGCTTTTTAATTACACAGCAGGCCATCTTAAACAATGTATTCAGAATTCATTAGCTGCAATTTTCCACACTGATTTAAAAGGTTTAACGCATGTGAACAGTTTTCTTATTTACTTAAATACTCCCATAAAAAATATTCAGAGCTACGTGGATACAGGAAAAAGCAGAATACCTGGGGCTTTATCAAAATAGCAAAGCTAACAGAAGCCACAGGTAGCTAATAGTGTGGACACTCCAAAACAGATAACATTTGCTTACTATAGCTGGTTACACATGGCGCGATGAAGAAACAGATTAGAGCAACATCAGGTGCCTGTGTTCGCTCACTGCACCCAACGTTGCTCTAATCTATTACAAGATTTGAGCTATCCACGGTTCCTTCAAGCAGGATCAATGGAACTCGACCAAACAGGTTTCCAGCATGTTGGAAAACCTTGGTCGAAATCCATTAGTGTAATGGATGAGCTGTCAGCCGCAGAAAAGCTGCGGCTTTTGTGTACAGAGCTTATATCTGCTTTAAGTATAGCTTCATTTTTTATAAAACATTTAATATGTAATGCTGCCTAAAGCATACCAGTCAAGTTTTGCTATTGAAAAACCGGGGGACGTACAGGAAGTGACGTCAGTGATGTCACTTCTGGTATATGAATCGTGGTTCTTCCGCGTTCCACATACCAGAAGTGATGTCACTGACTTCACTCCCGGCGTCTGACAGTCTTTTAGCTGATCTAGCAGGGAGAGGGCTTTACTCTCCCTGCTTATGTTCCACCCACTTGTGCTGATAATGTGCGCGGCGCGGTGGGAGTAACGCCCTCTCCCTGCTAATCCGCTCGATTTCAAGAACCCAAGAAAAATCCGGGATTACTTGAAAACGTGACTTTCCCGGCCAAAACGGGAGACTTGACAGGTCTGCTAAAGTAGTTTTTCCATTTTAATTCCCAGCTTATTCCCAAAATAAAAATATGTTGGTGAAGTATCACAACTTTAAGGCCTTCTGCAAGGTTGTGTTTTTATATCAACCTAAAAGAAGTCCTTCACTTACTTGTCCTACTTATGAGTGGGTTCAATGGTTTTCCCAGAAGCCTATATGTTTAAGACTAAATCTGGAGAACTCCTAGAATGAGTTTCATATTTTGTGTCTTACTTTCTACAGTTCAGGCTTTCATAAATGGAAAAAGACACTTTTGCCATTTCTCCCATTACAACACTAAGGACCCTTTTACACTATATGCATTTTTTAAAGGCATGCACTTCTGCATATATACAAAAACTCATAAATTTTTCACACTACATCTGCGTTTGTTTTTTGCATTTGCATTTTTTAACAAATCAATAAAAAATGCATGCAAAAAAATAATCTTAAATGCATACAGCAGGATGTTTTAAAAAACGCATGCAGAAACGCTGCGTTCTTAAAAACGCATACAGTGTGAATAGTACATGGTTGTCTATGTAAAAATGTGCGCAGTAAAAAAAAAAAACAACGTGCTGGGCATTAGTTGTATGAGAATCTACCCTTGTATGCCCAGCATTAAACCCTACATGGGATCTTAATGTATTTAGTCTCCGAAACAAGAAACAAAACAAGAAATAAATAAATGAATGGTAACGCATGAATTGGTCCCTTAAAATAGTTTTTTGTCTTCACACAAAACTCTAACAAATCTAGTTATGTTTTAAAGGCCCATAGATACCAGAATCAAAGCTTTGTTGTGCTCTGATTTTGTGACCAAAATGTGTATTAAGCAAAATCTTTCAATTCTTGGAAAAAGTTCACTCCTCACCACACTACAGAAATGTGTATTCCAGCATCCAGCTGTATTGGACAGAAAGCATATGACAAAGAGAAAAGAATTGACATTGGATAGGAGCCTACGCTTCTCTAAGCCTAAAAAGTAAACAGAGCTCTAAACTTCATAGATGTTCAAAAGTGATCATCTGAGGTTTTCTCCTACCGTAAAATACTGACTGCAATACAATTTGTTCTTCGTACCTGTCGAGGAAAAATGTTTCCACCTATATATCAGCTTAATATTGCATTTGGCAAATCCACCCAGCCCTCGCTCGAACTTTGTACATGATTGGACAAATGCCACTACCAGATCCACGTCCAAGAATTACAATGGAAATATGACTCGGTTTACAAACACAGAATTGTCATGTTCAAAACAAAAGCTGGATATATGCACTTCCAGCAAAATGAGAACACTGTGCTGCTTACATCTGCTAAAGCCATACCGAGGTCAGACTCCTAATTATGAGGATCATTGCCCATTTTTTCCAGCTAACACACATTCCCACAATCTGTTTTATCACAATCAATCCCATCCTCACACAATTCTTTTCAATAATAAAGACTTTACTATTAACAAAATATATTCAATATTCATCATGAAGACAGCTTGATGTCTGAGGATTTTTTAGAATTTAGAAAATCTTGAAAAAAAAAAACTAAACCATGCTAGAAGTGTCCCAGCCAAACAGAAATATAATTATATTAAACATTTAGTTTGCTAAAAGCCAGATTTTTTTAGTCAAAACTATGCAAAAACTTTGAAAAGGTCAATTAGGTTCTATTTCCATGACTAGCAATCAGGGGCAGTTCTAGGGAGATTGGCGCCCTGGACAAGCACCCCTCTGAAGTCTGAGACCACCTGCCTGGGAAAGCATCTCCACCCCCAGGGAGAAAGAGAACTCCCAGGAGGGTGCTTGCGAGTCTCCTCTACTCCTTTTCTCTCCTTAGCAGGAGCGTGCATAGGAGGGCGCGCTATGGGGGAGGCACCTGGGCGTCAGAAAAAAATTCTGGTGCCCAGATGCTGCCCCCCGGTATGATACAACCCTTGGCAACTGCCCAGGTTGCCCATGCCAAAAACCGCCACTAACTTTTATGGTACGTAAACTCTGTAGATATTGTAAGAGATTGGTTAACTGCATTTTCTTTTCTGTATTTTGCAAAGTTCTTGATTAGAAAAAGAAATCTACTTCAAAAGTATCAGTTAACAACAGAGTTTATTATGAGAATTAAACAAATATGACAAAAGCCAGTACATATTAGTAGGATGTTGCTTGTGATGATCATGCATATAATGTGGCCAACCAACATTAACAGTCTGAAAGTGAGAATAATTCTCTTTGGCATGGCATTTGGCAGAAACCAATATGTTTTTTAGAATATAATTTTTTCACAAATCAACAATAATATGTCTATAAGTTACTGCAACCCTCAACTGATAAGAATGATCTGACCCACATCAAGTCCAACAGTGTACATTATCAAAATTGGGTATAAAAGTTAGCAAATAAGCAATAAAGTCGAAAGGACAATGTGTGATTTTGCGCTACTGCTAAAGCAGATTTAAAAGATAAATTGGTATGGAAGGATTGCCCAAAATGGTAATGCTGTCAGTAGCATTACCAAGTCAAACATACAGCAGTACATGGCTGAGGATACAGCTCACCAGGTTAAAGAAAAAAACGTTATTTTATTGATGTCTGTGTCCCATTTTGAGACATTCTGGTAGACCACATAGCAACTGAGATAAAGTAGCTCCAATGAGAGATACAGACCACACTCTATAGGCTATACTATCCATGCTAACTAAATGTTTGACTGTTAAGTCCCTTTGAATAACTAATATAAAAAATACTGTGGTCATTGTTTTGTAGTATGCAAACCTTATATACTGGCACTGCTTCGGATCCCATATGTGGCTTATAGTCCTATCACCAATCTCTCCTTCAGTCTTCAGTGTTCAGTGGGAAATACACTTCATAAACTTAACCTCATAAAGAAACACCAACCGTCCTTCATTAAATAAATGAATGTGTATGCTACAGTAATACAGGGAAAGGAATACACTACTTGTCTCTACACAACAGTGCATCCACCAGTACTAAACCCAAACCTCAGAAATGCTCTTTCTAATCTGTATGTTTAGATATTGCATACACCAACCACATGAAACCCCAATGCAATTATCCATACAATTTTAGAAAGAAGGTCAAGCTTCATTATAGGATTCTGCAGAGCTCCTCTTAGTTGAAAGGATGGTGATTACTAATATTTCTCCTGGCATTGCTTTTTCCCTGGAATGCTGAGCAGGCTACATCTGCACATTAGTGCCCTTCAAAATATAGTTTTAAGTTAAGAACATTTTCAAAAAAAGCAGGATAAGTTCCTTGCTGTAGAGGTTGTTTTTTACTTTACGTCGATCCTCCACAAATTACATTGCATTCTCCTCCAAATTCAGAGATATGAACCGTAACTGATTGACATTTAGGGAGCTAAAGCCCTTCCATTTTGTAATAAAATGCTTGTTTTTCCAGTTTTGTAACACGCCCATTGAGATGTAAGTAAATGGCACCTAATGATATTTGTTCTGAATTAGATTCACTTTGTAGGATATCTGCTGGTCATATGTCCAAAGAGCAGACATGCCAGGAAGTGTAAACTATGCCATACTGATGTACTATGCTTAGGATGGTAATGAAGCGTTTTTAACCTGATGTGTAATATTATGTTGCTACAAAATGAACTTTCTTGGAACAATTTGTTTACAAGAAGCATAATACTAAAAACATAAACGTATATTTTCTAAGGATTCACTTAGGTATCATCAGACTGGCTTCATCTATTTCTTCTATGGGAACTCAAACACTCTATGAAGTGACATAGCAAGATGGTCCTGGCTTGCTTTATGTTTAATACTCTATTCTGCTTGTTCCCTCTGCAACACCTTCTCCCGACAAAGTTTCCAACTTGCAATCTGAGATAGGAACACAACTAGAGGAGAAGCTTTGAGAGCAGCTCTGACTACTAGACCATTCCTAAAATGTGAGTTCCCTAGAAACATTGACTCTTATTTCAATTTAATACCCCTTTTTTGTTGTTATCAATATGTCTTACTGTTACCTGGATGCCTCATTCAATATTGTTCATTTTTCTTTCAGCATTTTTGGCATTTGTCAGGAATACAAAAAATTCAGCAGTGGAATGACAGATGTAGATTATAGGAAGACATTGTTACCTGAGGTTCTTCTTTTTTAAGTGTCTTACCCTGAATTGACACTCATAAATATAACAGAATGGTCTGAACTGAAATAGTATATCCTGTCACCCTTTCTTCACAATGTAAAAGTGCAGTTTTGCACATTCCTGACACTCGCTGTTATTGCAAACATATGGGCTGGTGTTGCAAAATCAGAGGCTGTAAACTACTTGCCCATAAATTGCTCAAGAATACCTCCTGTCTGTCATCAGAATAAATTTGAGCTTATAGTAAGTGCACCCTTATTGGCCTTTACACTGCAATATAACATTGCGTGTAAATTAACTTTCATATCTCAAGTATTTTAAATGTAGCTATATTATTCATCGTATTGTAACGATACCAGTGACATTCCTATACCGTCAGCTGTGCTCTGGAAAATTGTCATATGTTTAAAATTTTAAGCCTTAGCCCTAGGCTCCACTGTCTGTTAACGTAGTGCTCAAGCCGGCAATGGGGCTATGACATGGCTGGCTCCACAGCCCGTCAGAGCCCCGGATCCGCTGACCTCCTCTCCGTCAGGCTAATTTTGAAACAGCGTGTCTGCATCCATAGTAGCATGATGGAGGCTTGTGTGGGCATCAGCGGATGCCAGCGCATAGTGCAGCCTGGGGCTAACTATGGGGAAAAATGTACCCTACACTTGCAAAATGGGATAATTCTACATGCCAAAGTTTAAATGCTCAATGATGTTTTAGCAAACAAACAAACAAGGTACATTTATTTTACATTTTACCATAATACCATGTTGCCTTTATTTCATGTATCTTTTCTGTACTACCCAGAGCTCAGTTTTACACCTTTAGGCCTATTCTGATATCTATACAGCATGAATATCTTTCATGCCTACCCAACATATCAAAAAGGGAGACAATGGTTACTACCTCATCACTTCCTTGGCCCACGTTTTTGTGTGAATTTTATTTAAGAAGTAAATGACTCACGCGTCTTTTATTATGATATGTCATAGCATCATGCTTTGTTTGTTTTAAATTCAATGTTTAGGCTTAAGGGCCCTTTCACACTGCAGCCAATGTGATTTCAGGCCTGTAATAATGGGACAAGCTTGCACTGCACCTGTAAAACTGCATGAAGCAGGGCATTTTCGGTAATGTGTAGCATTGCATTCCATGGAAACCTGTATACCTTGCATTGACACTAGTTGTGCTGTGTTGCTGTACTAGTGTGAAAAGGCCCTATTACTTTGTAATTTTGTTTCCATATTAAAAGGTTCATAGTTATTTTTGATGAGAAGGAAAAACTTCACAAATTGTACACATTTATACATATTAAGCTTAACCAGTGACTTTGTACAAGTATTTAATTTTGGCATGTTGTGTGTTTGAATTAGACACCCTTGATTCAGAGCATAAAAACTAAGCAGACGACATGATTGTGCCATCAAAATAACAACTATTCATCTCAGTACTCACGAGTGTTATTCAACACATTTTGTTCTTGACTTGGTGTATGTACCTGTAAAAATACTGACATAGTGTGTAATATTCACTTGACTGCTAAAGTAAATGAAAGGGCAGTGTAATATCAGAGTTGTATCCATATTAAGTCAAAACACCCAAATCAGTCTTATAAATCTAAATTGTGAGTGCCAGGACTCAGTAATGATTGTGTGAGTCATTACTGAATCCCAGACGCACTTAATGAGGCGTATTTCCTAAGAGCTATCTGACAGCTTAAGCACTGGTATGATGGTGAGCAGATCTGACCATAGAAAAGGCTATCCTCAGAAGACACAAGTGCCAGGGAAGCCTCACTGTGCAAAGAACTTGCTACACAGTCTATAACCATCTTACCGCTTTGTGGTCATTATCAGTAAAATATTATCAGTTCTGTCCTTTCACTGCTAAGTTGTAGCTCAGACACCAGACACTGAGCATAGACCCCTGAAATCTTCTGGCGTACGGTTTATATGTATTGGCTCGTATCGTCTTTTAAAAGATAAATAAACACAATATTTTTCAGTGTATTGCAGTCACAAGGTCTGTATTTGAAAAGCTCTAACTTTATTAATGGAAACATAATTCTTGGAGTGCAGTAATGGTTGGCTTTGTAATCTATTGTGGTTTGTTTATTAGAAGAAGACTGTATAGGTTCTCTGTACAAGAGGTTATGAAATCTAATCCCAGCTAGTGGTAATTCTAATATTGAGTGTGAGCCAAGTAATTTCAGGTTGCAGTTATCAGCTGTGTTAACAATTATGTTAGTGATATCATTTACCTTATTATTAATGGTTTGATAACTAGGTGTATATCAAATAAACATTTTGGAACAAATATGGAAAACTAGAAAATAATACGAGAATTACTGCTACAGCCTCAAACCATCTTTTAATCAGACATGTTTAATGCAGATAAAATAATTTCTTTAAAGCTGAATTTCAATTAAAAGACACAAATGCTTGTACAGTAACTGTAGTTTTTTACATGTAGGGCCTAGTTTCCGTACGTTGATATTTATTGTTAATAAATAACGGATTTTTCCTGTGATTTTGTGTTACTCTCCCTCCTAAGTTCCCACCCCGCTTGTGTGGATGATGTGCGTTAGGCAGCTAGTGTAAGGGAGGGGAAGTAAACCTCCTGATACTGGAAGTGACGGCAGTGCGTAGCTTCCTGTAATTTCTCCCTTAATCAATAAGGGAAAACTTGACAGGTAGAACTAGCGCCGCAGGATATAATGCTCTATTTTTCACATTTGATGCATTGGAGATCAAGTGTAAACACAGATAGTTTTGAACCAGGCCTACTCTGTAAAAGTACTTGAATTTGACTCTTGTGGTTTACTGAGCAACAAGGAGATTGGAAGGGTAAAGCAGAATAAGAGGCCAATCAGGTTGCTGCAATGGAAGAAGTATGATGATAAGTGGAAAGCAGTGTGACATAGGGAATATGCTGCTTATCTTTTTACTGTCCAATTATGGCGCTTTCAAACTATGCTCCCACAGTAGGTTTGTAATTAAGACATATTCACCATGAATGAATCGTCCAGGAAAGCTTAAAGAATGCATTTTGGACTTCAGACCGCACAACAGCCTATGGCAGTCTATCGCTGCTGTTGGGTGTGATTACACACATTTGTGCTTTGTGTGTGGGGAGCTATTGACATTGTATGGCACCCCAAAGCAAAAGTTGATGAGGGTGGATTGACAATTAAGTACTTGCCCTTGACAGGATGATGCAAATACAACTCCTGTGGCAGGTAATATGGATTTCCATTGTCACCTATTCTAAACAAACATCAACAAGCATTTTCATGTGAACAACGATGATTATAGTGTGCACTGACTAAACATGCATTCATTTGTGAAAATAGTCAGGTGTCAATTTAGTATTAGGGACTTTGTTATTACTAAAGCCAACTCAGTCTTTGCTATTTCAACTAAAAGTTAGTAGAGCAATGAATCAACCAGCCATTAGTGTTGATTGCAGTATTCAAATTGCAAATTCTTATTGCGAATATCAGAACGAAAATCTTGAATATAGTGTTATATCTTTGTAATTGTGTTCAAGATTTCTTACATTAGTAACCGGAACTACTGTGCATTGCGTTCACATGTACACGTGCTAATTTGTGCAATTAAGGTAATACTGACTGGAGATCACAAATTCTTGAATTTTAGGCGAATATTAGGCAAAAATGTTGTGATTCTTTCGAATACGAATATTGCCTTTGCTGCTCATCACTACCACCCAGCTTTATTTGTCCACTGCATGATCATCTCTCCAAAACCCCACTATTTAATAGGGCAAAGGGTTCCACAAAAACCATCAAACATGTTCAACTGTTAAAAAAGTGATTCACATGGAACAAGTTGTGAGATATCATTTCCAAGACTAGCCACTAATTCAGAGTGCTTAATGTCATTAATAGGTACATGCAAAGTTCACATTCATTAAATTAGTGAGCCTTGGCGTGATATCAAAAAACTTTAATCTTGATCCCAAATTTAACAAAAGGCAAATGTATACTGTTTTCCCCACTCAGTTCCAGAAAGAACTGTGCTGTGAAGGTTCCCAAAATGGCGAAAATTGACAGGTTGTTGTCTTACAAAGCGAGATGCAACACACAGGTACAAGTCACGGCACAAGAGTTATTGAGGACCCTGATCAATTGGCCTTACAATCTAAGAGGTTGGGGCAGAAGTAAACAATATATCCAATGAGCTAGTTCACATAACAACACAAGAAAATTAATAAGATCGCATATAAAACGGGCTGGTTAAATGCCGTGACTTTGACTGTTGTTTAAATGCATAAAGTTATTCTGAACTTCTTCCAGGCATGTAAAGTCTTGCACAGCACTGATCACACTGACGAGGTTAGAGGCAATACCCAAACCAATGGAGCTCCGAATCAGCACAAGCTGGTAGTACAGTTGCTGAGAGCCTAGAAGACAGCCATGAGTTTATTACTATTATCATTGGGCTGCTGGTGTTTTTCTGTCCAACTGAAATGTGTTCTTAACTAAAATGAAGGACAGACCTCGTATACGTGGCATGTCAAAGGTTTCAGTTCACAGTTCAGCAGTGTATTAAACTGCTAGCCTGGAGTTCAGCTTTAATTCTTTGTCCTTTTTTAGGCTAGCCATACACCTTTAGATCCCTCTGTCAGATATCCTTTAGATCTACCAACAACGTTGTAGTGCCGGGTCCTCTGCGATTGAACACAGATAGACTTGATGGTTTAGAAAGTCCCTCATATTACATGGTTTTGGTAAACAAAAGGAGATTTAACGGAAATCTGACAGAGAAATGTAAAGCTAGCCACACACGGTTTGATTTTGGTTCAATCGATGCTCGATCAGATGAATTTTTTCATCGAATGAACGAAAATCAAGAAATGCCCACATGGTACGATCGATGATAATTGTTTGATGAAGGCAGAAAAATTGATCGAATTTTGATCGGACATGTTGGAAAATCATCGTCGATTGTGCCAAAATCGTTTTATAATCGTCGATGTTTGTGGTGTTTCTCCTGGATCTATTAGAATCCATATATTTTTTTTTTTTTTAAAGGAATTATATTTTATTTTCTTTAAACCAAGTTAGCAATGGCAGCTCATATAATCCCTCCACTTTAAAAAAATTTTTATCCAATCCTAAAAACAAACTACGGTAGCCATCCCATTGCACTGTATTGATTCTGAACCAGCAGTTGCCCTTAGACTTTTCCACACAACCTACACAGATATCTGGCAGGAGTAACAGCTCCTTGTAATTGCCATTTAACCGACCAAGTGACCTTCAGACATTAAAAGAAAACATCACTGTATCTCAGCACCATAGCTTATAATTAAGGAAAAAGACAATATTTCTCATGTTCATTGACTTCATTCTTATTAAAGCAACTGGCACAGAAATTATACAGGCAGGGAAATTAAAATGATAATTAAAATCCTTAAATGGAACCAATGCTGGCTCCTTTACACCTGAAGGGAAAAAAAACACCTCACAATTTCTGCTAAATATGGGTAGGTAGATGTGGTTACATCTCTATTCTATTTTCGTATAGAAAGTTAAATATACAAATCCACGAATGTTTTTTGATTACATATAATAACATAGACCACTTCAATCTGAACTTCAATCGTTTCCATACCAAAATCAACGATTTTAGTAATATTTTGGAATCGAAATCTCACCACAATCGCAAACTCAATGTGGGGTGTATGTTGATGCGATTAAGATCGATTTTCGATTAGATGATTGAATTCCTCGATCTAATCGAGCATCGATTAAACCAAAATTTAACCGTGTGTGGCTAGCTTAAAGGTGTATGTGGACCCTTAATGATTTTTCTTCACCAGATTTGTTAATGGCGATTTAATAGTAGAGGTAAAATGCTGTAATAACATATGCATGTATAAGTAGGATTTCTGACAAGGGAAAGGTACTTCATTTAGCCAAAACTCTTATGGGACATATGCCAGCACTTGTTCTTCCATTGACTGAAATCCTGCAAATCTGCAGGAAATGTATTTGACATGCAGACACAACATAAAACCCGTACAAACAATGTAATATAAGTATGTTTAGGATGACGGATACTTTGATAAATGTTTCCATTGTCTTCCTGGAGACTTTTACCTCCTGCTCTGATGTCAATTGCACTTACTTAAGTTGTGAAGAGGAAAAATGAACATTAACTTCTGTGCATTTATAAACTTACTAATTGCCATCAGCTCTCAAACCTATACATCTTGTCATGTTTATCCAAGGAACAATGTCTTTTAACATAAACCTTTCGGGTAAGAAATAAGGGACTGCTGCTGTCTCATAGATACACCCGTGAACGGTAACAAGCACCTGTGTGATTCTACCTACGCTACACACCTTAATACCCTGCATACTACTAAAGGAGCAGTGAACGACAAGGAACAAGGTCAAAAACCTTGGAAGGTTTCCAGGTTATCCCCAGTATATCCTACGGTTAAACGACTTTAACTACATGATTACGATTTAAGTACTACCCCCCATGCTCGGATATATCTGACACACTTGGGCGGTTGAGGAAGGCGATACAGGCAGGCTGCGATGCCCCACGGAGTGATTAAACCCTGTCATATTTACAACTTATCAAGATTTTCACAGATTTATCAACATGTACAGTATATGTAACTCCTGAAGAAGCGATAAGCGAAACGCGTCGAGTATATACTATGTACGTACCTGAGGTTTTTGTGATCAAACATGTGATGATGAAGTATTTCTGTTTTCTGACAATCTTAGAATAAATTTTTATACGCACCCCTTTGTTATGTTGAATGCCTCTAAAATCCCTAAGCTGCTGAAGTGCCTGCACTAGTAGGAAACGACAGAACAAAATTTGGATTGTTTTTGGTTTGACTGAAGTTGGGATGTGGCATCATTTCTAGGACTATCGAGAGTCAATACTAGTGTAAGAAATAAGGGAGCTGCCATTGTTGGTATCAGTATGTGTGCATGGTGTGTGCTCTGAGGCTTACATCATATCTATTCTTATACTACCTATATTATTACTCAAACTACAACAAACATGGAAGTTATAATTCTTCAGACTTCACTGTCTGCATGCTTATTGAAAGTCAGTGACTGATCATCCATTAGGTAGTAAAGATTTAGAATGATGGCCAGCAAGGGCAGCTGCCATACTTTAACAGTTTCACTTTATATCATAGTAGGAAATTGATTATATATATATAGTTAGACCTGCTAATTGTCAGCCTTTTTCAAAAGTCTGAGATATGGCATCTGGTACAATCTGCAATAAAAGAAATAGCACCACCTAGTGTTCATCACAGCAAAGTGCTGCAAATAAAATGAAGTATTTACTTATACCAAAAACAGAATGTTGTGCAGTAAGTTAGTCATACACATGTCGACTTTTGTATGATCGATCCTAGATTCAGTTGTGCTGTGCAATTTTATGATTGTACGCCAGTCTGTGAAGAACAGGGATCGAGTTAAACACAAACAATTTACGATTGTACGATGGAGTGCATGCGTAGTACGATTGTAAATATGATCGCAGTTATGATTCTAAATACGATTATAATTCCGATTTCAAATATGATTGTAAATATGATTCTAAATATGATAGTACTTATGATTCCAAATACAATCATAATTCCGATTCCAAATATGATTCTAATTCCGATTCCAAATAAATTTGTAAAGCAAGGCATACACAGTTCGATTTTAGCACGATCAATCTTTGATTCGATTTTAGATCTTGATCTTTTCATCAGACACTGATCGTAATCGAATCCAAAGTAGTACCACACGGAAGGTTCGATCGTACTACGACAAACATCGATGATTTTAGCTTCCATCAAAAAACAGCACAAAGTTGCTGTCAGTCAGAAAACGAGAAAGAGAGTCTGCAACAAAATAGCTTTCATCCTCTTTAAAAATTCAATATAACTCTGTTATAGTTGTGCTATATGTTTCATCTTTACAAAACTTTAATTTGTAAAAAGAATACTCAATGGTCTGGTTACCAAAACCAAAAGATGACAAAAGGGGCAACACAAGTACATGTAGTGGGTGAATAGTACTTTATTCATTCTTGTTTAAAAACAGCAGTCTTATTATCCGAACCAGGCACATGGCTACATTGCAGTGGCTACATTAGCTATTGGGTCTATGGAGCCCTGTATGTAGCCACCTATTTGTGCACAGCCCTAAATCATTTGTTTCACGTGCGCATGTGCAGCAAGTAACTGACAAGTAATCTTGGGACATGCAGTCCTAGAGAAAGAGACCTTGTATAGACAGGAGGGAGCACTCACTAAACAAGAAGTGAGGGGCAGCACTGGCATAGGAAGACATGAAGGAATATTAAATAAATGTAAAAGGAGTGGCAAGCTTTTCTTCTTAAAAAGAAATTTCCTATAGCTATCTTAGTATTGCTTCTTTATAGCTATTATTTTTAAATGTTCCATTAATAAACTTTTTTTTCTACAGGAATGGGGGTGGGGGTGATCTATACAATAAATCGAAGTTGGTTTAATTCCCCCCCCCCCCCCCCCCTACGGTGGTCCAATTCTGTCCTGTTCTCAATGCAAAAGCAGTATGCAAAATGAAAACAGTATACCTGCCAACCTTCCCGTTTTGGCCAGGAAAGTTAAGTTTTTATGTGGCCTATCCCGGATTTCTCCCGGACTCTTGAAATCGCGCTGATCTAGCAGGGAGAGGGTGTTATTCTTCCTGCTTATGTCCCACCCTGCACATTATCAGTACAAGCGGGGTGCAGCATCCAGCCGAGAGGTAAGCCCGGCACCGGAAATTCCTGTATGTCACCCGGGTTTTTTGCAAAGTAATCTGTTTTGCACACAGTTTTGCCCCTTTGCACTCTATGAGAGGAATATTATACAGACATATGCCCATCCACATTGGGGCTGCCTGTGCTTATGCCTGTGTTTTCTGACAGGCATAGGCATCCCATGATGTCCCCAGATAGAAGCGAACCCTGGCTGGCATAGCTGGAGAATATTGCAAGATTGCTTGGAGTAGGTAACCTACCGAGTTATCACTTTTAAAACAGAAAATTTACCACGAGCCACACTTGTTAAAACCAATAAGGAGGTAAAGAAATAGGCACAAATATATGACGCTCACCATAACAATTTCCCTTTACAGATAATAATTCATTTTATCTTTCATACAAGAATTCAGTTGCTGATTCACCACCAAAAAGTAACAATGTCTGTAGCTATAAAACACTGCATGCTGTACCATTTCTTATTTACTTTCTCACATCAATGCCAATAAAATAAGGCCAGGCCGGTGAACAAAGGCTGCATTGTGTCTCTGATGAAATCATGTGTGAGTAAATGTGATGTTACTGTTTTCTCCCACATTTATGTAGTGATGCTTCACATTTATTATCATGTGCAGTCATTCTGTCTTACAGCCGCTCAGCATATTTAACCCATACTACAGTCAGCATCATAATAAAAGCCAGATATTACAAGTCGTGTATGGCTCTTCCATTAACATTGCATTACTGCCATTTGTGCAGCCACGAAAATGCTTCAATTAAACCCTTTCCAAAGCATCCACATGCCATTTTATTTTTTTTCACTTTAAATTTTTATTTTTTTTCTGAAAAAAATAACAAAAGTACATCAATGTTATACAGCTCTTTCATACCTATTACTTTACTCACAATCTCTATGTGTGATAGGGATGGAGTAAAGCAAACCAGGCTCCCTCCCATCAGCCAGTGCCAGAGATGGCCATATTATCACCCCCCCCTCAGCTACACTTCACCCAGGAATGACAAAAGATAGAATAACGGGGGACCTTGACAGGTGCACGATGCCACAGCCAACCACCAGCGGATAAAAATAGTAACATAGGGTGTAGCAAATTCATAATTTAGGCAATGGATAAAATCTAATCTGAACCTTATCGATTCTACCCCTTTGTAGTGTTGAGTGTAGAGTATTGCCCATATGAGGCCTTCTACCACAAAATATGTGAGAAGATTACATAATAAATAAATAAACCAACCTAAAACAAAACTGATCCCAAACTAAATCCATTAACTTGTGTCAAACATTTAAAGTGTGCCATTTTATTGGATATAATACTCTTTTTGCTTGTTCTTCCAGTAATTGTTATAGTAACTTTTCACTTTATCCTCTGAGATGTTGCTTTATTAGATATTTGCTGCTTCTACTATTCATCAAAAAGAATATAAAATTTAGTAGATCTAATTAGTAGTAATAGACTACTATGTTTTTAGGTGACATTATAGGTGGGATATTTGTTTAGACCAGGAATGGGAAAACTTAAAGCAGTTTTAAACTAAAACAAAAAAAAAAAAAAAACACATACATGAAATAAGCACATTTCTTACCTGTCAGCAGTTCAGATCCTGGAACTTACCTTCTTCATGTTTTCACTGATGGTGGCAGCATGTTGATTAAGGGCAAGAGAAGCCACTTCCGGATAGATTCTTCTCCGTGCAGCCGGCAGCTGACATCAACCCCCCCCCTTCTCCTGTAGGAGTGAAGGGGGACAGGGGGGCACGTTGTTGTCAGCTGCCGAGTGAAGAGAAGCTTCTCTCTCTGCTCTTCACAAAGTCTCACAGATGTGACGCTGACGTCAGATCTGTGAGACTGAGACACAGGGGCTTATGGGAGAGAATTCCCAGTAACCCCAGCATCTTGTTATGTCTTGCCTAGGCGAGACGTAACACAGTGGAAGGGGCTGTCTCTGAAAAAGACATCGTTTTTTTTTTTTATCGGGGATCTCTGCAGTATCAGCTGACCTAACAGGTGGTAGGTCCGCTTTAATCTAAAGAGGAAATCGGGGGTGTGGTACACATTGGGACAAAATTTGAAGGCATGGCCAAAGTAAAGCAATGGCATAGAGGTAAGTAATAAGTAGCTACTTGTAAGTAATTTATATAAAGTGGCACCCCATCATGGATACATGGACAAAAGGACAGAAACATATGTGGTGCATAGGAGAAAAAATAAGACGTGTATATTTTTTGAACACTTTTAAAGAGCCCAAGAAAAACAAATG
Organism: Ptychadena robeensis; assembly: GCA_036250615.1. Taxonomy (NCBI): domain Eukaryota; kingdom Metazoa; phylum Chordata; class Amphibia; order Anura; family Ptychadenidae; genus Ptychadena; species Ptychadena robeensis. The sequence continues at coordinate 122,751,985 of CM070036.1, forward strand.
GGCATGCTTAAAGCGATGCACACAGAAAAGCACACACACATGTGAATGGGACACCCAGGCACTGTTCAACAAATGAAAGTGAACGTCACTCTCAATAAAAAGGCCATGTAAAGATTTACTGCTAAGTGGCCGGAATTTGTGATGATTTTTACTTCAACAAGAAAGAAAATCTATGTGGTCATTCAGCAATTACTTTTGATGATATTCCATGAAGTTCCTGGGCGTTATCATTGGTCATGATCTTGGGGATTAAATTAGAACTTACGTCTGTGGTAATAAGTCAAGCAAAGGAACTAAACTTGATGTAGTAGTTCTAAGATTTTTCTCTAGTTGTCATGCTTTATCAATTGGGAATTGATGGGTGGGGCTTTGTCTCCACAGTCCTTCATGTTACCATAAATCAGTGTAGGTCCATCAGGATGCATTAGGGACATGTTTTTTCCATGCTGGAGCGCGTTTTTTTTTTTTACTCCCCATTAAGCGGCCAAGAAACTTATAGGGCAAACACGTCTGTGTTAATGTAAAACCCCAATGCAATTCATTGGGTGCATTACAGGCGTTGCATCAATGTCAATGCAATGCAGCACTGGTCCAGCGCATTCATGGATACTGAGAAGTTATCATGTTTGAAGCACGTCAAAAGCAGGGATTTTGAAGCAGTAGAGAAATACCCTAAAACAAGACAAAAATTTTAAGGCCAGACCATTCATTCACCAATAGAGATGGCCGAATTTTTCGACTAGCTGACTTTGTGAGCTGATTGCAAAGCCTCTGTAGAATGGTATCATCACCAAAATTGCTGGAGATGTACAAAAGGATTGTGCGAACATTGGAAAATAAAAGATTTGCTCTTGCACATGTAGTTTTTGCATAAATTAAGTCCAAAGTCAAAGTCGAAATTTTGACTTGTGAAGTTTTGACTTGACTTTGAACTTCATTTATGCAAAAACTATTTGTGTAAAAGCCATACAATTTTTTTGTAGTATACAAAGCTCAAGGGCTTTGCAATTAACTTAAAATTGTCGAAATGGTAAAATAAAAAAAATAAAAACTTGACCATCTCTATTCGCCAATTAGATGACATGTAAAACATCTTTAACAATATTTTCAGTTGTGTTGATTTATTTAAATTTACCTAAAGAGAGTGGTGAAAGTCGTATTTACTGTTTTCTAAACATGTTCAGTGGAAAGGGCATTTCATAAGTGAAAAACTCCCGCATTACATAATCTGCTCACAATCTGCAGAAATACAGTAGTATAGCTGAATCACTCATGAGAACAACAAAGAACAAAAGGGAAAATACCAAAGCGAGAAACTGCAGAACAAGAGGTCATGTCCCGTGAAGGGACTCTTGTTTACAGAATGGAGAAAACTATCTGCTATAAAAAGTGTGGCATTGGGATGAAAAGTTTCCTCCAGAAAAGACAACATTAGGCTGAACAAATAGTGAGCTATTGGAATTATTTCTTTTGGGATAAAAGGAAAGGCTGCTTTTATTAAGAATTTTAAGGACATTTTAAGGACAACATGCTATTTTCTGAGGCAGCTAGTATAGTCCAGCATCTACTCCAGCTATGCTGGTACTATAGGTATTGCACAATTGTGCTCAAAAAAGCTTTTAACATTTTTAAAATGCCTGTAGCAAAAGCTTGAAATAAATCTATGATAGGTATGGAGCTCGACATAAAATTAAACTTTAACTTACCTCTGAGGCAGAACTATGGTGGTCTGGTGCTCCACATCCCTTAAATCAGTGTTTCTCAACTCCGATACTCAGGGACAGTGGGGGACCCCAACAGTACATGTTTTGCAGAAAACCACAGAGGTTTAATGAACTCTGCTGAGACACTAATTATGTCACCTGTGAGTGTTTCTAGTTTTCTGCAAAACATGCACTGTTGAGGGTCCCTGAGGACCAGAGTTGAGAAACACTGCCTTAAATAGAACTAAAACTTACCTGTTCTATGAATGATATGAGAGATTCCATATTTATCTATTTATCTACCAATCTTCCCTGTGGTGGAGCAGCAGGGCTCTGGATTGTGTCATGTTGCCTGTTGTGGAAGCTCCCCTGAGACTGCCTGTGATCCCTGGGGTTGCTGAGGGTAACGCTGGGTAGTGGGTTGAGCGCAAGTATTCAAACCGCAAATTTTTATTGCAAATAATGGCATCTTGCATATACTGCTATGTATATTCGTTATCTTGAATATTCGAGATTCTGGGGAAAGTACCATGCATTGAGTTAGCAAAATTTGCATCTACAAGTGCTGATTTTCACATTACTTCTATGTGTTGTCTCATGTGATGAGAACACTGCAGCTGCTATTTTACATTCTGCCACCAGTTGTCACCGTGATATTGTGATCACAATATTCAGATGTACAAGTGCCCATATTCACCAAAAGTTGATGACAGGAGATTTAAATTTTGTAATATACTTAGAATATTTTGAGAATAATTTGCAAAATGTCGCAAATTTTAATATTGCATATGCTGCTCATCACTAACACAGGGTCACCAGAGGGGTATCTTGCAGTCAATAAAACAAGCTAACTTTATAACTCACTTTAATTGACAAATGCGTTTTAAAAATATATATTAACCTCCCTAGCGCTTGAAAAGAACCCAGTCCGTTCGGGGTTTGGGTTCGTCCCAACCTCTAGGTCAGCAGGCACATGCGCCATAGACCTATATATATATATATATATATATATATATATATTTAAATATGTTTGAAGGTGATATTTAAGAGAGATAAGACTAGAATGAGTAACAGAGAATAACAAATGCCTTTCCATGTCTTCCATTTCCTGGTGTGCCTTGCGCCTCTGCCTTCTACAGCTGTCATCAGGATGCCAAGCTTTCTAGAATTATTTTGTCTTGTTATGACTTTATTCCAATTAAATACATTTCATTTACTCTTTTGAGCAGCTTTACCAAAATTTAAGTCAAATTGTCACGAAAGAAGCAAAAAGACGCAACAGTTTCTACACAACGTCCAAAATGTCACTTTGGCACATTAAGGCTTCAAAATATTTCCCTGCCCAGCGTGAATGAAGCATGAATAACCATGAGGACGGGCATACTAGAACAACCATACATTTACATTCTCTGCGGCCTCCTCTGGCAAAACCGATATTTTGTTTAATCATCTTCATAATTGTGTTAACACTTTATTCAGTGGCGGAGTGTACAGTAAAGCAACAGTGCCGAAAAAAACACATTGAAAGAACCTGATTCACACCCACGAAGCAGCAATTATCCACACAAACACTTGTGCCAAAAAAATTATGCTGAATGAAGAGAAGTTGTGTTGTCTGCCACGGTGCAATATTTAGACTAAATCACAGGAGAATTATAGATTTGGTGTATTATTTGCAAAAGACTTTCAATTTACAGTAATTATGTTTGATTACAGTATTCCAGAGTGTTACATTATTCACAGAATCAAGCAGCTTTTAAATCACGCTGCCAACCAACAGAATATAAAGAAGATTGCTGGAAAATCTGGAGACTGGAAATGTGAGTAATAGTCAGAGACCACTAACTTAACATAGTATCAGCTGATGAATATACCAGAACTAGAATTAGAGATGAGACAACACAAGATAACACACAGGTACAGGTTATGACACAGGAGGAGTAGAGGACCCTGCCTGATCGGGCGTACAATCTAATAGGTTGGGGGAAGAAAGTATACAACAGGTGGGGGGATGGGACTGGCATGGGGGTGATTTTAGGAGTTTGATGATGGGTAGGCGAGATTGAAGTGGTGGGTTTTCAGGGATTTGCCAAAAGTAGGAGCAAGTTTGATGGGGCGAGGGAGAGAGTTGCAGAGAGTAGGAGTGGCCCTAGAAAAGTCTTGAAGCCACGCATGTGATGATGTTATGCGCAGGGATGTCAAAAGTAGGTCGCTGGAGGAGCGGAGGGGGCAGTTAGGGATGTATTTGTGTTGGAGATGTAAGGAGGACAGGAGGTGTGGAGAGATTTTAAAAAGCAAGACAGAGAACTTTTTATTTGATTCTATGGACAATTGGAAGCCAGTGAAGAGATTTGCAAAGAAGAGCAGCAGATGAGGAGCGGTTAGAGGAGTAGATGAGTCTAGCAGCATAGTTCATAGTCTAGATAGATAAAGACCAGAGAGAATGATGTTGCAGTAGTCCAGACGAGAAATGATGTCAGCATGCACCAGGACTTTGTTGTCCTCTGGGGTATGCTAAAGCTCGGTTTAATTTTTCATTTGATTAATTGACAATATCATAGTCGACCCTATTACATTTAGGTCATTTTTACCACCATATAATGGTGATCGATTTAAAACAGATCAATCTCCTTTCCTTAGCCTTGTGTGCATGCTCCATAGTACAATCACATACAAATCGATTGAAATGCGAAGAAAACCCGTCAGATAATTGTACAATTGGCTAAAATTTATTTTGATTGATTTTATGTTTGGATCAAATATGATCTGGATAAAAAAAAGGAATCCATTTTCAAATGATCGACTTAATTCGATCTTTTTTTTATCAAATGGAAAAAATCAAAGTGTTTATGGTCAGCTTAAGGCTATGTGCACATATTTGCTTCTCTTAACTGTGAACTGCAACTATGGGGAAGATGCAAAATGTTGCGTCTCAACCGTAAGCACTCACAGACATAGAATGCAGGTGGTTGAAGGTAACTGAAAGCTACCTGCCCGCACCATATTGACAACTGCACCACTAAGTGTGGTGGCATAACAGTGCATGTGACATGCCAAGAAAGGAAAGTCATTCAATATATAGGGCGGTCAGATTACAGCAAAAAATCTGCCACTGAGTCTGGTATGTGCTTTATGATGTACTGCTGTGCATTGCAGCTGTTGTGTGGTGTGTGTGGATGACATTTAATATTAACAACACTATATCTAGTATGTACAGTCACCATTCTTACCCATAATGTAGAATAGGTAGAACTATTGCTTTGGATGGGTAAAAAGCAAATTTTTCCCTACTCTGCATTCTGCATTAGTGTTAAGCTCGAATATTGGAATGTTGAAGATTTTTCACAAATATCTGCAATTTGAGAATTCACAAATATCTCGAATATGTTGGTGAATATTTGCGATTTCGAATATTCGCAGTATGGCCATTTATTGCGAAAATAATATTCGAATTGCAAAAAAATACACATAGCATGTGGTCAATGATTAAGAAGATTATTGCAGTGTGAATATTATTTTCGCAATTGCTGTGATATTTTTACAATGCATGGTCATACTGCGAATATTCACATTTACGAATATCAAATATGAGTAAAATTATTTGCGAAATATCGTGAATTTGAATAATGCCTATGCCGCTCATCACTATTCTGCATTGTCCAGTGATAAACGTGAAGGGAAATAGCTTCATTGTATAGGACGCACCCTATACAGCTGAGTGTCTGATCCCTGAAATATACTGCAGGTTACCGCCAATGTGCTGGTCATTCTGCGCTTTGACTGCTAAGACAGCTTCCTCGTTTTCTGGCCCCAACCGGCAGCGCTGTGTATGGGAACTGGACAGTTTGATTCCGGATCACATATACACAGCAGAGGGAGTATCCACCCATGGCTTTGGCCCTATAAGGTAGCTATAGACGTGCAGAATCTCCCTCCATAGATGAGGGACCGACGGTCACTCCACTGATCGGCGGGCACCCTTTTGTGCCAGACATTTCAGTCGTACGCATCCAAAGTAAATTACTGACATCACAGTGCGATCCGCCATGCGGGAGGATCCTTGTCGATCTGTCCAGGCGGGAACACACACAGCAAGCTATTGGCCCAAAAAATCAAGTGGAAATCGGCCCCTGTATGGCTACCTTAAGACCCACAGGTTTTCTCCTCATTATTTTTTTGGGGGGTGCATCTTATAGTGTAAAAAATACAGTAAAGAAAATTGACAAAGGCATTACATTAATTGGATTATATACATTCACTAAGGTAGACAAATTTTTTATTGAGCACAAAACTTAAAACAAAACTCTGGCTACTGAGAAACCATTAAATCACAAATGATAACTATCATTCAAATCATGCCGTATTCATTTTGGTCAAATTAATGACCTCTAGTTAAACAAACCATCTGATATCTGGGGATTCATAAATGTGACTAGGTGGCATAATTAGTGCATTTGCACAAGGCAGTGTATGATCGGAGTTTAGCCTGCCATTGATTACAGTTACTGTGTTAATTTATTTATTTTTCTTTTTAAATAGTCTGAGGTCTCAACGTAATTAAAATCTAACAATGCCATATTATCTATGAGCACATTTCAACCTCCTGCTTATAGATGTAATTTTACTTAAGCAACAAAGGGTAACCTGAAAAATTCTATAGGATACAGCCTGTCTCTAGCATTAACAGAGAAGTTTTTGTTTTTATGGGTCCTCCCTGGTTTTATTACCTGCTTATACTGCTGGTAGATCTAATATTTTTCCACCCTCTTTAACAGTCTACGTTGTCCTGCAGTAGTTTTTGCTTCAGTGATGGAAAAAGACAAACTTTTAAGACATGGTGCTTACAATGATCGGCTTGTATTTCAATGTTTCCAACCCTATATTCCAAAAGGAAAAGAAAACTATTCATATGTCTACTTTAAACTTGTTATCTGAGATGTATCATTAATTTGCCTGTCACATACACAGTTCGACCGACTGTGAACCATGACCGCTGGGCAGTTACCCATAATCTTAATGGAGATGGTGCACTGTACACTGCAGTGTGCTTGGCAGATGCACTGTGACTGATGTGTGAATGTACACTTCGTATTATCTAAGACTACTCTGACCACATTATGACATTGTCGTTGCACAATATTACTTAATAAAGGACAAGCCTGTTCTCCTTTTACAATAGGATAGACTGCAGTGTATATGTGTTTTTTACATTTTAACTTTTAAAATTCTTCACCTAATTAACAGTTACAATATTTGTAATACAACTTTAGCATGAAGGACTGTCTCAGAATATTTAACAGTAAACTTTTGTAATTTTATTTTATAGGACCTGTCTACTGTGAGTGGAAGTTGCTGTCCTTTATCACGCACAGATACACCACACAGTGCTTAGTAGTGATGTTCGTGAATATTCGGATTCCGAATATTAATCGCGAATATCGGCAATTCGGAAATTTGCGAAGATGGTGAATATATTGCCGAATATTCGCAATTCCGGATATTCTGTATTTTTTATTATTATTACACTTCCCTCTCAATGTGAGTGGACGAATGGGAAGGCTGCAACAAGAGCTTAGCAACACCATCAACAGTTTTTTAAATGAATATTGGGGTGATGTGAATATTGTGAAAATTGTCACTTAAAAAATTAGCATAAAATTTTTCGCCATGTTAAACATATATTGCGCGCGCGAAATTCGCAATAAAAGCTGCCGATATTCGCAATAAAAAAAAACCCTGAATATTGCAGAATGCAAATATTTTCCGAATGTTTTCCATAAAATTCGCGGCATGCTGCGAATACGAATGTTGCCTGTGCCACTCATCACTAGTGCTTACACAATCACTTGAGTAAAAGAGTCAGAATAATAGGTAATTGATAAGTTGTAAAATTTTATTACAGGCATTATCTATTTCATGGAAAACTATTGAGGAGAGACTTAACAGACACTGTTTACTTTTCCTCTCCCTAACTGAAACTTCATTGATGCACTTTTTAACATTAAATCAATAAAAAAAATGTCCGTGCGTTTTATGGTGTTAATTTATATTTAACCTCCCTAGCACACTGCTGAGGTCCATATTTCTGTACCTGTACCAAAAATTAAAAATTTTTCTTTATGTTGTAGGCCTGTAACTTCCCAAAATATGTCCGTACAAGGGTCTAGTAGACATCCTGAATATAATAATGTTTGAAACAAACAATTATATAAAATAAAATAGAAATCTTTTTAATAAAATTAATGAGAAAACACAAAAATCAGGGCACAAAGCTATGCTGCTATGTACTAAATCTCGCCCAAATAAAGTCTCTGGTGCTCCAGATGTGCCCATGTGCAGTTAACCCTCTCTAACCTGGTGTGATGGATGTGGTCAAATCACACCAGGTTACAGCAAATGGGCACATCTGGGGCACCAGAGACTTTTTATTTTCTACATTTTCTACATAGTGCAATTTACTTTTAAATTTTCCCGCCACCTCCCCGATGTGACGTCATCACGTCACTCGGAGGGCGGGGGGGGGGAGAAGATGTCGGAGGATCCAGAAGCCATGTCACAACATGGACACCGCAAAACAGTAAGTATGTGCTGCCGGAGCCCGATGTTCACTGGACGACACTATCTCGTCCAGTGCAATAGCGGGAGTAGCAGCGCTGGACGAGATGGTGCCATCCCGACCGCTGGGGCGGTTAAAGAAATGTTTCCAAACATCCTGGAGTAATAGCTATGCATCCCAGGATGCTGAAATGTGTTCTATTCCCTCAAGCCAAGAAAGGCTGCTGCCAATAGGGAGGCCTTAGTTCCAGTTTAGAGTGCAGGACTGAAACTTAATCTGTGTATATACACATGCAGCACTTGTGGAGAGACACATTTTACCATCTGGAACTAACAACTTACCCATGAGCAACTATTATATATGGAAAGAGAGTCTGTGTCACATAACTGTATTACTGCAATGCAGAATGTTAATGTAAATATACAACTCATGCTATCATAATTGCATCAACTCACTCAGCTATTACTGTTGTAAGCAGTCTCAGTCTGTTGTTGTGAATATACAATATGACTCCTTCCATATGCAAGCAACTGTGTAATAGCTGCATGAATCGATGCCATTTTGATAGCATTTGAGTACATATCTAAAAAAAGCACAAAATTGCCTATGTTTAAGAAATAGTAATTGAAATGGAAACTATATAGGTTGCATTGTTGACTTGCTGAAATGGTACTTGGTTTGAGACTATACTGACCAAGATGGCAACACCAGTCACAGATCAGCATAGAGAGCAGCTTCAATGGGCTATGAGGAAGTTTATTTTTACCAAGGCATATGCAATTGTGTTGTGTGATAGAGTAAGGGTCCGCACACACGCAAACGAGCGGCCGCCCCCCATTGAAACTAATGGCCATCACACAAAGGGTGCCCGCCAATGCTGTGAGCGATGTAGAGCAGCGTGATGATATCATCACCGCTCATCTGTCGGTCCCCACTCGCTACATGTGTGGGGATCTTAAGGATTGTGGTGTTTTCAATATGCCTTTTTTTAAAAACTTATTTATTGCAGAGATGCCATAAACCATGTTGGGAAACACATTTGATACGTTTTTTCTGCTGCAATCGAGTCTCACCATATTGAACCAAATGAGATGAAAAGCCGAAATAATTGTTAACCGGACAAAAGCAGTGTGAATAGCATAAACAGAAAAGCGGCTCTATATTTGTCTCTTGTTTTGTATATGATTAATTAGGTTGCTTGTTTTGCTCTATGCTGGGCTAGTTTTCTAAAATCAATTAATTCAGACATGTGTTAGGGAGGTTATTACTGTGACTTCCTTTCATTGAAAATTATTTTCACGCTTCAATACAATTTCCTGACTAGCTTTCCAGGATTTAGAGGACTTGTCCACCCTAAAACGAATACTTTATTTTTGTTGAATTGTACAACAGGATCGCCAATCCTCTGTACTTGATGATAATAATAATAATAAGTCTAAAGGTAGCCATACGCGGTCCATTCCCAGCTTGATGTTTTCAGCATACCAAAACAAATATTGCAATGCTAATATCCATGCATTGGGTATATTTATTTTGAGGAACAATGTGAAATGGCAAATTACATAATGTCACAGAATAGAGGAAGGTTTTAGTACATAAGGACTTGGCCAACGTTCTGTTATATCAATAACTTTCTCTGCCAGTGATCTCAGAACATTAAGTGTGCACCAGGACCATGATGAAATGGGTTTCTATGGCTGAGCAGCTGCATGCAAGACTTGCATCACCAAGCGCAATGCCAAGCATCTGATGGAGTGCTGTAAAACACGCTGCCACTGGACAATGAAATGAGTCACTGTTCATACTTTTCTGTCTGGCAGTGTGATGGATGAGTCTGGCGTGACCTCAACCCCATTGAACAAGTTTTAGATGAACTATAGTGTAAATTTCAGTTCTTCTCATTCAACATCTGTGCCTGGTCTCACAAATCCTCTTCAGGATGAACAAGCTAAAAGTCTCAAAGTCACACTCTCCAATCCTGTGGAAAGCCTTCCCTGAAGAGTGAAAGCTATTATGGCTGCAAAAGGAAAATCAACCCCATACCACGGCCAATGGTTTTAGAAATCTCACAAAGTGTAAATATGAGCATGTGTAAAATTTATTATGGCAAAAAACAAATGTTCTGTGTTCCCAGTTTGGCACAAGCCGAACACAGGGATTCCTGCGTGGGCAATATGCTGCCTGCAGTTTTCTATGGGCTATGCCTTTATACACAGTCATGTCATTGCCTGTGATGTGCTGAGTCACTTAAATAACAAAGAGGAGCCCCATAACGTATTGGAAATCAATAGAGGTGACCATTGCTGTTTGGGTGTGTCTTGTAAGTGTCATGCCCATGAGTTTTAAATGGTACAGTTAGCAATCAATGTGCCCTTAACCAGGGTAAATCATGTCCATGCCACCCCTGGGCATCCTGGACATGTAACACTGACATATCCAGAAGACCAGTGGAGACACATTGGAGACTTGGCCTTAGGGCTACTAAAGGTGCCCATACACGCATAGATATGGGCTAGGTCGAAGGCTGCTTTGAGCGCCCTGCGAGCTCACGGCCATCTATCTGGCGCATATGTAATGCGGCCATCCCTGTTTTCTAGTGGGAGCAATCAGGTAAATCAGTGCTGTGCCTCCAGCTTCTTCAATATCCTCGAAGGCTGATCCATCTCATGGGCATGGATCTGTGTATCGCAGCCTTTAGCCCCTCTGTGACCTTCGTCCTTGGCCGAGTAATCGCCACAATGTGTGTACAGGCGTGTCCTTAGCCCCAGTCCCAGCATTCCCCTGCATCTTTTTCAGTAAAGACATAGTGGAGACCTAACCTAAGAGGGTAGCATAAGCAGCAAAACATCTAACACTAACTTGTGCACAACTGGAAGCTACTTTGATCAGATAGTGAGTTGCTAAATAGAGGTGGTTAAATTTATTTATTTTTTGATCGATTTTGAATGTCGACTTTGAACTTCACTTATGCAAAAACTACATGTGCTAGAGCAATACATAATTTTTTTCAAATATTCATACAACCCTTCGCTACATCTTGGTGATGATACCATGTTCAGAGGCCTTGCAATCAACTCACAAAGTCAGCTAGTTTTAAAAATGTGACCATCTCTACATATCATTTATACTGATTCTCTATACCTCAATTCCACTCCCTACATTCCATTCCTAATTTTTATGAAACAATGTGATAAGGGGAGAGAAATAATACAGTGTCATTTGAGCGCCAGTCTGCTAAAGCCACCAACATGATGACAAAGATAATGGTACCCAGCAGAAGTGCTGGTTCTTGGATGTCTACACACTGTATATACATGACTAAAATATGTTATATGTATGTACTGTATGTAAAAACCTAAAGGTAGATTGCTGTTAAAATATAAAATATATAAATAATGGAAATAATGGGTTGCTTTAACATAATGGATATGGAGCTTCATATCTATGAATCCTTACTTTACTACTGTTGTATAACTAGAAGGCATCTTTTCTGCAATCACGTTTATAGAGAGTTATCAAAACAATGAGCAATAAACACTCTTTGTTCTATATATTTTCACTGCTTCGGTTCTATAAACACATTTTTTTGGCTCACGTCTCTGTTTACCCCGTTGATTAGACGCATAATGAAGCAATGTGTTTGTGAATTGCGACAGAGGCTGTGAGCCAAATGAAGGCAGAAAGCAAACAGATGAACATGGATGAATGAAGACTGAGGCGTGGCATAGCACTCTGTTACCGGTAGAACAAGCTTGTAACACCCTTAAGAAACATGTGGAAGTGATACTTTATATGCGGTTTTCACTAGTCAGCACAATTTCTACTATCTTCAAATCCCATTCTCAAAAGGAGAACCCAAGTTAGAAATAAATACAGTATATCTGTTTGTGTGCAATTACCAGCAAGTTGCCAGGTCTCCAGCTAGAGTTTGCATAATAAATACATTTTACAAATTGTAAGTAATTGCTATACAGATGGGACAAGTGGCTCTCCATGATACAACCTACATAATTAGAACTGCTAAAACTTCATTCATCATTTTGTGAACAACTGTAATGGAGTGTTAATACATGCTTAACTGTAGTACACACTTTGTGAGTAATTTGTTCCACTTCTATAGCCATTGATTCCCACTCCTGGTAAGTCATTGATTTAGTGATTTATTACTTGTATTTGACCCAGTACAAATTGACACCGTGCGTCTGCACTAGGGCTGGGGCTTCCTAATTTTTGCTGCAAAACTTCTTAGTGCTGCTGGTGTAAACTATATAAGAAGCAAATATCGTTCAGATCCATGTTTCAATGCTACTCTGTTGAATGATACTTGTGTAATATACACCATAGAAAAACAGTTCTCGTTTCTCAACGTAATGATCCTGATTGCAGTTTTTTCACTGAAGTTTAAAGAATGTGCTCCATGAAGATTTCAAAAGGAAAACAAGCATGGATGGAGATGGGTGGATGACTTGTGGGTTGGAAAGGTAGAGAGGAGGGCTTAACTGGGTAGGAAGTGATGTAGGTGATGGTGGAGCATGGGCTAGTCATATGGGCTGACCTGATCTAGCATTGGCCATTTTGCTGGTGACACCACCCACCCTCCCTTTTGTTGTATTTTTGGTCAGTATGCTCTTTGACTACTTGCTCATAAAGTGCTCATAAAGGAAATAGTAGAATATTGATATTGCTGACTTGCTGGATAAGGGTCAGTCACTTGTGGTGTCTAACTGTGACCCATTTAGTGTTGAAGTTAAATGGTTAATTTAAAAAGAGTCATGGTTATGGAGACCCACCAGGTTTGTAAAGTTGAGGCTGCTGGCTGGTATATTTGGTACTGGTTAGTTTTAATATGGTTTAACTAATCATCTATAAGTTGTTGAGTTATAAAAGCTTTAGCCAACACATATGCAAACTTTCATCTGTAACTGTTACATACATCTTTCCAAATATCACCCCTACCTAGGTCATAGTATTATGGCACAAACAATGTTTTAAAAACAACAAGGAGTTTCAGGTTGTCATATTTTACTGAGGTAAGGCTAGGTTGAGATAGGTGGAAGGATCAGTGCAAGGGCAAATATTCCTACAATGTAAATCTTTTATTTTAAATATAATCAATTATATCAATAAAATATTATGAAACTGTTTTGGTTTTGCTTATATGCTGAATTGAAAGCTCTTCCTTTTATTAGGTCTTGGAAACTTTGCAAACACATAGCACAGTTTAGTAGTACTTGCATACATTAGGTTCTAAGTCAAGTTGAAATTTCAAATTGGCTTCGAACAGTGGCTTTCCAATTGCAATCATCAGCAATCTCTATAGCACCAATGCCAGAGTTTCAAACATTTTTCACTACACAGTTCAATGAGTACCATAGGATGACCCAGCCCGTGTCCAGAGTAGTGTTGAGCTCGAATATTCGAATTTCGAATATATTCTGAGAATAATGGCTATTCAAAAATTCGCAAATTTCACGAATATGGCGGCAGATATCCGCAATTTCAAATATTCAACCGTGAATATACACTCAAAAACAGTAGCAGACTCCATCCCTACATACAGCTGGTTCTCAGGCTGCACCCTTCCAGCAGAACCATTTTTTTGTACTGCCTATAAAAAAGTGGAATGTTCATGCTGTAGACCTGTTTGAAAGAGAATTAACTTTACTGAGGAATGATTCTTTTCTATTTCTTCTTATCATAACATTTTGTAACTTGTTCCAACAGATACTACAACAAAAAGCACTTTCATGGTACAACAGAACGGTACACCCTGGCAGTTCAATTATTTCTAAAGAAAACATATATGATGCAGTCTGTCTATAGCATTGACAAAAGTTTATTTATTTTTTATTATATTCCCCTCACCCCTGTATAGCTAAGTTATACAGTTCCAGTCAGACAGAAAACACTGTGCTTACAAACATTCATATAGTCTATATTGTCAAAAGAAAAAAGCAAAACAACTATTTACAAATGGTAACAACGATTCAGGGTTGTTTTTTAGTTTCTGATGTCCATCTAATTCAGTGATTTCCAAACATTTCTTGCAGGGCCCCCCTTTTCTATATAGGAACATTATTGAGCCCCCCTCTCCATTCAAAGTACACAGGTTCAGAATGAAGTCCAACACAATGTGAAAACACATGGTTTTAGTACAGGTAACAGGTAGGGTTCACTTAAAGAAATGAAATAATAGAGTCTCCTTTCCTTTCTTAATGTTAAACAGTCATAAGAAAAGTATTATTTGAAGGTATAACAGTCTTGTCTTGAAAAGGCTAATGGGATTACGTCATAAGGTGCACAGAATGCCAGCAAGCTAGCTAATGGCTTTATATGTCTCAGCTTCCACCTGCAGTATGTTAAACTGTTTTGTAGACCATTACAAAAGTATTCTTGGAAAGATTTATGTAGGATGTCACCACACCCTGAAATGAACATCGACACAACATTAATCAAAATTCTTCTAATGCACTGTGGTGAACTAGACAGCAGATCTAAGGCTAGAACTACTGGACTATAATGTTACTTTCAGCTGGGACATTTTCCCCCCTAATGACCCGTTTTCTTGCCAAGTCCACAATGGCAGAAAGCTCCTATATGTCAAATGAAGATGTATACAGCCATCTGGTAAATAACAAAGTGAATTTAGGTTGGACATTTGAAACTCTCAGGGTAGTTTGCTTAATAATTATTTCCAAACATACTCCAGGCTGAAAATATCGTAAAACATACAGCAGAAAGATGAAATGCTGCATAAGATGCAGCAGCACAGTATGTTTGTATTGTGGAGGCTTTGTTGGACCAGTCCATCTAATCAAATCATGGGCTCTGGCTTAATGTGGGACAGGTGCGCATGCACTGTGGGCATGGGTGCGTTAAATGGCGTGTAAAAATGTGCCACTGATTTTCAGGCAAGTTTTTGCATTTTGAAATAAATGGCATAAACATGGGTCAAATGCACCCATGTTCCCCTTTGGTTGTCATAGATGTGTCCATGATTTCCAATGGAGTCAAGCCCTTAAAGGTTATTTAAAAGCCAGTCTGTCAAGAAACAGAGAGAGAGAGAAAGCACAGAACCTTTGTGGTACCTGGTACCAGGTGCCACATCTGACCCTGGTACCAGGTACCACATACGAGAACCTGGTATTTATGAAACATTTCATATTTGCGATCTTATACACTGCTTTATTGTTTGGGCATAAATGCAATACAGGCTTACAGGAAACGCTATCAGTAACATTTGATTCTGGAAATGATTAAATTTTGGAAAGGAATATGTCTCACATTCAATAATGTATCCTGTTTGTGGCTTACTCCTAGAGAAGCTAAACACATGAAAGGTAACAGTTGAATGGGAATGCATTAGACTGACTAAAGATCCGCACCATCAGAAACATTAGAAGTCCAATAAGATACAGTAGAACAACAATAAAGAATATAAAATTCCATTACATAATAGTGCTGGACAGGGAATACATGAAGAGGTCATCATCCTTGTTTTTACGATACGGTATTGCTCTAGTAAACATACTGCTGATAACAAAACTTGGCAGTATGTAACCATAATTCATTGTTCAAATAAACTCAAAGTAGAATACAGATTACAAAACAATGCCAATAATTATAACATAGACAGATCTTCATGAAATATTACAGAATCCAGACTGCCATTTCTTAAGGCTGAATTCACATTTATGCAATAACATTTACCCACCACAACGTTTACATTATTTGTGTTGATATTGATTCTGAATTGCACCGTAGTGCATATAAGCAAATAAAACAAAGCCACATGGTCTGAGTCAGTGGTTCTCAACATGTTGGTCAGAACCCCCTTAGGGGTCGAACAACATTTCACAGGGGTCGCTGAGTTCATTGAAAGAATCAGACAAGTGGGGTGGGAGGTTAGAAGGGAGAGTAATACCTGACTAAGAAGGGATGGGGCATAACTCGCCCTCCTAACTGCCCATCCCATACAAAATTTACACAAGCAGGGTGGGAAAATTTAAAGGGGGGGGGGCATTTACAAATTTTTACAGGAAGTGACACTTTACGATGTCACTTCCAGGGTCCTGGATCTTAAAAAGTTGAGAACCACTGGTCTAAGTCCAAGTTAATATTCCAGTCTATTAAAATTAATCTCTTAGGGCCATTTTCACTGACAGATGATGAATCATCCCTTCTGCAGAGCCCTGTATGTAAGCAGGCAACATAAGCCCAGCTCACATAAACTTAAGGTAGCCAAACACGGCCCGATTGCCACCCGATTTTTCAGCCAATCAACCTGCGTGCACATTCCCGCCAATAGCCCGGCCATCACTCGGCCGAAAATCAGGTGGGCCCACCTGGTGAGATCAACCAGGAATCTGCCGCATGTTGTATCGCATGGTGATCCAGTAAATGCCTGGCCAATCCCATTACTTTAAATGAGGACGGCAGTGATGCTGTCATCACGCTGCAGTCTGTCCCTATCGAGGGATAATCGTAGCGTGTATGGCTACCTTAACTCTGCAGAGGAAAAATCCATCCCTGCCTGTGTAGGAGCTGTGTAGGGGCTCCAGCTGCCCACTCACATACACTGGATCTGCAGAGCGGGACCAGGAGGCTGCCTCTGACCGTTTCACTGCTCTGTTGTATATGGTGCGTCCTATACAGTGAAGCATCTAATGGTCTGCACTTTCTACAAGTGCCCTTGACAAAGTACAGGTTTGCTATAACATGTTGCTCAGCATACTGGGCTATAGAAATAACATTCTGAAATATCATTGTAGAAATTAGATTACTACTTTCATGGACATACACACAGGAACATTTAACAATGGCTGAACATGTACAAAAAATATAAAAGACTCTGATATCTACGTTGATATATGGTAAAATTACTTTTCCTCTATAAATTATTCTTTGTGTAACTTTGTGGATAACTATTCTGCATTTACATACCATGGCAGGAGTATTGGGTTGCAGCACTGGGAAGTCATCCAGCTCTACATGGAATGGTTGTAAGATCTCATTTAGCTACAGGCTACTGTAATAGAGCTACAGTAGAAATGGTGCTGCCAGATCAGTTCTGCTTAATCCTCTTGTGTGTGTACCCCATGCCACAAATTCAAGATGACACATAGTGTGTAGCAGAGTCATACAGCTGAATTCTTGCTGGTGTCAGTTTTCTTACTAGTCCAGATTGTCCCACTAGGTAGACAGCAAACCTTAATAAAGTGAGACAACAAACCACCGATATGTGGACTAATCCAACTAATCTGATCCCGATCAGCATAACTGTAGCTGACAGATTTCAACAGCTATTTTAGCAGAGCCTCCTGGCCAATTTGAGATTTTACTTGCAAAAAAAAAAAAGACACAACAACATATATATCCATTTAAAAAATAGAATCAGGTGGCATACTAAAAACATAAGGGCTACCTTGAAATAACAGTAGAGAATAGGATGTGAAGGTAAATGAGAAAGGTCATCTGACAACGTTATACCAGTCCGACATGATTCCAATACCCATTCCCCTGTCCATAATAACATAACATAGTAAGATAAGCGTTATGGATGAAAAGAGGAAAGCTGAGAACCACTCAATCAAAAGTAGAC
The DNA here is from genome assembly GCA_036250615.1 of Ptychadena robeensis. Taxonomy (NCBI): domain Eukaryota; kingdom Metazoa; phylum Chordata; class Amphibia; order Anura; family Ptychadenidae; genus Ptychadena; species Ptychadena robeensis. The sequence goes on from CM070036.1 coordinate 122,769,845, forward strand.
AACATTACATGATTTTAGCACAGACTGTCTTATGATGGAAAGCCAACAATGGTCACGAACATATCATTAGCATATGTTGTGCTAAGTGATAATAAATTATATTTGAATTTGTGACATTTTGCGAGCTATTCTCCACATATTCTAAGTAAATTCAAGATCTCCTGTACATTTTGCAAGTATCGGCACTTTTACATGCGAATATTGTGATCGCAATGTCACAGCAACATCAAACTCGCTCAAAGACTCATGAATCAAAGGATTAATGAACGATGATCGAGCAATCGATTTCTTACCAATTAAACGGAAAAATTTGATTTTGAATATTTGAGATTACGAAGATATAGCACTATATTCGAGATCTTTGCCAATTCTTGAAGTGCTGATATTCACAATAAAAATTTGCAATAAGAATATTCGCGCTCAGCACTAGTTGTGCTAAGTAAATGAGGTCTATGTCCAATAACTGGAAATGCTATAGCAAATAGTGACTAATGGAGCTTCATCTTCCACTAGAACATCTCTAAACTTCCAACCAGAACAATACTGGAGTTAAGTAGGGTACAGACGGCTCGATGTTTGAGCCGTCCGATGTACCCTGCAGCAGCATGAGGACGTCATCACACTGCTGTCAGATATCGGCGGGCCATGATATGGCCAAGATATAACGGCCATGATATGGCTGTTTTCGAGCAGCAATAGGTGCATATTATATGGGCCAGATTGATAGCCGTGAGCACGCACGGCCCTCGAAACGGCCATCGATTTGGCCCATATCTGCAGGTCTGTACCCTGCTTTACTGTAATGTCTTTCAAGGGTCCCATAGATCCCAGATCTTAATTCAACTAATATTTTAGATAGGACACAATGCAACAAAATAAAGCAATTTTACCAAGAAGAATGAGCAGAAATGACATAATCCATATGTGGGTTTTTAAGGTTTACTGGATAGAGATAATACAGTGGACCCTTGAGATACAACTGGCTTGACCTAAATCCAACTTGAGTTACAACCAAAATGTTAGTTTTAACTTACAACCAAAGATTTGACTTTCAACCAAAATATGGCCAACGCCAAAACATGTTTCAGCTTGCGTGGTGGCATTCAAGTGACCTATCATCACTAAGGAGCACAGCACGTCAAAATGGACCATCACAACAACAATCTATCAAAGTCTTCAAGGTCAGATTCCTGAAGTTCTTATGAAAGAGGACTCTTGTCCCAAACAATAACCACCTTCCATTTACTTCTCTCTTCCACGAAACCCAAACATCTCACCTTGAATGTTGATTACATATTTTTGGTTCTGGTATGCTTGGCTTATTTTAACTTTTTGGGGAGAACACCAGGAAAATTATTGGTGTTTCTGGAAATTGGTTGCACAACACTTTTGATTATGAAAAGGCAGTCCGGGGGGGGCATTTTCATCCAACTCTTGAGAACAAATTAAGTTCGAAAGTCAAGGATCCACTGTACTAACTGGGCACTGATATTGGTTGTCTTTTTATAATAATTTAATAGTTTGCCATACTTATAAAACTCACTAGCTTCATTTAGCGGGATGTGCATATTACATAATTATTGGAAGATAAAATATAACACAAATGAATGTCCAGTGCTGCCTGAAGTAGAAGAGGCTCTGCTGCCATGGAATTCTAGGCTGTAACATCTTAAAATAGAAGTCTTGAACAAATACTAATAAAAAGTGTAGACTAGTTTCTGGACCGTGGATGCTGTTGGAATCTAGGACTTTGAGGAGTGGGACAGGTCAGCTGGGAATCTTCATGCAGCTGTTTTCCCTTATGCAAATAGATAAGCTTTACGGGACGGCAATGCACGCATTCATTTAACCATTCCTGTTCTGCAATCTTACTTGTCATATCTCTGCTTTGAGATTCCATAATGATAGGATTTCCTGCAGCAGAAACGGAGAGAACAGACTTGTGTTTTATTAAACACATACTGGCTAGCCCTGCTATTTAATTTGGCTTGTGAGTTTTTTGTGCGCATAGGTTATTAGCATGGCAGCTTGGACGTGTTGATTTTGTGGCATGAAGCTTGGTCAGTCAGCCTTTGATTCCTGTGATACTTTATCTATTTATAAAAGTAGCTTGTTTAAGTTTCCATAAAATGAAAGGCAATACCCTTACCACAAAGTACTGAATGAATGTACAGGAGTTCTCCAGTATTGTGGTCAGTTTGTGGTTTGCTGTCAGAGCTGCTGGCCTGGATGTTTAACAAATGAAGGTAAAAAATCATGAATATGACAGACTTGCTTCTCAAAACAGAAAGTGCAATGTCTTAAAACAAGGATTTGTTATGCTATACTGGCAGCCTTCAATCATAGCCAAGCAATCTGGAACTTGATCTAGTCCAGATCAGATCAGGTGCCTGGAGACTATGTGCATACCTTTGTGGACATGTTTTTGGTTAGTGGTTAAATGTGCAAAATAGATTAAAACCTGTCTATTTTGTTACCAATGGCCTGCTTCTCTAAATGTGCCAAATCATCTCTGTAATATCTAAAGGGTTCCTTGTATATAACTTAGCACAGGAAATGTAAAACTTTGGCCTTGTACTTGAGATTCAGATCTCAAGAGTTCTGCAGAGTATTCCATTATGTGAAGTCCATCAGGATCTACAAAGGAATGTTTGACCTAGACGAATTACATCAGAATCCATCTTGCTGGATAAAAATACAGGGTTTGTGTAAATGGATACTTGAATTCTGGTATTTGTAAGTGGCTGTTACTTACAATAATATTAACAAGAATTATTAATTATTTTCTGATTCACATATACAGTACGTTATATTTATCTTAATTTACATGCAGGCCAAGCTATACAGGAAAGGTGATTGTAGCACAGTATGGGCCAAAACATACAACGTTACTGGGGGCTGTTACCATTGCCAGCTTACATTATGGTTTATGCCAGGTTCTCATCTATCTGTTGTAGTGTACATGGCTTAAGCTGGGAACACAAGGCTCGATATACGAGCCGTTCGAGGTTCCCTGCAGCAGCGTGATATCGGAGGAGCCGGAGTTAAAGCTCTGCTGTGTCTCCAGCTCAGCCAATGCTTTGCATGGAGACCCCGCGGTCCCCAGGCAAAGCAATGGACATCAACCGTGATTTATGGTCATGTCCAATATCCCAGAATTGATTGGTCCCCTCAAAAGGCTGCCATACACGGCACGGATTCGTGCCGGATTCTGGCGCGATGGATTCCGGGCGCGTGCACGCGGATCCATCGTGCCGGAATCCCCTGCAGCCCACCTTGCCGTCCGATCGCATCCGATGGATCAGGGGCAAAGAATCGGATCCGAGGAAGAACCAACCTGTTGGTCTTTTCGGTCCGATTCTGCTCTGATCAGGGGGCGTTGCGGTCCGGGAGGCGAGCCATCGGACACGGATCCCTCCCGGATCCGGCCGTACAAGGTGGGCTGCCACGATCGGATTCCCTAATTGGCTGATCGTTCTCACCTGTGGATGCCGGCGGAATCGCCGGAATCCATCGGGTGCTGAATCGATCAGCCAGGGAATCCGTGCCGTGTATGGCTAGCTAAAAACAGGGATAGCCGCATTAGATATGGGCCGGCACTCAAAGCGGCCATCAATCTTACTTGAAACTTGTGGACAGATGAAAAATGCAATGCAATGTGCAGGTCTGAGCTAGGCCATTGGCTATAAGGTGTGCATGCTGGAGGTACACTTACAAATGTGAAGAGCCACTTTTACCCCATGAACACTTCCAGGAATATCTTATCCAGTATAAGACCTAGACTCCACTGGGCTTCATGGATGTGTAAGGGACCAATAGCCCATAGGAAACTACGGTCAGCTTTTTACCCTTATCAAAATCCCAAGGAGCGAGGGGTTATTTCATAATTGGCCTTAGGGCCTTTCTATGCCAAGCAAATATCCTACTCTTTGTTGTTGGCATATTGTAAACCTTCTACAATATTATATTTTATATTATAATATCACTGTGGGATCAAAGTTCCTAGCATGAATCTTGACATTGGACCCCAGAATCTGAAGACGCTTTGTCCCCAATGTTGTGGGGACATTTTTGACTTCAAATTAAATTTGCGACTTCTGGTAAAATTTGCTACCCCAACAAAATAAAAATAAGTGAAAACTGTTTGTTTATGGTTAAATTAAAATGTATATTGATGTTAACATATAAATGCAAGGACACTGGTCTTTGACCTTACTAGAAATAAGCGGCAACAATACAAATTGCCATTATCGATATTACTTTATGAGAGCTGGTGTATTGTCAAGTCAGGATATGAATTGTGGCCAAACATAAGCATGAACTCTGTAACCCATTATTATTCACAGAAAAACAAATCCCACAAATCTGAGAGTGCCAAATACACCGTACAACATGAAAGTATGCAGCCTTAATGCACTGTATAAACCTGAACTCAATGTTTAAAACATTTAAACCTTGTTAAAGGAGGATCATTGTAGTAGTGATTTATTTTTGCAGGTCTCTCTGCACCCGGCAGAAGATTTACCATGTGGATGTACATCATCAGTGATACACATTGTATAATGGGGAATTAGGTGCCCGATGTTCCTCTAATCTGTCACTTCATTGAGCCATGTGTAGCTAGCTTAATTGTGCTAGAGCATGTGTGGGCAAAGTTTTTGACTTGTGGGCCACAATGGGTTTTTACATTTGACAGAGGGTATATTAATTACTTGCTAAATTTTCCATTTCTTTTTTTTTTTACTAAAAGTAATAATCCTACTGACAAAGAGGTTAAAAAAAATCTGTACACATAAGAAGCTTTTGGTAGTAATCATAAACATTCTTTAGGGAGACCATAACAATCATCATCAAGGCATCATCTCCACTTATTAGGGCTTGTTTCCACTACAGCGCGGTTAGAACCGCATCCATCTGACCGCTGTAGTGGAAACAAGCCCTTACAGGGAACAAGGAGAGGGGAGAAAGAGCATCTTGATACCGCGGTGACAAAGGGTCGGAAGCAAAGACTAAATGGGCTGGATATGGCCCGCGGGCCATAGTTTGCTCATGTCTGTGCTAGACTGTGGTCAGCATTCAATGCGCTTTCACAAGATGGCACCATAAATAACTAACCAAACTTGTTAATGCCTACAAACGGTCCTGAACACATTCAGCATGAGATGCCAGGAGTTTTCCATTTCTTGACACATTTTATTCATCATCTTGCAGAATAATTTTTGGTTGGGAACAAACAAGGGTCAGTTTCACTAAATAGTTTCAATCAATTGCATGTATTGATATGGAAGGAACTCTAAGGACACATTTTCCCCCTGACTTTTAAGAAGATACTTTACATCTGGTCGCTTCACATACATTAGTGCTCAATCCCACATTTACTGATCAAGTGTACATCCCAGATTTCATCTATATGTGTAACATAGTGGAAAGTTTGTATTGCTGGGAAGTCAGCTTAGTGAATGAAGCCCTTGTAGATATGTATATACTTTTGCAGTGAACAAAGTTGCGTCTTTTCTGCCACACAGATCTCATAAAGCCTGAATTCAAATCTCCAGCGTGGTTATTAAATGTAAATGTGGTATAGGGAAACTTGTTAAGTCAGCAATGGCCAAAAACATCAAGTCCTATAACACCCTATCCTCCATCTTGAAAAATTTAAGATGTGCTAGATGATTGGAAAACTGGACTCAAAGTTTGACTGGAGAAACCACAAAAGCAAAGATTCAAGATTATATATTACCTGCTTATAGACTTCTCACAGGATGCAAGAAAATTATTCACAAGCAAGTTAAACACTACACTGGTCACTGTGAACTTAAATATCAAACAGAAAATAACTTTCTATGTTTGCATAACTCTGTAATGAACTAAAGAGCCGGTTGTGGTAGTACAATGACCTAAAAGTATGCGTCCCTGGTCAAAATATTCCACACTTTACACAGATACTATATATAAATCTCCCTTCACAGGCAGTGTGCCACTAATTTAGTACTGGAAGCATATTATATATAGCAGTATCACATACAGTGCTGATTGAAAGTATGTGAACCCCTCAAGTGGTGTAGATGTTTCTGTTGTTTA
>CM070036.1:122776025-122793171 GCA_036250615.1 Ptychadena robeensis
CACAAACAGTGACCATGTCTGGAGGGTTCACATACTTTCAAGCAGCACTGTATATTGTATTTAAATATTTAACCTTAAATAAAAGTTGAGTCTCAAAAATATCAAAAGATATTTCCTGAAACTTGTAACTGACATTCATTACAACAATGATCATTATGATTGTTTGGGACATAAATAAAGTTGTTGTTTTTTTTTGCTGGTATTTGTAGTATTTTTGTGCTTTATTATTAGTTCCTTATCAATTAGAGGAGAAACATATATGTGGTCCCAATATTTTAGAGGGCTTCTAGGCTTGTACATAGACACCCCCACCCAACACCACCACATGTGCTCACAATACTGGGACAAAATTGTGGTGATAAGGACCCATACCTTAACTTTTGGGTCTGCCCCACTGTTTAGGAAAGACACATGGCCTGGAATGTTTACTGCCCACTGTTTCTTGGCCAGCCTAATAGTGTCAGGTATTAATGTTAATGGAGAAACCTGCGCTGCTTTTAAATTCTGGATAAATAAAAAAAATTTAACATATGTAATATGTAAAGCTATGAGCTTATATGTTTAAAAATGAAAGTGTGATTAATTATACTGTTGACCTAATATCAGCCTCTTTCAGACCTTGTTCAGCAGAAAAAGCAAAAGCTCACAAAGCACAAATCAGGCAAATTGATGAAAATGTGCTTAATTATAGCAAGGGAGGGCAAAGTGTTTACTTTCAGCAAGGTAAGCTCATCATTGTGCTGCTTTTCCTTCACTGTGCAGTCATAGGATTTGGGTGTCCCTCTCTGAGGAAGTTAGCTAAATGTCATCGAGCCTGGAAGACTGAGGGCATCAAGTGGTAGAAAAACAAATGAAGAGATTATAGCAAACAATTGAAACAACTTTTATAATTGAATATTACACCTGACTTAATATATCTGCAGTAGTAAGTCAAAGCAACTGGACTTGCTGTGGTCTGTGGATTAGCTGTTCTAAATTGAGAATGTTAAGGCCCCTATTCACCTACAGGAAGCCATACATGGCATGATTGGCGAGCGATTTTTGTGACCACCATGTACGTTTGCGCTGATTGCTCGGCCGCAAAATGGTTGCGCCCACCTGGATGGATCGACCAGGATCACACCACCTGCAGGGTGATCCGACTTGTTGGTAAATTCCTGGATCACATTATTATGGATGGGACACACTCAAATCGTCCGCTAGAGAATCAGGCGGGGATCGTAGTGCATATGGCTACCTTTACAATATCTGTACAATCAACTTTTGTTCTACCAAAACTATGCAGTATAAGGAAGTTTCTAAGGATTCCCATACACCTTTAGATTTCTCTGTCAGATTTCCTTTAGATCTCCTTTTGTTTTGCAAAATGAGGGACTTTCTAAACCATCAATTCTACCTGTGTAGAATCGTAAAGGACCCGGCACTACATAGTTGTTGGTAGATCGAAAGTATATCTGACAGAGAGATCTAAAGGTGTATGGCCAGCTTAAGTCTTTCAATCACTATGTATCTGGGTGGCCACTACTACATAGTTGTTGGTAGACCTAAAGGAAATTGTATGGAGTGATCTAAAGGTGTATGGGGGGGCTTTAGTTGGATGGCTTAACAAATGAGCTTTAATAAAAATTTTGTAAAGCCCCCCACACACCTTTAGATCTTTCAATACAATTTCCTTTAGTTCTACCAACAATGTATGTAGTGATGGTCCTCCCTGATAGAATACATAGTGGTTAGAAGGTTTAGAAAGGTCTTCATATAACATGGTTTTGGTAGAACTAAAGTTGATTGTACATAAATTGTAAGATTGTAAGGTGTATGGGGGGCTTAAGTCCAGTTGCTTTGACTTCCTACTGCAGCTATACCATGACCTGGGTGAATGAGAACCTTCCCAGCCCACCTGACTTAGGTAAATCTACACTAAATGGCAATTACAGCAGTTAAGGTATATGGCTATTGAGGGAAAGTTTCAGCAATCAATCATAAAGTGGTGCGTATCTAGGGGTAAATGGCCTATGGCTCACATACTCGAGGCCAACAACGGCTCATTCGCCTGCTATTGATCAGAACTATACAGAATGTTATTTTTCTGTTCAACTGTGCAGTTGAAAACAAATACAGACAGATTCTTTTCATTATATTTATTGTACTAAATAAACATTATTAAAGTTGAGTTTCTTGATATATGCCTTTTTAAAAACTACTGTGGTGTAAAGTTCAGTAAATATACTGTATATTGTGCTGAAGATGAAAGGGAGCAAATTAAACATTAATTTTCTTAACTCCTTTCCTCGGATAACCTATTTATATTATAGTGTAGTAACTAGGCGTTCTGCAGCACAGATTTTGCATTATGTTGGAATGCTGAACCCTTTCTACACAATTCTTCACAGCAGAACATGTATAATTACTGATTAATCCTCTATAAGTACATCCTAAAAGAGCCACCCGAAGAGTAAAAATACAGCTACTGCTGAAAACGGAGGTTAAGGGCTCTTTCACACTGTGCGTGCTGCACAGTGCTGTGCTGCACGCAACAAAAAGTAACCAGTTTTACAGATGACATGTTGTGTTATGCGTTAATGCATTGTGTATAAAGCATTGCTGCACGCATCATTCAACATACTAGTGCAGGCTTTGCCTCTACACTTACCGTATTTTTCGGACCATAAGACGCACCTTTTCACCCCAGCTCAAAGCCCAGCTGCCATAGGCATTGAAGAGAGAGATAGATGAACTGGCATCTATATCACTCTCTCTGTCTGTGGAAACAGCAATCACTTTGCAGCTCCCACGGACACAGTAACAGCCACCGGAGAGGAGAGCAGAGACTGAGAGGAGAGAATCTGCAGATGTCTGCCCCCTCCTCCTACAGATCAGTGTGGAGAATGACGTGTGCTGAAAGTGTACTGCTGCTAGTGACACCTACTGGCTGAATTGAATATTGCATTCACTGAATTCATTGCATTTACCCAATTGATATGAAAACTTTAAGAAGAAGGGATAGAGGGGGAAGAAGAGCCTGTAATCATGTGCCACACCCTTAATTGAAATCAAGAAAGAAAAATCAATCTGACTGAGGATGGGGTACAGCCCATATCTCCCAAGCTTCTCAGTTTGACCTAATGTGTGCTGGGGTTTTAAGGCACTCTTCAATTAAAGTATAATAAAACAAATGTATTGGTAACATGAAAACATTATTAAATAATCAATACAATAGATAGTAAGGGGTCAGAGCCACAACACACATAGGGATGACCCCCTCAATCATATCATAAAAACATTGACCGCACTGATGGATAACCTATATTACATGACTGAGCCAATTTGGCTCAGTGCTGCCTTAAAAACCCAGCTCACATTAGGTCAAACTGAGAGGCTTGGGAGATACGGGCTGTACCCCATCCTCAGCCAGATTGATTTTTCTTTCTTGATGTGAAAACTTATTAAATCATTTTTTCTGGTTTTCTTCCCTAAAAACTGGGTGCGTCTTATAGTCCGGAAAATACAGTATATTTAAACCATTAACCTAGCAAGTTTGGGATGCATCCGTTGCTGGTACACAGAGTGTGCAAGTGAGCTTCTTCAGTATCCATGTGCATATGTGTGGATGTGTGCAAACTGTCACTACAAGATTAAGAGAGATTAAGAGAGAAATGCAGTCCATCACAAGGCATGGTAAGTCAGTTATATGAAAAAGGTAAGTGAAAATGGTAAGTCAGTTATATGAAAAAGGTGACCTACAGGGAGCTTGCTAGCATTACTGATCCATTCCTTAGACCTTGTCTCAATTGAGCGTTATGGATGAGTTAACGTTAAAATGTCCAAAAACAAGGGCACACTTTTTATGTGTTATTCCAGTGTTAAACGTGACATGTTTCAAATGGGCCGCTGACGTCCTGATTGAAAAAAAAATACTTTGTCAATGGATATGTTAACACGCCTATACATGGGTCCTTAAATATCAAAGCACGTCCAATGTGGGAGTTTTAAGGCAGTAGAGACTAGGTCTAAAGCTGGGTCTACACTACGGACGCCCCTGTCTTTCAATACTGACAGATCATCACTGACGCATCATTACATACTTCTTGTATGTCTTCATTTTATGACTTCATGGCCAGATAAACAGGCCTATTTACATGTTTAACTATCCAATAATGTTGCAAAACTAAACAATGGGACCTATTAGTAATGTACATGAGGTTTTACAAAAAACAAAATGGGGGAGGGTTTTTGTAGCCTTCAATGTGATGTTGTATTATTACAACACTGGGTCTTTGGGGGTTAACCGTGATGGGGTATGCCACGCCAAATGCCATGTCGGGTGTTGTAGGTCTGTCGGTATTACACAGGTGCATGGCAGTCACATATCATGCCCATTGATAAACATAGGCGTGTTATGTGATGTGAACAAAACGAGCCAGTAGTTTATTCATTTAAATAAATAAGATGTGGCATAACCCTAAACTGAACCAAACAGCGCCAGAATACGGTCAGTGGATGTGTTTATGGTGCATTAACCTTCCTAGCGCTCTTGTAAGGTCCATATTCCTGTACCAAAAGTGCACCATAGACTTTTTTAAGTTGTATGCCTGTAACTTCCCAAAGTATGTCCATACAAGGGTCTAGTAGACATCCTGAATATAATAATGTTTGAAACACTCAATTATGTAAAAAAATTACATTTAAAAAAAGTAATAAAAGGTATTATTTGAATGATAAAATCTTTAAAATACTTATTTTGTATGAAAGATTTCAAAACAGTATGTAGTCATATTTATAATTTGTTTATAATTAAAAATTGTATTCAATTGGAAATGTGATTTGAATTGTATTGGATGCAGTTATCACGGTGTGGCGGTACAATTGATTGATATTCGCATGGCAATCGATTTTTAATTTCACAATATGATGAAATCAACACTCTAATTGCAAAATAATTGACCTGTTAATGGCTTCGCTTTAGTGCTCTGTTTGTCCTTTTTGGATTTTAAGTTCATTTTGTCTTCAATACAATAACACATTAGTAAAAGCCTAATATAAAAAAAGTCATATGAAATATTTACTATTTACAATCCATATTAACGACAAAAAGAAATCTTAATGATAATGATAATAATAATATGCTCCATTTGCACAACAGAACCGTTACCAGAGAGACATGTAATTTCTTTATATATTATTTCCCTGCATTCAGTTTTAATGATAGAAGTCTTTTTACTTCTCAAAGTTATAATAACTTCTGCAAACTTTTAAAATCTGAATACTGTCAGGGGCTGCACTGACCTCTTGTGAGATAATCTACTACTGACCTAATGAAACTAGATATGGGATATTTCCAGCACTGGCTGCTGAACAATTCCTAATGCAAGCACGGGGTGCAGACTACTAGATCTTCTGTACTGAACAGCCTTGCCACAACCAGGGAAAGTCAGTGTCAGTGAATCGACAGCTGTCAGACTCCATTCATTGATGTGGTCCAGTTCCTAGACACAGCCACAAGTCTGGAAACACGATTCCCCAACAGCGCATGTACAAACCTCTTCCAGCTACTTATATATTTTCTTAGAACCAACCTATGTTTTTATTAACAACTTTATATAAGTATAGAAGAAACTTTTAGATAAAGAAACCATACATTTTTGATATTTAAGGCAATAATGACACTTCATTTTTCAAACAATTTACTGACCATCACATATTGAATACATAGCAGCTTATTCATAACGGCAAAGAAAAGATAATGAGCACAGAGCTGAGAGTTATTGCCAACAGCAACCAATTAGCTTCTACGATTCCAAATCTGACAGATTATTTTAATTTCTCATAACTGCAGGAAACCGCTTTAAAAAATCCAATGGTTGCCTCATCGTTCTGCCCAGTGATACAGTGGGATGGTTATGGAATAGAGGAACAAGCGGCTTTAATACTGCAATAAGATAGTTACAGTAACTTACAGAAACCAGGCAGGATTCACTGCTGGTAATTCACTTTTGCTCTCTTTTATTTTATTTATATATATGTAGTGATGGCCGAACCTCGGGCATGTTCGTCCGCGGACGGGCAGAGCGGACTTTTAAAAAAGTCCGCCGTCCGCCCGTTCGCGGACAGATTCAAATTCCCCGCTGCTAGGCGGGGAATTAGAATCTGAAAACCCGGATGTGACGTCAGTGACGTCACATCCGGCACCTGGAACGCATAGTTCCTGGTGTGCTTACCGGATGTGACATCACTGACGTCACATCCGGGTGTGCGAGCCGGCTTTCCACTGAAAGACCGGGTTCTCTACCCGGTCTTCAGTGGAAACATTCTTCCTGCGGCGGGATCTCGCCGCGTATGATCCCACCGGAGGAAGAATAGAGGGCTCCTTCACGCCGGCGGACAGGGCGGGTCGAACACCCGTACTGTCCGCCGGCGGGAAGGAGGGCGAACATGCTTGTTCGCGGCCGAACTGTCCGCCTTGCGGGCAGTTCGGCCATCACTATATATATGCAAAAGTAGAGTGTTGTACCAGGTTAGCCATCGATAAATATAGAGTTTGGAGTTCAAGTGATATCGTTTATTGCCTAACTGCTAATGACTTCAGTTAGCCAATAAACGGTATCACTTAAACTCCGAACTCTCTCTCTCTCTATATATAAAATATAACTGTACATTTTTAACATTTGAACTGCAATTAATGTTGAAAAAAATATATAAATTTACTGATAATAACTTCCCAAATGTTTCCTAAAACTGCATTATACTTTAAAACCTTAGCCCTGAAAAATGGGCTCATCATTCATCTCAATGCAAAGTGTTTCTAAAATGCAACCTCCACTGATGGCCAGAAACTATACAAATTGCATACATGTTTTTAGTAGATGCCTCCTTGCTCCAAAGAAATCACTATTTAATTTCTAAAACGTACTTTTTTTTAAAAAATAGAATGGTAAGCCTCTATTATAACCACCTGTTGAAACCTTAATCTGCATTCACACAGGAATCTAGAAGTGCCACATGAAAAGTGCCACAGCCCGGCGAACTGGACATGCCGCATTCTCCGGTTCCTTTTTCAGGCATTGGTCTATAACAGTAATGGCGAACCTTTTAGAGACCAAGTGTCCCAAATGAAACCAAATTAATAATCTCAAAATGCCGGCATGGCAATTTAACCTGAATTACACAACTCATATACACACACAAAACATGAAAACACACACTCTACTTTCTTATAAGGTAGAATAGGAGAGGGTATGAGAGCCAATAGGCTGCAGTTCTTTCCTCTGTGCTGGGTGAGAGGGCTCCGAATGCCATAGGTTAGCCTTCACTGGTCTATAAGTTTTTTAATTGTCTTATTTGACAAGCCCCTTTTTAGTGTCTGCATATTGTGTGCAAGTGCCAACACACACCCACACATGAATAAAGCCTACATGTTCTAATGATGAAGGCTGTAGACTGTTGCTAGGGATGCCTTAAGGCTATTTCATACTACCGCGTTGCAGCCGTGGTGCAGTACAGAACCACAACGCAGTGTGGCCAAAGGTACACAGGGTTCCAATGGCAACTGTGTACCTTTGACCATGTCCCTGTGGTTGCGCTCACGCAAACAGCACAATCGCAAAAGTGGCCACAATGCAGTAAATCTGTGTTTTGACAATAAAGGACGTGCTTAACGCCGAAATAAACCACAGCCACAGCACTGCAGGTGTAAAAGGGACATAAATCTGGGTTGTGAGTAGGGGGCAAAATATTATGGATGGGGCATTCTGTATACTAATGTTGTGTTATTTAAGAAGTTTATAAAATGACCTTGTGTATAATGAGCATTGCAGTATATAAATGTGTACTAAAATGTAAAACTACTAAATGGAAAATTTTAAGAGAAATGTAGTTGTCTTCAGTCTGTTTGGGTTCAGATTAACAATGCATTGCAATAAATATATGTTCTTGGTTCCATTTTGAGTCATTTTCTGCACCATCCAATCACCCAATCACAAGGCAAAGCACAACTTAACCCATACATAACAGATTAGCTGTCCGAAGATTCTTAAAATGGCAACTGGGAAGTATAGATAACAAAAAGTCAATAATCTTACATATTACTACATTATTTTGAAGTAAAAACAATGAGACACTGTTTGTGTCAAAGAGCAATTCCAGGCAACAAACACACTCTAAAGCCTGCCATACACCCACCGACCCGGGTGCCGACAGACGAGTCCTGATGAGCTCTGGAATGCAGCGGCTGACTGAATCGGCGGGCACCTTTTGTGTGCCGGCTGTTACTTTCAATGAAGACGCCGGTCTTCATTCAAAGTAACAGCATCGATTGGCATCGGCCAGAGAACATCGGACATGTCTGTTCTCTGGCCGGCCGAGCTGTGGGGCGACAGGGATCTGTCGCTCCTTGTAGACATACACTGATTGGCGGGCGTTTTTGCCGCCGTCCGCCGGCGCGATCGCTCTCGCCTGTCGGTCAGTGGCAAAATCGGCCGCTAATCGTTGTGCGTATGGCAGGCATTTGTCAGCAGCTTTTGTTAATCAAACACTACAGTAATGCTACACAATAGAAGGTAGCCATGCACGGGTCGATTTTTCACTAGATCTTTGCAAAATCGGTCGCGGCGCATGTGCATGTCAATTGATCGCCAACGAAGAGCTGCCCAAGCTGAACGATCGACTAAAAAAAAGTTATCCACCAAAAATCGTATCGAACCTTGATACGACATGTCGTTTTTTTGGTCAATCAAAGTACGTTGATGGAGAAAATCGATCACTTCCTGTGCGATTGCCCCATAGCTCCCTATACTGCAGCCATTCTGATTGATCGATTTTAAGGAATAGACCTTTTTGGCGATCAGCTCGAATTGGATTCCCAAGGTAGTGTGCCATTGATTGCAAAATGATCAATAGCCGATTCCTCGATCACTGCGAATTATTGAATCAGGAATCAATCGTAGACAAATCGAGGAGTGGTTACCTTTAGTACATGAGTTCAGTTCAAATTAAAGTGAATATACACAAAAATCTACATTTTGCCCTCTTACTATATATTGCTATTACTATTGTAATTATTCCTGATATAAGAGTACAGGACAACATGTCTAGTTTCCTATCTGAAGGCTATGTCAATAAATCCAGGACATACATTCGTCTACACGTGGTGACAACAGGACTAGGAGCTTCTGGTAATGACAGCAAATAAATTATCATGTTTTTCTTACCCACTGTCCTGGCCCAATAAAAAGTACGATGACATTTGTCTTACTCGAGTAAAAAAATCGTCAAGGTAATTGCACAAAAATCGCTGAAAATGTAGAAAGCGGACCTACCACCAGGAATCTATGTTTTCGTGAATGGCACCTGAAGTGCCAATAATAGGGAGAAATGCAGTGAAAAACCCTAAAAACTTACCTGTAATGAGCAATTTAGTAATATAATCAGGCATTCCTGTTCACTTCCTGGTTAATGGAGAAAGCAGGACCCGGCAGCACGTCACAACACGTGATTTTTCAGTGAGCTGCTTTGCCATAGAATATCACTGAACGCCCCCAGTGGCCACCCGCGATATTGCACCACCATGTGTTGGATTTACACTGAAAAATCACGTGCTGCTGTGACGTTCTGCCGGGTCCTGCTTTCTCCATTAACCAGGAAGTGAACAGGAATGCCTGATTATATTACTAAATTGCTCATTACAAGTACGTTTTGGGGGTTTTTCACTGCATTCCTCCCTATTATTGGCACTTCTAGTGCCATTAATGAAAACATAGATTCCTGGTGGTAGGTCCGCTTTAACTCAGCTAGTTGAAATGTTGATGTCCCAAAAGAAAAGCACATTTGCTGTGTGTTTCTGTGGCTTAGCTGCTGCATTTCCCACCTAGTCCCAAACTTATACTAGGCTTATACTCAAATTTTTTGGGTTGGTTTTTGGTACCTCAACGTATATGAAGGTTGGCTCATACTTGAATATAGTAGTAGTAGTAGTAGTATAGTGTGGAGACAGCCCTGTCAAAGCCCCATTGCTGTCAATGGGCGGCTCGTGCACTCTGCGTTAAAACCCCTGCGTTCAACACAGGGGTTTTAACAGATAGTGGTTTTGACTCCACTATGCGTTAAACCCCTGTGTTTGAGGTACAGGGACATTGACACATCCATTGCAGTCAATGGATGTGTCTACACATCCGTTGGTGTGATCCATCAGCTTGCGTTGCGTTAAAATCATTAACGCAACGTAAGCCAATTCAAGTATGGGTGCATTCATAAAAAATTCATTGAGTCTGTTGAAACGCATTTCCAAACATTGATCAGTTTATGGTAAAAAAACACATCCGTTGCGCTTAATTGGATCCGTTAACGCACCGCATAGTGGAGTCACCTATATTCTTTATTTTATGCCACACTAGCCTTGCACTTATGTTTCCAGTATGTGCGCCCAAAACTCCCTGCAGTAAGTATTTTTGCAGGCACAGCAAATGTGCGTAATGCTTTGTGTGCAAGGGCCACTACTAGTGGCCGCGGTAGCACTACTGTTACCACATCCATAGTGGCTGCCAGAACAGCACGGGTAGTGTGAATGAACCCTTACTATACCTGACAAAGATTTTGAGCAACACTAAAAACTGTTAAATGGGGAAATAATATGTGTGAAAGTGAGGATAGGATGGCTTTTTAAGGAAGTAACAGCCAACCAACCATCTATAAAAGTAGCTACTTTTGAACTTCTATTAGGTCTTTATCTCTACATGGGATCCCGTTGGCGTGATGTCCATTTAATTTCAAGCCGAATGAAATGAAAGATAATAAATTAAAGAACTGGGGCAACAAGCTTCAATTATCAATAAAAACATGACAGTAGACGGTATTATTTATATTTTTCTTACTACCAAATTATGACCTAACTTTCTGTGACTTCATACAACATAAACTGTCTATCCCTTTCCTACTCTAAAATAGAGTTTAAAAGCTAGAGGTGATGTAATGATGGTACTATGAATCCCATGCTTATGTTGGTGGATTGTTAGTGAATAAGGCAGGCTACAAATAGTCTAGGCCAAAAAAAAACTTCCATCCATGCAGGAGACCAATTCTTCTGGCATGATTATACCAATGAAAAATGTGGTCCAACCCCCTTCAACAGTTGAAGCACTATGTGGCTGCTAGGATATATTTTCTGTTATTCAGCTATTTCATATTCTTGAATATTATTCCCCATGTGCATTTTTGACATTGCCTTGCTTTAAAGCTTGTCAGCCATTTTTCAGCGCTAACTTCAGATCCTACCATTGTCAGACAAGTTATACTAGAGACTTTTCTTCTCTCATCCTACGCATTCTTTTCTTACAATATTAGTTCTGATTTTTGGATGTATTCCACAAACTTCTCATTGCTGTGTCATTTCTTTGTGGCTTTTATGAGCTTTGTGTGGGTAGCACTTCCTCACAATTCTCTTTTTAACACATGCAGCATATTGGCTTAAGCATCAACACTATAAGCATCGTAAAAGCTAACACTATATTTTCATGACTTATCCGCAATCTATTCTTCCTCCTTCTCTCACTTCTTTCTCTACAAGCAGCTGGAGTCACTCAGAGTCCTGCTACCAGTCCAAGTCCTTCCCTACCACTCTCATTCCAGAACGCCATCATACACACTTTCAGCTGGGCTCATAAACTGCCTGTAATTGAGTTATATAACTATGTTACACATACAGCGACACCGATTTTAGTTCAGCAGTACTCCCAAATGACTCTTCCTATAGCACAAGCATACTCACGGAAGTTCTACAAGTACAGATTAAAATCTGAGGACGGATTCTCCTTGCACGTACCTGTCTAGTGCTCTGTCAGCGCTCTTATGCACATTTGGCACCCGTCCTTGTAGCTCAGTATCAGCCCAGTAGTATAAAAGAGTTTTTCTTCAGGCTCTGCCCAGTTCTCTCTGCCTTACATTCAGCAATGATCAGGGCTCCCCATAGCCTATACTTATACTGTTATTATTTTATTTTTGCTGTTCACTTTTTCTTTTTTTAAAGAAACAGTTTCAGATTATTGGATCTAATTTAGTGAAGCAGCGAATATATATACTTATCCTTGATTATAAATTACATAAAATAATTATGGGATAATATTTAGTTATGGAAACATATAGTGAGAGAGCAGGCCTGGATTTGTGAAGATATAACATGTGCTGGTGCCTCATGAAATTTTACAGGAGGGAGGAGGGGGAAAGCATGACTTCATGTCTCAAAATTGCTATCAGGTGTCTTTCATATATTGTTACCTGTAATGTGCCTGGGCACACAATCACTACCAACACCAGATATTCTTTCTCCTGACTTTATTGGGTAATCCAAAAAGAAAAACCAAGGGTCATCCACAAAAGGTCAGTCCAATAAAGTACAGTACAAATGGATAAGGCAGGTAATGTGGCAGGGTCACTGTTGACAACAAAGAAATTTGCAAAAGGTCACGCAAACCAAACACAGAAGCACACCCAACCACTGTTATACAGTGGCTATAACTAGCAATGGCAAGCATGACAGATCCTAATTTAATGGGTAATGGATTGCCTTATTACATTGTGCCCCCTGGATCTATAAGATTGACGAAAAAAATTGAAATGAGTGAATCTCATGCAGACTTTTAAATATCTGCCAAATTATTAGATTTTTCTCATTAAAAAAGAATTATAGCAAAGTTTGTAAATACTTTACAAATAGTTTGTACCAGGCAAAATGTCTGAAACATGTTGAGATGTATTACCTCTCAGGTTGTGCCAATATTTAAAATTCCTGCTTCTAAAAGTGGAAGAAGAAATAAAAGACACCTACCATGTAATGGGTTTGTATTCCCCGGCCTCTCTGAACAACCCCCAAATTTATCAATGGCATAATCTATAATGCCTGTGAGGATGTGCGGCACTAATGCCCTTATGCCCCGTATTTACATAAAGGAAAATGGCGAATGGAACCCCCCACCTCCTTGGTCTCATCACTGACGTCAGGAACCAGTTAGAAGGGCCAAGTACACCAACACTTAAGAATGGTGCAGGCTCCATTGCATGGGGTAAGCTATCCTGAGTGTGTCTCCGTGTTACTAATTTCAGCAAATAAAATCTACCCTGAGCCACACTCTAGAATACCACTAGGTAACTAAAGATGGTTGCTCTAGTAAATGTAATTAAATTCAACTTCAAGTAAAAACAATTCAACTTAACCTTACACTATGAACTGTGAAAATAATTTGACCATCTCTATTTTTTTCTGAACCAAGATCCACATATATATGGGCCAACATATAGGCATTTTATGCCTAAAATCCATCCTGAAGATTACTTAACATCATAGACAAAGCAAAACTAAACTCCAAAAGACAGGGATTACGCCAAAACTAAATCTAGTTTACTGTTCAGTATACATTTTGTGTGTGCCTCTGGTAATCTAAGGAGTTCAACTTGCTCTAAGCAGTACAACTATGAATGAAAAATAAAATCTATACTGTTATAGCTTGCTGTTGTTTACTGGAATGCTGGTTGACTAATGTTTGTAAACCGATACTTAATGTGGAAGAGGTTGCTGACCCCTGGAGCAATCCCTTTAGTATTATGCCACCATTTGAGAGAAAGTTGCCTGCCACTGCCATAAATCTTCTTTCTGTCTTGTCCTTATAAATTACATTACTTCCAGCTACTCCATTTTAACCTAATTAGAAAAAAACTTCAGAAGGGTTTGTTCCATTTACCCATGTTATGCAACCTTACATTTTACGCTGATTACAGCTGATAGGTTTGTGTATTGCAATTCTACAACTAAATGTAAAGGGAAAAGGGTTGTGTGAAGGGCTAATGCTCAGGAGATGAAATAACAAAATGTTTTTTTCAATTGTGGAATGTGGAATTTTTGAGGGCGCAAACACAGACTCAAAGCAACCTCTCAAGATTTCTATGATTAGGTTAAATTTGCTGTCAAGACAGGAAAATAAAATTCTATCAAATTGGACACAGTAAGTAAGTAAGTAAAGAGAGACCACCATAAATATCCCATAATCTTGTTCTTGCTCTCTGAAAGGAAATAGGTGGACTAGTGGAAAATCACAAAAATAGGGATGATTTGACTATCTATCTAACTATTTATCTAAGGATAAAATGAAGGATAAAATGCAGTGTAGTAATGATTGCATCTGGGTGAAAGTAGATAGTTTTCCAAAATTAAAATAGACCAGGTAAGAGAAAGAAAATTGTAGATATTTTACATACTTCAATCTGAAATGTAAAGCTCATTTGAAACTACCTAACCTTAAAAGTTTTGTATATTATCTATGACCCCTTCAATAGCTTTCCACTAAATCAAGCCACATTGGTCATACCTGGAAGTGACAAGAGCCAAATTAGAATACAACACCTGTACACAATAACTTTTTTTAAAGAAATTACAGGTTGTTGTTTGTTTTTTTTTGGGGGGGGGGGTGTATTTAAAGAGTGTTGTGTGGTTTTTGCAATATGTCCTGTTTATGCTGTAAGATAATTGGACTTCAATTGGGGTACTTAACAGTGTGTATACAGTATCCCACAAAAGCAAAATGCATTTTCTGTATGTAGAAAATCACAGATGCACTATACTTACCAGTGCACCTTCACTACAGCTGTGATTTGCTCACTAGCCTTAGAGGAGTAAAAACATAACATTTGTAATATATATGATATAACCAATTTTCCTCTTTGAACTTTCCATCATTGGATGCATTTTGTTAAAGGAATTAGACTGTATTTAACTGCCCTAGCGGTCAGGACGGCAGCATCTCGTCCAGTGCTGCTAGTGCTACTATCCGGTCTCGGGATAGCATACTCACAGTTCTGCGCGCTTCCCGGTGGTCCCCCGATGTGAACATGCTGCCAGCATTGCCGCCTCCTTCTCTCCTCTTCCTCTCCCCCCCCCCCCCCCCCCCCCGTAGGTGACGTGGATGACATCACATCGTGGAGGCAGCGGGAGATTTGAGAAAGTAGCAGAGCATTGGAAATCAGTTTTTCTATGTAAAAAAACTGATATTCCAAAGTTGCAAAAATCTATGTACTAAAATCTCGCCCCCAAATAAAAAAGTCACTGGTGCACGCAGAGTGTGGTGCCATATGCAGTAAAACCCTCTAACCCTCTCTAACCTGGTGGGGATTGTCTAACCACATCCATCACACCATGTTAGAGAGGGTTGAACTGCAAATGGGCACATGTGTGGTCACCAGAGACTTTTTTTGGGCGAGATTTAGTACATAGCAGCAAAGCTTTGTGCCCTGATTTTTGTGTTTTCTCATTAAATTTATTAATTTTTTTTTATTTGACATTATTGAGTGTTTCAAACATTATTATATTCAGGATGTCTACTAGACCCTTGTACGGACATATTTTGGGAAGTTACATGACTACAACATAATGAAAAATGTACCATTGAAGTCTATGGTGCACTTTTGGTACAAAAATCTGGACTTCAGCAGTGCGCTAGGGAGGTTAAATAGGATTTGAGTTAGGAGGGAATAAAGCTTGCCTCATACATCCTGCTCCTGTAGAGTCAAGACAACACGGTAGCCGTGCATTGAAAATACATTTTATTTTAACATAAATCCCTCCGTCCTCCACTTTCTTGATTAGGACAAATTGCTCTCAGCTGCTGTAAAAGGGATTTTGAACAATTTTCAGATACTTTTTTTCTTCCAAAATGGGCCAAGAACACGGATTATATTGCTGAGCGTTCTGTATGTTTCTAATATTAGGAAGGGCCTGGTGTTTAAAATCTGCAGAATAGAAAATGAAGAGTTGTTTGTCACAGTGGTCAATCAGATTCATTGTTTGATTTTTGGTAAAATAAAATCCCAATGCTTCACAATTATTTGTTATTTGTTTGTTATTTGTTATGAATATAGTCTTGACAAATTATTATGCAAGCCATCTGTAAGAAAAGAAGAATCTGCCAATTTTAGTATGACAATGACATCATTTACCATCCATCGATCTGGAAATCGAACTGGGAAAGCTTGGATCGTCCAAAAATCAATTGTTCAAGGTGGGGTGTTAATAGATCACTGATTGATCTTCGATTCTTCATTCACTGTGAACAATCGAATCGATAGTCGATTGGGAACAAATCGAGGACCTTTACGGAAGCAAGGGTTGGTTTTCTGGTGATAGAACTTTGGGTTTAACATCCACATATAAAATTGTAGGGCAGTTCTTAAACCCATAAGCTCTAAGTTTGACAGACAAGCTACTCAAAATACACAACACAGAGAGAGCATGACCAATGGCAAAGTTCAAGGAAGGTCGACTATCACCAAAATGTCAAACCTTTATGAAATATGAATAAAGTGACTGTAGAGAATTTTTTTTAGAAACAACCCCAAACATTATGAGATCTAATAAGTCAGTCATAAAGGCACTGAACTGCCATTCATAATCATCATCAACTGGATGCTTCCATTGTCTGTCTGAAAGGGTACACACTAGTTCCAGGCCAGTTCATTGTGATCTTGGACAGGTGCTTGACTGCAATTAAACTGGTATTCAACAGGAAACGTATGCTTCTATCAAAAGCTAATCGCACAGATATCTAATTAAATGCAAGATTCCCTTGGTATAAAAAAATTATTTATTCTGTGGTCATCGGTAATGAGTATTTCTTCCCTAAGTATTTAAGAAAACAATAATATAAAAAGGATAAGTATGTCATGTATTTGTCATCCGTCTGGAAAACAACATGTTTTTCTGGAAAAATGTAAGTCTGCTAAATTCATCTTTACTTGTTTTTTTTTTCATATGAGCTGACTTTTTCAATGACTCTGAGCTGGTAGTAATTGTGGAAGAAGTTTAATAGAACCGTTTTGGGACAGAAAAGACAAATAAATTTCAAAAAGTAGAAGTACAACATGTTACGTAATTATTAAAATGTAAACTTGGATAAATTAACTATCATGGGGCTGCTCTTTTCCACGCTGTGGACTGATAGACAGAAAGCGCTCAAAAGGTTTGCAATTCAGCTTACAAAAGTATACTAGACTATAAACAATAAAGCCTGGTCTAGGACCAACATTACCTAGGAGTTTATGGAGCAGAATAACATAAATACAGTGCTGCTTGAAAGTATGTGAACCCTCCAGACATGGTCACTGCTTGTGCAAAAAA
>CM070036.1:122793271-122804960 GCA_036250615.1 Ptychadena robeensis
CATTGGACAAACTAACAAAATCAGTGAGGGGTCAAATAATTATTTCCTCCACTGTATTTGCCTTTAAATTTTTTTAATACCAAGAAGTTCACACTGTGGTCTGTATGAGGCTTGGAACTAACTTTTTTGGCATTGAATTTTCCACGTTCTGCCCAGCAAATGCACCAAAAAGACATGTTTCTCTGTGGATCTACGTGTTCTGAAATGTCCCTTATGTAATAAGTTTAGAACGACAGTAAAACTGTACCTGACCAAGCTGTACATTAAAATGTGTCTTGTAACATTATTAAGGGAATATAACCGTATACCACAAAATACTTCCACAATTGTGGGACAATAAATGCAGACAAAATGTATTTGCTCACGCAAAAAAATAAATGGAATAAAAAAACATATTTAGGACCATGTTATAATTAAGAGACACACACCATTGAAAATCTAAAGCTGTATGGCATAAACCTTTAGATCTCTCTGTCAGATATCCTTTAGATCTACCAACAACTATGTAGTGCCGGGTCCCCTGCGATTGAACACTGGTAGACTTAATTGTTTAGAAAGTCTCTCATATTACATTGTTTTGATAAAACAAAAGGAGATGTAAAAGAAATCTGACAAAGAAATCTTAAGGTGCATGGGGGTCTATAGGAGCTAAAGCTGGCCACACACGGGTAGATTCACGTGGATTCATTAATCAATGTGCACCACATGGGCACATCAATTACCGTACGTTGGGGACCCGGGCCCCCGGCAGCCAGCTTCTCCGGCTGGCTGCAGGCGGGCTGCTAGCCCATCTGCAGCCAGCCCCCCTCTCTTCTGGCAGAGCTGGCTGGGTCTGTGTTGGCCACGCCCCCTTCACACATACACAGAGCCGTAGCTGAACACACAGCTTGTTAGCTGCTCTGCGTGCCCGGCTCAGCTGTCATCCAATTACATTGGATGGGGATAGCGCTGTCCCCTATTCAATGTAATGTATTTCGACCAAGGTTTTCCAACATGTTGGAAACCTGTTTGGTCGAGTTCCTTCGAGCAAGATCCATTGATCCTGCTCGAAAGGAACCGTGGATGGCTCAGATGAAGTGACAGATTAGAGGAGAATCGGGAGCCGTGAGCGCGCACGCCGCCCGATGTTTCTCTAATCAGTTACTTCATCGAGCCGTGTGTGGCTAGCTTAATAAATTGTCCATTCTAGATTTTTGTTCAATCAACCAAAAAATTGTTCCTTTAGATTTCTCTAAAAGGGACTTTGTTAACCCCAGGTGCCCAACCTGCGGCCCTATGGGCGTTCTCTGGCAGCCCCCTCAGTCCTCCACTGCGGCCCCTGAAACCTAATTGTTAATGCTTAGGGCATAGGAACTCGCCTCTCTGACTAAACGAAGGTTATCTGCCCCATCAATTTTATCAATGGCTTTGATTATAGCTATGAGGCACATAACCTTCTAGCTATGTCTGCTGTAATTTGTTTCACAAAAAAATGCTTATACAAGTCAGTATAGATGGAAAATGTTGTGTCGCCCTTTAGTGATGCTGAGGGCCACACGTGTGGCCCCCTATATCAACTCAGTTGCCCACCACTGTTCTAAACCATCAAGTCTACCTGTGTTCAATCGCAGAGGACCTGGCACTACATAGTTGTTGGAGGATCTAAAGGATATCTGACAGAGAGATCTAAAGGTGGATGGCCAGCTTAAATTACTGTGAAATTTGAATTTCCCATTCTTTGATGTCGACAATCGGACAAAGAGAAATGAGAATTGTCTCAAGAAAGAAAATAACACCTTTTGTAGATAAGCAGCTAGGATTAGCAATTGTAAACTTAAAAAGAGAACCTAGAGCTAATTTTGCTGACTAGAATTCATAATACAAAAAGGTTATATATATATGCAGATTTTATTTACCATATTTTTCACACTATAAGACGCACCAGACCATTAGACACACCCCATAGTTTTAAAGTACAAACATTCACATATAAGGTGAATATACAGCATGTTCAAACATATTGGACAAGACTTGACCATGCAATATTCACTCTAGATTGCTTCAACCAAGCCCTAAGGCCAGTGCCTGCAGGCAGAGCTTAGTTCTACTCCCTCCAGCCAAGCCAAAAGGCCATTACCAGGAGGGAGGTATTAGTTCCAGCAGAGTGTGCAAGGAGTGTGGAGGAGATGTGTATTTACATTTACATTCTGCTTTGCAGTAATAAAATTATGGGACACAGATTCATCTTTCCTCCCATAATAGGTTTCTTATGGATATTCATTGCTCATTGTGAGTGCCAGTTTGTAAAATACGTCTCTCCATATGTTGCTCAATGGATTCAGAGAATGGGTACTGTACATGTATATAAACATAATAAAGCTTCAGCCCTCTAAGCTGAAGACCTTTCTCTTGCAAATGGCCCTTTGGCTTGGCTGGAGGGGGTGGAAAAAATTCCAGCCTCCTGGGATGCACAGCTATTGATCCCAATGTGTTTTTTTAATGTATTAGGACAACAAGGCGTTCAGACATTTTACCAGCATGTCTTATAGCCTTAAAAATATGGTATCTTGCGAAAAAACTAAAACTATATACAAAACACTACACTTTCCCTTTAAGGGTAAAAAAAAAAATCTTGTAGTCTCTATTTCAGGCCTTCCATTAGCTTAAACCTTTTATGTTGCTCCTTTATTCCATTTTACTTGGCCAAATGAAAGCTGTGTATCTGGCACTACACTAAAAATGCTTGAATTTTTGGAGGGTTTAAGTGAAAATAAACAAAATCTGCTGGCACAGCTCTAATGGAGCATACCTCAATGAAAAGTCATGCCGTTCTAATGAATACAAACACTGAGCATGCTCGATAAACGGAAAAAAAAAACAACTATGATTCTTCTGTTTTTTGGTATAACAGACGTTCCTTTCAGAAACAAAACTAGTAAACAACAGATACTGTATATACTACGGATGGAGCTGGAAAATATGTTATAGAAAGAGAAGAATGGAGCAGGATGAACAGAATTGTTACATCCTGCTTGAAAGAATAAAGAGATTTCTGCTTGTCAGATGTGCAACCATTTGACTACGAATACTTATTACCTTCTTGTTGTTATGGTTTTCTTTACAGTATTTAGAGGCTTGTTTTTAGATCTATGAGTTATAAAATGATATAATCATCTATTTTGTTTTACTGAGATTGTTAAGGGAAAATGTAACTAATAAATGTATACCTTATAATACATTTTAAAGCAGCTGAAGCTGTTTTGAGGATACATCACAACAATGTTATTATGCATTCTGCTATACTAATGCTGCCTGGGAGTGCCTTTCCCTAGGAGGCACTAATAGGATATAATGGCCAGTAGACCTACAGCAAAAAATAAAATTGTCATCCAACATTCCACAAAATGTCAGATGCTAAAGATCCTAGAGGGGCTTTTACAGCAGCGGAAAGTGATGGATTCAACAGGAACAAAGCATTACTTTTGTTATAATATATGTAGCCCTTTAACAATACTTCTTTAAAACCTCTCTCTTTAAAGCTTCCCCCCAAAAATTTATATTTGGATATTTTTCAGTGACTAGTCCTTAGATGAGGTACCTGCATTAGTGGTCTTTGCATTTACATGATACATATGTAAATGACATAAAGTGAATAAAGTGTACACACACATTTAAAAATTTCAGGTTTTGGTGATAAAAAAAACGTAATTTTTTAGCAATCATCCAGTGTATTATTCAACAAAAGTATGGCTTCACCACAAAAAATTTAATGTTTTGGAATAGTGCAGCTAGAGGATGCACCTAAATCCAATAGAAAATCTGTGGGGTGACCTGAAGATGGTGCGATATAAGACAACATGAATGCTTTTGCATGAAATCAAGGCAGACTCTTACCCAAAAAGAGTAAATGCTGTTCAACAAAGTAAATGTTTAAGGGGTTGCAACCAGCTTATTATATATATATATATATATATATATATATTTAATTATATTTTTTGTCTTCTTTATCAATAAAATTACAGGTTATAGGTCACTTTCCACAAATGGTGGAAATGGTTTAAATATGCTGAAAGTTAAAGCATTGTGTTATTAGTGTGTTGTCTTAATAAAGGCAAGCAAAAAAAAAAAAACACATAAAACAGCTGTTTATTGTGTTAATACAGCTTAATTTGTTAGGATTAACAGACAATTAAACAAAATGAAGTAAAAGAATTGTGTTACTAGTGCTTTGTCCTAATAAATACAAGCAAAATATACAAAACAAAATCTAATGTTACTGTACAGGTTTAAAATGTTAATATTAACACAATTAAAACAAACCAAGGAACGAGTTCTGTGTGTTAATAAAAGACAAGCAAATAAAAGAAAAAAAAAGCAGTGTCTTCACATATGCTTGTGATCTACTTCTGGTGCTTTTCTCTTCATTACATGTGCACTGGCTTTCATGTTGGCACCAAGCTGGGCATGTAGGAGAATAGGGCTTAGGAAGAGAAAACAATAATCCTCAGTGATAGGAGGACCAAGCAATAGTTCTGAGAAGATTGTGAGGAGAACAACAGTACCCAACAGTAGATGTTTCTTGGAACAGTGTTTAGTTGAAGGTGGAAAAGAAAAAACGTGTCCAGTGGGCCAACAATGTCAATATTGGAGCAAAGACAAAGTACCCTAAGAGGGATTAACAGCCATGCCCAATGTGGGGTGGGGAAAATGATTAGGTAACCAGGGCGGGCACAGGATAAGCAACAGTGCCTGGTGGGTGTGGGGAGAACAATAGTACCCAGTTGAGGCTTTGCAAAAAAAATAATGCTCAGTAGATGTAGGAAAACAAGTGTCTATTGGGGATGGGAATTATTGCTGTGAATAAAAGTACACATTTGCACTTGGTATGTGTCCCTACAGCTGCCAAAACTATACAGTTTTTTTGGGCCATGAGTCACCATAGAATTGGGCACTGAAGTAAAGGCCTTAGCATTCAGTTCCAATTGTAGACACAACCTAGATTGGTGGATGCCAGTATTGTGCTGAAATCCTGGAACAGTCATGTGAAATCTGCAAAAGTTGTGCTAAATGTCTGTATGCAAGTTTATATTTCTCATGTGAGAAATATTATAGTGAGCAAGACAGAGGTGGCAACAACAAATATAACTTACTATTTCCAGGCAATCTCTACAACACAGTAAGGGTGCCCATACACGGGTTGTTACCTGCTTGATTGGTGAATATCACCACCATGCACTCGAGCGTTCATCGATTGATCAGCTAATCGATGTGCACCATTTTGCACAATCGATTCCCGTTCGAATCGATTTTTCCAAATCGATTTGATAAGGAATTTACCAACCTGTTGGTTCACTGTTGGTTGGTTCACTGTTCGATTGAGATTTTTTCAAGTGGGATAAATTAATCCTGCTGGATTCCCAGGATTCCCATGGCAATCGATTGTTTGGGAATCAAACTTAAAATTGGACCTGTGTATGGGGATCTTAAAGCCTCACTTTCTCGGTTTCGGTTTACCCTATTAGCAGCCAGCAATATCTTCCTATTCGTGGCCAGATATATTTGCACCTTACTACCATATATATAACTACCTATTAAGTAAGTAAACCAATGATAAACTATTTATCTATTTGAATGTTTGATTGTACAAAAGGTGGAAATATCAAGCAGACAAAACTCATAGAAAACCTTCATACATTAAAGGAAAACTAAATGTAAAAGAGCTGAAATGGGTGCTGAACTGACGGGAGCTTGGACCAGCTGAAACAAGTTTAAGAAGTGTACTAGTGACATATAACTGTAATAATTGATGGCATAAATCCTACTTTCTCCTTTTTCAATAAAGGTGAGTGACATTCATTTAAAGGAGGAAGAAATGTGTCTACTTTTCTTCTTTTGAACGTTTGTGTGGGTAAAAGAACATGCACAGACATTGCCACAATGTGTTTAAAAGCCCAAAGTAACAGACTCATGTTATAGGATAAACCACTATATCATTAAACTTACAGAACATCAAAAGATTATAGCTGAATAAAACACACTGCGCCCAAAATGGGTGTGTCAATGTTTAAGAGTACCTTATAACAGGTTATTTATTCATTCAGCCAGATGTTCAAGCATTGGAGACTAGACATGAGATATATTTATATATATATATTTATATATACATACACACAAACACAGTACATTACAACACAAGTTCACTTCAATCAAATGTTATTTATTGAGGAAAAGTTAACTGATAAGACTATGTTCCCCAACCCAAATAATTGGTTTTTCCAGCAGGACAACGGTCCATGCTACACAGCCAGGATAATAAAGGTCTGGATGGTGAATCACTAAATCTACATCAAGAGGAAAATGGATGGTCAGAAACCATCAATCAATTTGAGTATTTCTTTATTTTTTGCAGAAAGAGCAGATTTTTAAATATATTTACATATAGTAGTATAGATACTCTAACTGGGGACATAAAAAAGTATGTGTCCCTCTAATTATGTAATACATATGTTCCTAAAGCCTGACAACAGACAAGCCAATCAAAGATTGAAGATTACATCCTTACAGAGAAGACCTGCAGGGGTATGATTTTGACTTTCTGTGGAATTCAGGTTTATAAAACCTGGAGATTTTCGGTCTGTGCTATTGGCATGCTACAAATAACCCATGCTACATTTTTGTGAGACCATATTTTACTTACGCAGCAAATTCATAAATAAAAATTGAAATATCTCTAATATCATTCCATCAAATTTTTCAATCAGACCTATCACCTCCACCTCCTCGCCCCTGTGCATAAAGGGTGACATGGGAGAAAAGACATCAATTCTTCCCATATCCCCCTGCGCCTGCAGTCAGCCACATCTTTTCCAGTCTTGCTCCTTCCACCAATCCGGATCTGAATCAGGTGACGCTGCGCCCCTCCACGTCACCCAATTCTGATCTGGATTGGTGGAGACTCTTCCAGTCTCGCTCCTTCATCTTCTTCCCTGGACGATACTCCAGGCATGGCGGTGCAGGAGTGAGCAGGCAGGTAAGGTGAGTATATTTTTTTCTTTAGGGTTTGCTGTCCCTGGGTGAATGCTGCATGGAGGAAAGTTAAGTATATATGTTTTTTCTTTTCATGTTTTTATTTTATGAGTTTAAATGAGTTTTATGAGCATCTGCTTTAACGTATCCATGTGTTTCAGTGAATGAGTTATAGTTTTCTTAACAGGAAGCATGTTTGAGGAGAAAGAAAGAAAAAAGATCCAGCCACCCTTGATGCATCTCAGAAGGAATTAGGACATTCTGAAACTGATCTCCCAACCATGTGTATTAGAGCTTTAGCTGAGGGAAACTAATAAAATAAAGGATCTGATGAGCATGTGTGGATGTTTACATAGACAAAAAGGTGAAGGTGAAGTGTTCGCTTTTAGACAGAATAGTGTAATGTTATAACTAAGGTTGTACCTGACCTGTGAAAACATAAAGAACTTATTTATTTTAAGTGTCCGGTAACAATCGGAAACAAAGGAAAGAATACGTTGACCCCCAAATTGGTAGCAGGGAATTACAAAACACACAGCTCAGCAGAAACATGACCAAATCCTACTGGGCAATTGAGCAAGGAACCTTTAAAAAGGGCCTGGTGAAACAATCATTCTTATTTATCAACCTCCTGAGCATAACCCCCCCCCCCAAAATTACCACTAGCTTACACTACGAGCTTCAAGGAAGGGCTTAAGTTCTCCCGCGATTCCCAAGTGCAGCTCGGAACACGGCACCTCCACACACATGGCAAGATGTCCTGTCCCCCCCCCCACCTCCACCCCCCCCCCCCCACTTGCTGCCTGATCCCGCACATAGAGAGTGAATCTCTAAAAATTTATGGATGGAGACACGCGATTTTTAACCGCGTCCATTCATTTCATCGACCACAGATGTGGGGATGAGATATATGGTGGCGATCTTCCAGAATATCCACCTCGCGATTATATTTGCGGGAGATCGCCCAAGTGGAAACAAGCCCTTACTTACCTATTCCTGGCAAGCCCGGGGCAATCTTTCTCTTCTACGTCATGTAGGCCTGATCCCGGCACAGGCACAGGTTGAACTAAAGAGAAACTGTGACCCTACTGGGCTCGAGCATATCGCCCAGGAGGTTAAGGAAGAAAGGCAATGAAGGTGCCTCTATGCACAAGAATTTACTTTACAAATATTGATATAAGCGTTTCTCAGCTTTGCCAAAATTAAAAAGATGCCGTGAAGTATGTATGAGCCCTAAAGAATTGCAAGGCAAAAATATAGCTACATGCATAATCTAATCTGATTTTTATTGTACAAATATGTAAACAGATTAAAATCACAAAAAAAAATTATATTGAATTGTATGCATTCATTTACTCTGCAGATTTAATTAGAAGTCTCCAGTGTCCCACTGAGGAAGCTCCTCAGTTTTAGGCATTCATATTTTAAAACAATTATGAAAAGTTTTCAATGCGCTTTAATAAAAGATTGTGTTAGGAAAGGTACATCATTATAATATTGAGAATAGAATAAACATATCCTATCACTGATTACATTATTATATTGTCAATTACTAAACAAGTAGAGCTCTTTCAAAGGGAATTATCACATTGAAAATACATTTTCACTCAGCTTAAAAAATATGGTAAAGCTGACTTTAACCATCCAATCTATTATGTGTAAGCTAAAATCATGTTATTATTCATTTGCTTGCACAGGATTGGGTATTCCTTAATATTTTTTTTACTAAATTTCAATACAACACTCGTCAAAGTTTTACTCTGCTTAATTGTACCGGGGACAGGCCCTGAACATAAAGTCTTAATTTTGTGACTTTGCATAGCAATGGTGAACCTACCTAATTCAAACAAAGACAGAAACTAAATCCTGACATGGATTGTGCCAACCTCTGGTCATATATCTCAGTTTCTGACACCACAATGTTAATAACAAGCCAAAATTGATTCATTCAAAGCCATTGAAAAATGCAGGATACATCAAAATGGCACCATATAGAAATGTCTCAAGATTTGAGAAACAGATTATTTTCTGCACACAAAAAAAAAAGAGAGCTAAAAGCAAAGCAAAAGTGATATAAAAGGTTATGAAGGATGACATTTTATCCATTTGATAAATACATCTATGTAACTAAACACCTCAAGAGGAACATCTTTTCATCAGAACGGTTAAAGGAAATCACCAGGCAAGTTTGTTTAAAAAGGTAGCAAAAGGAGTGGCATGAATGGATGTCGTCCATGAAGGATCTGTCCTAAAGGCCATGCAACAGTATTAGTTAATAATTATGCAGATGACAACAGATCCAAAACAGACCATTTAGAATAAGGGCACTTACTGTGGTGAATATTAAGCTGATTGTTGGTTATAAACTGTCAGTTAAAATGAGAACCTCATCTGGGCAATATACCCAGGACAGTCAGCAATAGGAGATCTTGTAGGAATATCCAGGGGGATAGCATGCAGCAAACAAAGGTCTAATGGCAAAACCTTTTCATGTCAAAAAATCTCAAGAGGTACCTGAGTGAAAGCACAGCAACAATTAACCTAATGTCCCCCAGTTTACATTAAAAACCCTACAAAGAAAAATAGACAACATAGCATGATAATTCTACAAGATCTCCTATTCCGGGTTATCCCTGCTTTATTTTCCCTCTGATCACCTGAAATGCCCCATACTAAGCCCTCATTAGGCTGTTGGATCTGGTAAAATTTGTGTCACATCTTTAAAGATGTGCTGTACATGACATTATGTGTGGTTTTTAATGTGTGATAATTAAATGAACTGTATGTTTTTTTTAAGATCTAATTTAATAAAGATTTTTCTTTTAGCAAATATTTGCATAATTATTTACTAATACTGTTGTGCTGTAAAAACTCTATTTGGGTTGTGGACTCCCTGCTAATATAATATCCCCGCTAAGATGGGCTCTTTCTCTCCACTCCCATGTTATCTTTTGGTTCCTGTAAGCATTTTGAGGGTGTAGCACCTTATAGCTTGAATGGTCACCTTTCTTTATTTTTTTTCTAAAGCCATGCAATAAAAAAGGTCAATAATTTGCCAGGAACCAAGCTGAAAAATATGAATGCTACCATGACTCTTACTTTGGAATGATGACACCAAGACAAATGTTTTTGCAATTGATGGCTTCTAGAATCTCAAAGAAGAAAAGTACAATAATGCATGATGTCTACAGTGAAACATAGTGGTGGCAGTGCCCCTATGTGGGGTAGCATGATCTTATTGGTGCCAAGGAGCGGCAAATCATTGATGGTGTAATGTTCCGCTCTACATTAAAAGAAAAGCTGCTACCATCACTCCATGCCCTGGTCTTCCTGCAATTTCCAACATGAGTATCCAAAAAAGACGCTGGCCACTGTTCTGAAGTAGAACAGGGTGTCCATATGAAATGAATGGGGTGCATACAAAAGATGCCTCCCACAACACATTACAAAACGTAGTGGAGCCTACTTTTATGCTCATGGGTTCTATAACTCAGTCTTGCTAAAAGTTTAGAAATACTTCTTATGTCATTGAGAAATTGATTACAATTTTATTTTTCAAAGAGGGTGAACGCAGCGCAGTGGCCCCGGAAAAAAGAAACGCTGCTTACCGCTTTTTTCAAGCAGCAACACAACTGCATGAGTTTTTTTGTCCGTTGACAGCAATGACCAAAAATAAATAGGTAAAAAAACGCAGCGAGTAAACCACAGGGAAACCACAAGTGAACTGCAGAGAAACCGGGACTAATCCGCACAGAAAACACATGCTTACTGCATGTGTTTTTCTGTCGGCATTAGTGGAGCCTTAGCCTTATGGTGAGCACTAAACATAATATGTGAACGCATGAATTTCAGAAGCTCAATTAATTTGGTATGACATTGAACCTGAAATATTTTCAGTACCTTTAATGTATTGATATCCATGTGTTAATGGAGATTGCAGGTAAATTTTCAGCAATAACTGAACCAGTAATATCATTAGACTTTTAAATATACCCAAAACCAATTCAATTTTAGATTGCAGTAGTCATAATGTAGTCACAATGGAAAAGCAAAATCTTGTTCCTTTCAATTAGTAAACATCAATCTGCCAGACAGTACAAAGTCACAGAAGATGATTTGAGTAATTTTCTCAGGGACAAAACAATAACACTCCACATAATTGCTATGCTATAAAACTGAGTCTCTCCATTGCTCAAAAGTGAATGAGACATCGAAAGCTTCCACCTTTCCTTGACTTCCAAGAGACTTTGGATGTTTGTGCATTTTACTAAATTTAAAGGCTGAATGATTGTTCCATAAACTCTAAATCCTATACATGTTACATTCATTTTGTACTTTTTCAAATCTCAAGTCATTTCCATTTCATGTGTTCTTCAACAACAACATCATTTAAAAAGAAGAACATAACACAATGCAACTGTATATAG
Source organism: Ptychadena robeensis (assembly GCA_036250615.1). Classification (NCBI taxonomy): domain Eukaryota; kingdom Metazoa; phylum Chordata; class Amphibia; order Anura; family Ptychadenidae; genus Ptychadena; species Ptychadena robeensis. Next base: position 122,804,704 of record CM070036.1, read on the forward strand.
AGTTGTATGGTCTGCTTAGCTCTCTTTAAAAAACATTTTTACACACTCTTAAGGCAGATGAAGGTCATAAAAATGTTGCTCTGCTCCTTTAACATGATCTCTTTCTAAACTTTCTAAAATAACCCTTTATTTTTAATTAAAGCAGAATTATATTCATTATCTTACTCATAATATTATAAAGCCATGTTGTTAATGTAGAATAGGGGTTCCCAACTTGACGTCCACCATGGGTTACACACTGTGCTGATTTCTTTGCT
>CM070036.1:122829780-122917060 GCA_036250615.1 Ptychadena robeensis
AACCCAACGCAGGCAATCAACGCATGTGTGTACTAGTCCACTACATTACATTACATTGCGCCAACAACCCTGCATTTGATGGATGTCAAATGCAGGGAAATTGATGCAGCGGAAACATAGCCTTAGTACAAGTTACAGTAATAGACAGAACTTGTGTATACATTATGCCACAAAAGTGATAAATAATTTGTATTATCTTTTCAGGGGACAACACGGAAAGTATGACACTTTAGTACAATATAGTCAGTGTACAGCTTGTATAACAGTGTACATTTTCTACCCCCTCACAACTAATACACAGCTACCCTGTTTCCCCTAATATAAGACCTACCCCAAAAGTAAGACCTCCCCCGAAAGACCTAGCTGCTACCCCCCCCTGTGCTTCTAATATAAGCCCTTTCTCAAAAATAAGACCTACCATGTCCTAGAGAAAGCTTCCATATTTAGAAAGGACATGGCAGAAGGTGATTTGTCACTTCTTCTAAGCCCAGAAATAAGCCTTAGTGCATTTTTCGCACCTAAAATTAATATAAGACAGTGTCTTATATTAGGGGAAACACGGTATTAATGTATAAACCTCAGGCAACATAAGTGAGTATACCCCTAAGTGACAAAAGTACAAATTGTGCTCAATTAGCAGGTACTGTTGAGATACCGCAACTACACAAATTCTGTGTACAGTCGATCTCACTGCATTTTTTCGGATTTCAAGTGTGAAAGAGCCCTAAGTAAGGGTGGCCATACACAAGTTATTATTTCCGTTTGATCGATCGATCAAAAATTATTTCCCGCACACTTTATCAAAAGTAATTGATCGTAAAATCGATCGAAAAAAGATCGGACATGTTGGAACTGTAGCACATCATACTAGTACCTCAATCGATTATTATGCAATTTTACTATGGAGCATGCGCGTGAATCGATCGTGTTTAAATTAAAACATTGAGTGAGGGTACGGTTGATTTACGTTCGATGTTAGATCGCAAACAAATCAATCCGTGTATGGCCAGCTTAAGGCTTTGGTCTTACATCACACTAGATCTTTTCCCCTAATAAATCATCCCCAACGTGTTCATTTGCATTTTATAAATAGATTCAGATGTGATCCCTATTATTGAGGCCACAAAGAATTCCATTCCACTGAATTCAATGTTGTCCTTTATTTTCCTGAATAGCAAAGCTTAAACTAGAGGGGATTGGAAGTATTTTAATACATGACCTCAAGTGTCTTATTAGGAGGTGCACATTTAACAAATGACTGAGGCCCATGGCTTCTGTGTGTCATCCATGTTGTATTAACACCATATATCTTGCCTTGTTTGTCGTGTCAGTATTATATCCCAGCTCTTGTCAGCTGGGGATTGTGCAAGTTGTGACCTGACAGTTTCATCGCCATAGCAAATGTGAAAAACAGATGTATTTTATAACATCAGATAAGGAATGTAAACCTGTCCATGCCTTTAGAGCTGTGTCCTAAGAAGGAGTTCAAGCTATGTGGTAATAGCGCCATTCCCCTCCTTCACACGTATATGAAGTACACATCCTACTGCCTGAAGCAGTCATACCAGTCTGATACTCGGAGTATCTGTAACACAGGGAGGGGTGTACAGACATCACACGCTGAGAGAAAAGAGCAGACATGAGGGAGAGACCTGCTGTCACAAGGCTGGAATGGCTGTGGCCTTTATTTATGTGGCCATTTCTCAGTGATAGCCCTATCATGATACATAGAGCTCAGCATATACTTCACAATATGTCTTCTTCAGACATATATAACCTGTATATGAACTCTAAGCTACCTAATAGCTGCCCAACCCACTCCCACAATGTACAGTATAACAATGTGTCAACAGTAGATTATAGACAGTACAAGTCAGAGTACTGGAATTTTTCAGTAAACATACCTTATATGTGAGAATTTTCTCCATGAACACAAATATTATATTTATACTTCATCTTTTCAGACTTAAGATGTGGCATCAGCATTCATTCTCATTTCATTTTATTGACTTTTTTTAAACAATAAGTCATTTCATTTTATTTCATTCTGATCCAGCTAGTAATACATATCCCACCTGATACCTGGTACGCACTTATCACTTTTACATAGGGTGACATGTATTGTACACATGTGACGTGTATTGTCATGCAGGTCTATTAGATATTTTGCTAAATTTTGGGACATTTGGTAACATGTGCATTGACAACCTTATTATTATTAACCCCCTGGGCGTTACAGGCTTTTCGTGCCATTTTTTATGGAATGAAAAGCCTTCCCTGGCAATCGCGGCGGAGTACACTGTACTCCGCCGCGATTGCCGGCTCTCCACCCAGCCCTCTAAACACTGCTGGTGTCAAATAGATGCAGGCAGTGTGTGGGGAGAAAAGTGGTGCCCCTCCATTAACATGGAGGCCAATGGTGACGCCAAACCCCTCCCCCCCCCGAACATATGGGGCCGGAAAGGCTCTGTGTGTCTGCAGCTCTGTAGAAGTGCTGCAGGCACACAAAAAGCTGGCGCTTGTGCCCGATCCCTGCACAAGCGCAGTTTGATTCTCGATCAAACTGTGCCCATACTGGCTTCAGGGATAACGCCAAGGAGGTTAACTTTCATTTAAAAGGCGCCAACATATTAAGAAACACTGTACATTAATAAACACAAGCTAAAGCTGGCCATACACATGTAGATTTTTAGACCATCAACCATACATTCGATCAGAGTTTTTGATAATTTTAACATAAATTGCTTCACCACATCACCAAAAGTGATTTCGATTAAAGAATGCCATGATACAAAAAAAAAGTTCCATGTAAATATTGGGATTGAACAAAAGTTGATTAAAACATTTTTTATCAGCGTCTTATAGAATTTACCAAAGTGTCTGATTACTTTTCGGCTTAAAATCAGGCTTGTAATCAAAGAGGTAGGGTAACAAAGTATACTATAGTTAGGGGGGATGGAACTGGCTAGCTGGTGATGTTGGGAAAAAGAAGATGGGTAGGCCAGACAAAACGGGTATGCTTTAGAGTTGGAACCAATTCTACAGCTACTATGGTAGCTTGGATTAGAAGCCCTAGGACCATGATTTCTTTTGAATTCTCCATTTGTTTTACATTTGTCACTACACAAAGCTAAAATACAATAAGAAATCTATAATGAGCGGAAAGAAAAAGAAAAGTCAAATGCATTAGGTCATCATAAGGGCTTGATTCCACTTGGGCAATCTCCCGCAGGGCGGAGATCATGGCCATATATCTGATGGGGCTCATCCCCACATCTGCGTCCACTGGGATCTAGAACGCGGGCTACCACATTTTGGATTGCAGGCTGCGGGCTGCGGCGCCCAAACGCCCCTGACGTGCCTATAGAGATGAATAGACGCAGTTAAAAATCACATCTCTATTCCTAGATTTTAACCACCCCCATTAACTCTCTATGGGCGCGATCAGGCAGGAAGTGGGGGGGGGGGGACAGGACAGGACATCTTGCCACATCCCCCTACTTCCTGCATGGAATCGCAGCAGCACCCTCATGTGGAGACGTAGCCTTGGGACTTTAAAATGTTCATTAAGTTTGTTATAGAGGCTATCTCTAGGATGGGCAGGTAAAATGAGCCGAGACCACAAAGTCACGGATTTGCATGACTTTCTACTAAAAACCTCTGATTATACTTTTTCCATCAGTTTATTTTTAATTGAAATTTATATTGTCCATGTATACTACTTTTCCTTTTAAGAGCTTCAAGTTTTATAATAATATTTGTTTTTAAAGTGCAGCAAAGTAAAAAATGTTACCCTTTTTAGACCATATTGATTACTTCTAAAGGCTCCCAAATTGCATACACTGAGCCTGATTTACTAAAGCAAATAAGCAAGAAGAGGGATAAATCTTTACTATAGGTTTAGATCATGGGAGTCATATGGATGTTTGCACATAGTGACCCAGATCTCCTACCTATTATATTCTGATCTCCAGTGTGTATAATCAGGCCTTCATTTTGCCTATAATATTTACTGCAGAATATGCAGGTCACATTAAGGGCTCTTTCACACTATAAGTGTTGTGTTTTTAAAACATGCATGTTTTTTTACTGCACTATTTTTTTACATAGACAACCAATCTTACTATTCACACTGCATGCGTTGCATTTTTAAAACGCCCTGCTGTATGCATTGTTGATAAATTTTTCCTGCATTTTTCATTGATTTGCTCAAAAACGCAAATGCAAACGCTTATGTAATGCAAAAAACGCATGCGTTTTTGTATATATGCAGAAACGCATGCCTTTAAAAAACGAAGTGTGAAAGGGCCCTAAATGCTGAACATTTACTATACTATGTGGACATTTAAAAACAAAAAAATATTTACATGCAGAGGTAGAATAAAAAGGCAGTTCTGTATTCTTTAATGAACATAAAAAACTATTTAATGGAATATCTGAGGGTCCTTTATATTAATTTCAGCACATCTTTGGCTGCTTTTTAGATACAATATTCCCAAACAAAACATTAGTGACTGGCTAAAGGTGCTCATACACGAGTCGATACCCATGGATCGATCCATGGCGAATCGATGGTGGACCCCAAAGGACTCTAAACTGCAAGTCAAAAGTCAAGTAGTTATGAATGGCATCTCCGTTTGAAGCTGGTAAGTAGAGATGGTGGAATTTTTTGACTAGCTGATTTTGTAAGCTGATTGCAAAGTCTCTGAAAACGGTATCATCACCAAAATTGCTGAACAAATAGAGAAGGGTTGTGGGAACATGTGAAAAAAAAATGTTTTGCTCTATCACATGAAGTATTTGCATGAATTAATTTTAAAATCAATTCAAATTTTTAACATTTTGACTTGACTTTGAACTTAATTTGTGCAAAAACTATGTCAGTGTCAGAGACATCCTTTTTTTTTTTATATACCTCCAACCCTTCTCTACATCTTCAGCAAGTGTGGTGATGACACCATGTTCAGGGGCTTTGCCTATTCAAACACAGGAATGTGTACCCATGTCCCCCTGGAATACCTTTGCGCCCCCCCCAGGGGGACCCACCCCCCAGTTTTGGAACCACTGCCTTATTTACATGTACACTTAATTCCATGAGCATAGCATTTGGTTGTTTGTGCTCAATTTCTTTAGTAAACCAGGCTCACTGTATCTATGTTATACACTGTATAAATGTTTTGTGGTTTCTATAGAGGGCTATTCATCACGATGTACTGTAATATATCATTCTGCTTATTTGCAAATGATACTTTTATGTATTCAATATGTGAAGAAATCTACAAATTGGCATAGCTATGAACACTGCAGTATGACTGATGACTTGTGTCATTTCATATTACATCCAAAATAATGGGTTAATGGAGTGACCCCTAAATGATATATTTGCAGTATTTTATTTACAGTGATGAATTCTAGCACTTGTCATAAAGATGGGATTTCCTGTCATTTTGATGGTGTGTAATGGGCAACGCTGAACGAACTGTCTAGACGTGCATTACTTTCATAAATATCACGTCAGCAATTAGCCTAAATGTACCCTGTGGGAATTTCTACTTGTATTCATATTATACACCAATGTTATTAAAAAGGATTATACGTAATATAATCATACTTATAAAAAAGTGAGCAAACAAATATCTGATTCATTACCACCTATTATAGTTTATAGCGTGTAATCTGACAGCAGTGCTGCTCCCTGCGGTATGTGCTATCTACAGGGCACAACTTCCTAGTAAGATCATTCTAGTAAGACTATTTATAAAGCCAAGAACAGACTGTTAGCCATAAAAATGGGTTATCATACACAAGTAATGCAATTTTTCTGGCTAACATATTTCTTTTAATAAAGTAGACTCTCACTTTTCACTTAAGATTATGGTGTCTCTCTATCTGTCGTTTTTAGACGCCTGGTTGCCTGGAAACATAAAATGCCCCTGCTATAAATATGGCTTTAACTCCCTGGTGTAACAGGCTTTTTGCGCCATTTTTAATGGCATTTTTATTGTAATCCGCCGTGATACCCCGCTCTCTCCCCAGCTTTCTACACACTATGGGTGGCAACTGGACGCTGGTGGTGTGTGCGGGCAAAATCAACGCCCCCTCCATTAACATGGAGGTCTCTGGTTCATCCCTTCACAGAGTTGTTCCGGCCCGAGCCTTCGGCATCATGGATGACTCGAAAGACTCGGCCCAGAACAACTCCGTAAGCCTGCAGTGAAGCAGAAACCGTGCAGGCTCACAGAGAGCAAACGACGGTGCCCGGGGCACGGGCGCAGTTTGATCCAAAATCAAATTGTGTCAGTACTGGCTTCGGGGGTAACACCCACGAGGTTAAAATGTAGATTACAAACTAGTAAAAAAAAAAATTGGTGTTCTAAAAAGGTAGGTTTGTTCTCAAGTTGAATTTGAATGCAAATTGCATAGAGTTTGGACAAATGTTTGTCTAAATGTCTACTAAGGAGAGACAACGTCCAACAATGAACATAAAGTATAGTACAAGCAGGCTTGATATTGAGTGAATGGGGAAGGTAAAAGGCCCCTTCCTTTCCCTCCTCCAGACTCAGATCTGGAACAGCCCCTTCCTCCTCTTCCTACAGACAAATGTGCACAAATCGAACACAGGCCCCTCCCTCCTCCTGCCTGCTTTAGTTGACAAAACACAGATCTGTAATGGCCCCCTTCCCCCTCCAGCCTCTGTTCTGCTGAGAAGTCAGATGAAGGTCCAACACTATAGCTTTGTGGTACTTCATGTTATTCTTGTTATAAACATCTTTTTTAGGCCAATTTAAGGCTTAGTTTATCCGGTTGGATGCGCTACATCCCAAAGCACCCATATCTCCAATGCAAGTCACTCTGGGAGCAATTATGGCCAGTTTTGAATTAGCTGAGCATCTTACATGAGTTGGAATTTTCTACACAGTGTGAAAGGGATTGGTTTTTATTGAGGGAAGGAGAGGTAATATGAAGTGTAGATAAATTATTTACCTAGCATAGAAAGCATGTGCATTCAAAAAACTCTAATCCAATGGCATTACAATCACTCTACTTTACTGAATTAAGCAAGAATTTATGGCTCACAGTAAATGGACTGATATAAGACCAATAGATAAGTCATCCTTCTGGTGAAGCCCGCCATCAAGTAACTTGCATGTTCTATGCTAATATTGTGGCAGAAAAGCATGATCGAGCATTTGCTGAGACGCTACTGTCTTGGAACTAGTGCATAGGTTCTAAGATAACAGAATTTTGCTTATCTAAAGTTTTTAATTTCTAAAATGAATGGAAATGGAAACGTGACAAATTTGTAGCAGTGTTTACTTGGGAAGATAACAGTTGATACATTTTACTGATGATAGGTTCACTTTAACTCCCACTCTCCTAGTTGGCATAACCTGAGCCTTTTGGAAACCATGTATTATAAATTACTTGTCTGTTTCCTTCTCCTCTCCTACTACATAGTCATTCCAGATCAAGGATTTGTGGGAAGATCCTTCCAAATAATCTTCTATGCTTTGCTTTCATTGATAACAATGATTTGTTCAGCATCACATAGGAATTTCTGCAGTTCTGCAGATGTTGCAAGTAATTTCATTGCTACAGAGTTCTCATTGAGCTTTTGGATTTAATCCAACATGGGAATAAATTTGGAATGGTTTCTAGATAAAAAGATGATAGTTTAAGAGAAGATAGAAAAAACCTAAACAACACTTGAAACATTTTAGGAGACCATCATCCTAAAACGGAATGGTTCACCCCATTATCTTATCTATGTTCCACCAAACATGGACAATATTTTCTAACACTACATACCTAATACTTTGGTTACAGAGTTGAAATACAGAGACATGCTGAAAGCCATCTACAAGCCAAGATTACTAAATGAACACACAATACAGACAGGATTTCCTTTTTTTCCATGCTGCTGTCAGTCAGGTTAAAAAAGGCCAAAGGGCGAAAACTTGAATATTATCGGGCGAGTGCCTTATGTCGCATGTCAACTGGCATTCACAGGCTTGTAAATGAGCCTGCATTCATCTCCTAGGCCAGTGGTTCCAAACTTTTCCTGCAGGGTCCCCTTTTCTACATAGGAACGTTATGGAGCCCACCCCCCGATTCAAACTGTACAGGTTAAGATTGAGTGCCATTTAACACTAGCTGCGTTTGCTTTGCAGTGTTGTGTACTAGTACTAGTGTGAAATGGCCCTTGAACCTTATTTGAAATACAACTCCTACAACTTTATTTGGTTTTCATACCAATCATGCAAAGACATGCATCAAATATACACACACCAATTATGCAGAAACATTAATAATTCACATAGAGACAAACACACACAGAGAAACACAGAGAGACACACATATTACATCCACTCTACTTACTGTCTGCAGTTACTCCATGGTTGGCTTTCTGCTTGACTCTCCCTCAGCCCTCTAGCTGCGCCCCCTCGAAATAACTTCACGCCCCCCGGGTTCACCCCCCAGTTAAGGAACCACTGTCCTAGGTCAAGAATTGAAGAAAACCCCAGTCCGCCTGTTTAAGCGTATAAAAAAAATACATTCACTTTTTTATGGGGTTTAAGGCTTCCTTATTTTCTTGCAATCAGTCATCACAATAGTTTCCTTTGCTGGTTGGCAGGCCAATGTATAATTCAATTTACGATTTATAATGAATCTGCATTCTTCAAGAGAAGGACAAACACCTGCCCAAAACCTGGGACCGTGGGACATAGGTGATCATGGAGTTAGTTCATTACCTTCCTTTTCATTCCCTTGGCAAAATTACATGTTAAATTTCATAGGTGAAAGGCAATGTTTCTATTGCACAGTTAACCTTCATAGTTGCATGACAGTTGTTGTTGAACAGTGAACAGAATGCATTTGATGACCAATTAAATCTACTTATTCTATACCGAAAATATTTCTGGGCTTTCACGTGGTAACAGCTTTCTTTGGGCTATGCAAATTGATCTAATTGAGTTTAGAATGAAGAGCTACAAAAAAATGTATTGGCCAATCCTATTATATTTTAAAGAACTCTGGTTAAAGAGCCTGGTTGGTCACCATGGGTAGAAATTCACTTTTCCTAGATTGGATGAAGATCTGGATACATTTTACTATTTATCTAGCAATCCACAATCTTTACAAATATTCCCTGGTACCAGCATTTACTCTGCTATATCAAAAACAGGTGATGACATAACATATCGGTAAAAAAAACGTTTTGCCAATTTTACTTTTTAAACAACTAGTTGGCAATAATTGGTAGTGTTGAGCAAGAATATTCAAAATTCGAATATATTCATAGAATATTTGACATTCTAGAATTCACAATATTTCGCAAATGTGCGCTCACATATTTGCAATGGTGGATATTCGTCATATTATGCTTAAACATTGTTTACCGGCATACATCACGCATATTTGTGCGCATTGCGAATGAATACAATATGCTTGTACTGGCTAAGATCACAGAAGAATGAAGAAGAGAAGCTATAAAGCTGCATCACAAATCATTGCGAATCTTTGCGAACAGGCAAGCAGGATGGAATGGAGTAGTCAAATCTAATTTTATGAATTTCAAATGTTTCTTTGTATATTCGCGAAATAACGCAAATTCAAATATGCCATATGTTGCTCAACACTAATGATGGGTAGCATCTTGGTTTTCCTAGACTGACCTAGAAGATTTAAAAGGTAGAACTCTAAAAGGTTTACACATATTCTTTGGTAACTGTATTTACTCAGCTACATCAATTCGGTTCAGGAATCTGAAAATAATAGTTATGTCAAAGACAACAGCGGTAGGAAAACACAATCCCTTAACTTCAGACATTACATCACTGGCAATACTTCCAGTTCTTGTGTGCCAAGAAGCATAGTTTAAAAATAAGTCCCCATATAGATGTCAGGACAACAGACAATGTTTAGCTCATGATTATTTGTGACTCTTTGTCATTCTGCACTTATTACACTACCTAAATATTTCCACATCATTATAAAAATCATAATAAACAGATAATAATTGTTAAATCCGAAACTGGGTCTTGACTTTTACGGAACTGAAAGCAATTGATGCAGTGAGGCAGGAAGGAAAATTACATGGTTCACTTTTGTCGACAGACAGACAGACAGACCGTACTGTGTAGGGTTATTCATCTTTAAAGCTTCACTACCTAGTAATATATTTTTACTAGACTCCAAAAAGAAGAAGTTATGTAGTAAAAGCTTTACACATTCACAATATACACATCTAAGAAATATGGTTATGGGAACAAGCAGATTCGATACTTTGAATTTGTAGATTATCATAGTTGACTAAAAACTTGACTAGATAAAAGTCTGGGCCCAAAGCTAATGGCCCACAAGCTTCTCTACTAGTAAAAACAATTTTCAAAAGATGTTGGTTTACATTAGAAAAACCAAAAGCCTTGATTAAATGAGTGATGAACTAGTAACTTCACTCATTATCATTAGTACTGAGTTCAGATAAGGGTATACCTGATAATAAGCTGTGAACAAAGATTACAGTTATGTAAAATGACTATGTGAGCAACATTTATTAACTTATGAAAGAATTTTTCAGATCCTCAGTTATCCATTGCCCACTATGTTTATGCTGCATGCAAATATACATTGTTTTCAACATGATGTATCACCCTAAATGTAATAATGCATTGAGGGCAAATGACTTTAAGATGTTGAGTAGTGTTGATATTCAAAAAAAATTCACACATTTTATTGAGAATATTGTCACTTCAAGATTTCGCGAAGCTCTCAAATATAGTGCTATATCTTCGTTATCATGAAAATTCAAGATGTTTTGATTCACAACTACAATGCATTGTATTTGCAATATGCGCATGTACAAGCAAAGATTTGCGCAATGAAGATAATACATTATTCATTGTTATGTGATAGTTTTCTGGGGAAAGTACAGTGCATTGTATTTGCACAATCGGCCGCCGCTCGGTGTGTGTATGGCAGCCTTAACTCTCGCTGATAATGAAGGTAAAATGTTTGTTGTCAGATAGAGACGCTTGTATAAGGGAAGGGAATGGATTGCCAATAGTCAGGACTGAACTGTAAAACATTGGAAAACCACTGTCATTCAGCTGAGGCGACCAATACTTAGATTGTTAGCTTCAACTTTACACACTACTATGAATTCCAGGGAAATCCTGAATCATGTTTTGAAGTGACCCTTCGCCCTCCTCTTCTTGGAGCCTCCACTGCCCTATCTTCAGCAGAAGATCAGAACACTAAAGCTTGGCACACAGGGGTATCTGTAACAAGATTGAATACAATCAATTAAACTTGCGCGCTCACGGTGATTGAGTACTCTAATCTGTTTACAAACCTACCAGTGTGTGCCTTCCTTGGGTGGGATCAATAGAGCCGGCTCGGAGGAACTTGATTGAACGGGGTTCCAACATGTTGAAAAGATCCCGTCAATCTCCAATACTTGCATGGAGACATCATGGAAAGTATTAAAACTAGCTGCGGCTCTTGCCTCCTCCACAGCGTCGGCTGTCAGGTGAAGGGGACCGGAGCCAGCACTCCTCACTTGGAAGCTGTGTGAGACAGGCTGCTTCTCCCCAGCTTGTGGCGTGTTGTAAATCCACAACTGCAAGCTGGGGATAATGGGTCCCCATTGAACAGGAATCGATGTGCCCATTTGGTTGCATGTCGGACTTGATTTCTGTTCAATGATCCCCGATCAAGTCACAGCGTTGGTACCTAGCTTAGGAAAAAAGCAGCAGCATCTTTGCCTATACCCCTTCTCTGCTTTAATGCCATACAGTGTTGGTTTCCTGGCCAGTAGTTCTGTGGTTAGTTGTATGTCGCCTTGCTTTCCTTCAATGGATGGATCAATAATCATTAGCAATTAACATACAGAGGAGTCGGAGTCGAGGGGAGTCGGAGTCGGAAAGAATCTGAAACTGAGGAGTCGGAGGCGGGGAATTTATCGACCGACTCCACAGCCCTGAAAAATACTGTAAACAATTTACATTTCGCAAAGAGATCGTTGCTAAACAATTAATCATGTGACCAATGTGGTGTGTGGTAGAATAATAGATTGATGTTAATAATTACGTTTACATCAAACAAGCCGATCACATAAAAGTCAATGAGACTAATGTTTTTTTTGTACGGTTAACAGGATCATAAAAGGACAGGTGTTCTTAAACCGACCTGAAGAGCAAGGTCCGATCATATTACACATGCTGCAGTGTTAATCCCAAAGGATTGATACACATCTTTTCTCCCCTAGCATAGTAAACAATAGAGAGTTGCTTGGACAAATGGAGTAAACAAAAGGAGCTTCAAGCATGCAAGTGATTCTGGGGTTTATTATGGAGAAGTCGCAATCTAATGCTAGATAGATGGATACAGAATTCACCGACAGTATCACCTGAATTTAAGACTAGAAAAAGACAGGATCCATAATAATACATGTAAAGCCCCCCATAATAATACATATAAAGCCCCCCATCTGTAGATCCATACAATTTTTTAGATCTACCAACAACTAGTGATGGCGCGAACCCGGAATTGATGTTCGCGAAAGGTGAACGCGAACCGCGAGCGAACCCATAGACTTTAATGGGCAGGCGAACATTAAAAAAACAAAGGGACCCTTTCTGGCCACAATAGTGTTGGAAAAAGTTATTTCAAGGGGACTAACACCTGGGCAATGCACATGACAGAGGGAGATCCATGGCAAAACTCCCAAGAATTTTTTTTCACGCAATAAATCAGCACGAAGGATTTCTACATGATAGTCAATGGGATTTGAACATAAGAGGGGAGCTGGAGAGCACTAAACAACATGGTTGGTAAATGCCTGTGTGAATTCCACCGTGAAAACAACCTGTGAAGATCTGCTTTCCACGTTGCCTACAGCTTAAAAGGTGAATTTTAATTTTATGGAGGACAACTGGTGGAGATGGACAGTGTGGAGGACACTGGGGGAGATGGTCAGTATGGCGGACATGGTGGTGATGGGCAGTGTGGAGGACACTGGTGGAGATGGACAGTGTGGAGGACACTGGTGGTGATGGTCAGTGTGGAGGACACTGGTGGTGATGGTCAGTGTGGAGGACACTGGTGGTGGTGATGGTCAGTGTGGAGGACACTGGTGATGATGGTCAGTATGGCGGACACTGGGGGAGAGGGACAGTGTGGAGGACCCTGGTGGTGATGATGCAGTGTGGAGGTCACTGGGGGAGATGGATATTCCCCATGGATGGATGGATGGTATATTCAGTTGAAGACTGTAAGATACACACAGAACATGCCCTAGCTAATGGTTCCCTAAGCCGCGCTCTCTTTCCTAACTCTCTCCTTCTTCAGCAGAATGTGTAATGGCGTCCTGTACTTGATATGTTATAGGGGGCGTGAGGGTCTGTGAAGGTGAGGGGTGCATTGGCTGGATTATGTCTGGCTGACTGTGACTCACAGGGGTCAAAGTTTCTGCAAGTTAAAAGATGGGGGCAACCGAACTCGCCATATGTTCGCGAAACATGGGCGAACGCGAACATGCGATGTTCGCCGGAATATTCTCCGGCGAACAGTTCGGCCATCACTACCAACAACTATGTAGTGCCGGGTCCTCCCTGATAGAACATAGTGATTGAGAAAGGTCCTCATATTACATGGTTAAAACAAAAGTTGATTGTACACAAATTGTATGGTAAGATTGTAAGGTGTATGGGGGCTTTAAGCATTACAATTACATACAAAATGTATCTCATTTCCTTCCCTATATTAACTTGGGGGCTTTACTTCTGTTTTAGATAAATAGAAAAGCAAAAATGAAAATGCTCCTAATTTAGGGTCCAAATACAGATTTGGAAAGAGACTCAGAACTTGAAGAGCTCACACTATGTTCCAAGCTTCTTCCAAAAACACAGTGTCTTCTCTATTGAGACCAGCATTCCCATTCATCAAGCCAGAGAGATAACGCCAACTGACAGATTTATAAATCAAAGGTCAGCTATTTCTAGTCAAGATTATAACCAACTCATGGGGCTTACACAAATTATAAATACTAAAATATTTGCAAGAAGAATACTGGAAAAATATAAAGATAATTTTTCCCCCCAAATTACTAACTCCTCACTATGTGCAAGTGGCATTTTCTAAATCTAAATTTTAAAGTGGGACAATAGTGGGAAATTGCATATGCAAGGAAGAGTCCCAGATGTTTCTAAAGCTGGGTATACATGGCTTGATTTTCCGTCCCATCAACTTCAAAAACTATTGTTTTGGAAAAGATAATGTGATTGATTCACATCCAATTGATTCCTTTCCTCTGTGCGCATGCTTCATATTATTATCGGATTCAAATTGAAATACCTAGAAAACATGTCAGATACTAGAACAATCGTCTGAAATTTACCAACATATTGAATCACTGCTTGGTCGATTTTTGTTCAGTTTGGATCATTTTTGCCTGATGGATTCAGCCAAAAAGGAAATGATTTTAAAACGATTATAGCCGAACGAAGGGAAAAATTTTAACCAGTATGGCCAGCTTTAGTGATGTCAGCAGTAGTGATGATCGCGAATATTCGGATTCCGAATATTAATCGCAAAGTCGGCAATTCGCGAAGATGGTAAATATATTGCCGAATATTCGCAATTCCGGATATTCAGTATTTTTTTTCCATTACACATGCCTCTCAATGCAAGTGGACAAATGGGAAGGCTGCAACAAGAGCTTAGCAACACTCCCTGCGACCATCAACAGTTTTTAAATCAAATATTGGGGTGATGCGACTATTGTGAAAATCTGCACTTTTGAAAATTCACACACAAATTCGCGCCATGTTAAACATATATTGCGCGCGTGAAATGCGCACAAAAAACTGCCGATATTCGCAATAAAAAAAAACTCTGAATATTGCCGAATGCCAATATTTTCTGAATGTTTTCCGAAAAATTTGCGGCATGCCACGAATACGAATGTTACCTATGCCGCCCATTACTAGTCAGCAGCAACTCATATATTATAGGGTTAGGGTTTTGTGTCAATAGGCAACTGCATCTGACTTTAACTAGTCATACACGGTTCGACTATTACATGATTGATCTTAGATTAAATTGACTTGTGCGATTGATCATCAGTCTACCAATGATCAATTGTAACACCAAACAGTGTGATTGATTCAAAAATTATAGATTCCTTTTCTTAAGTCTGTAGTAGATAGTACAATTAAATACAAATTGATGGCTACCTTTTCACTCACTTATTGTGCTCAGTTCGAGATGCTTCTGAGACCGAAATTAATTTACTGGTGCCTCTCACCTGCAGTTCAAATTTTCCTAAACTAGAGCTGACCTCCTTCCCACCTTTAAGTTGCATCAACATGCTTTTTTGTGAGTTCTAATGCCAACATAAGGCTTTTGCTCACTTTGGTCAGTACACTTCCCTTGTGGCATGTTTTGAGGTCATTTAAAAAAAATGTGTTCATGTTCATGTTGTGCCCCCATTAATTTTTTTAGTAAATGCTGGTGCAAGCAAATGGCATGGCAAACCAGCAGGGACATCAAAGTAGCCATACACGTTTAGATCTGCGGCCGATTTTGCCGCAGATCGACTGGCATGCGCGTGCATGCCAGGCGATCTATCACGAAATTGGCTGCAAATATAACGGTCAGGAAATTGATCTAAGAAATTACAGACATGTCAGTAATTTCTTACCCATTACAAGGGACCAGGGACCGGCGGGAGATCGGCAGCACATCTAAACCTGTGTGCCCGGCTAAAGTCTCCTATATATTTAGCGTGTTCATATAAAATCACACATGCAGACAAACGTCCACTTTATTTACAACACCTATCCAGTTGCTAGCGCTATCTTTCTAAATGTAGGGGCTTCCCCTCTCTTTATGTCTCCTCCCAGTGGAACACGGAGTGAAAGGGCATCTTTTAAACATAGCCGCACCATCTAATTTAGGCAATTTTAGAGACATTAAAATTGAAAAGTGAACTTCTAAACCTTATTTGACTGAAAAGAATAACTACAAGCATGAGAAAAAGAAAATACACCCTCTTTCAATCGCAAAGTTTTAAATATAAGGGCATAAAAAATCATCTGGTCCTTTACAAATTATGCATGGAATTATTTGAACAATTTTACTTCATGTGTAAAACAACACACAACAGATTTTTTTATTTATCTATTTGAAATATTTCAAGCTAAAATGATGAAGGAATGTGTAAAAATTTATGTAAACCCCATTTATTATCTTGTAGAACCATGTTTACATGAGCATGAATTGTTTTCTGTTTGGCTTCATCAGTCTTTTATAATTTCAGGCCACTCTTCTTTACAGTACTGCTTCAGTTGGCAATTTGTTTATTCTTATTAAGGTCCCACAACAGCATTTCAATAAGATTAATGTCTGGACTGTGACTGGCTTATTGCAGCACTTTGATTCTATTCTTTTTTTAGCCATTTAGCTGTTGTAGATGTTTTGATATGACCATTGTCATGTTGCTTCATGAGACTCTAACTTAGCTTTAGATGACACATAGATGGCCTCACATTTGACTTTAGAATACTGTGGTATACAGGCGAGTTCGTGCAAAACTAAAAATGTACTTTGCGGATTAGTCTTCTTTAATTTACAACAGACATGAAAATGAAGTGACAGTATTTCTTCTTGATAAAAAGCTGCATTTCTCTGAACTACATGAGTAATTATCCACTCCACCCAAATCTGTTACACTCCTGGAACACTATGCACAAAACCAATCTGCTGAGATTTAACCCTTTACCTGTCAAACTTACTTTTTAACAGCCACAATAAAACAAAATAAAGAAAATATTCACACGCTCCCCAAAAAATTCAGTTTGTAAACCAGTGGATCTGAGGACTAGATCCGTTTTCTGTAAAACCTTGCATTTCTATTATGTGTTCTTCTATTGCATTAACAATCTTTTTTTTTACGAAGATTTAATCAACACAATAATATTGCTGCGTTTCTTATGAATTTAATTTATAAAAATGGAAAACCAGTCTATACACGGTAGTTTAATTTTAAATAAGCGACACAAAAAAAACTTTTTACAATGTGCCCTGATGTGCGACTGTAGGATAGCACAATATTATACTTAAAAGCTTCGTACAAAACCTACAAAAATAGCTTTGAAGCTTATATAAAAGGAAGGGAAAAAATATACTGCTAGATCATG
Source organism: Ptychadena robeensis (assembly GCA_036250615.1). Taxonomy (NCBI): domain Eukaryota; kingdom Metazoa; phylum Chordata; class Amphibia; order Anura; family Ptychadenidae; genus Ptychadena; species Ptychadena robeensis. The sequence continues at coordinate 122,846,985 of CM070036.1, forward strand.
ATTATTTCAGCTGATATGGGTAAAGAAATATGAAAAGGGAAGGCGACACTGGCTGACTTTTGTGATACATCCCAACCTTCTGAGATAGGAAAGAGAGACACCTTCAGACACGGAATTTGTATATAAAGGAAAACCCTTTCCCCAAACACAAAACAAATAAAGTACATTAATTATCACCCAAACCCAAACTCAAACTCAAAAATTACAAAATCTTTTTTTCATTCAGAAAATGGAAAATCTTAGTCATGAATTGTACATTCATGGGTTCATCTCCTTTGCCTGAACCAGTTCTTCGTAAACAGAGGACAACAATCCCAAAAAAGCCCAAATCTTTAACTAAGTGACCGCTTCACGGTCCCCCTGAAAACCACTTTGTGGTCCCTAAAAAGCCCAATGACTCAAGTTTGACAACCACTTGTTAGAGAAATATAAAAGACTTTCAGAGGTAAAGAGTACTTCTACTTACTTTTTATATACTGGAGATGAATGATAAGTATTTGGGGAAGTAAAATGGGTTGGTTTAAGAGAATGCCTAGGCATTACACAAACCTCCATCTTCCCCTCTAGAGCATCATTTGTTGTTCTGCCCTCCTTTCCAAAAAATAAGCTTTTGCTACTCCTTCTAACATCAGCATCTGCTCCTATTGACATAACCCCACCAGAACATTATCTCCGATGATCTCTTTCTCTTCAGTACATTCTTTTTACTGGGCAAGAATCAATGTGACGAGACCAAATACGGTAATGTTGATCACGAATATTCTAATCTTATCTTTATCTTCCTAATGGCAAATATTCAAGATTTTTTACATAAGTACCCAGAATTACATTGCGCCTGCAAAGGGCCCCCATACACCTTTAGATTTCTTGTCAGATTTCCTTTAGATTTCCTTTTGTTTTACCAAATTGTAATATGAGGGACCCATGTAATATGAGGGACTTTCAAAACCCTCAAGTCTACCTGTGTTTAATCGCAGAGGACCCTATACTACATAGTTGTTGGTTAATCTAAAGGATGTCTGACAGAGAGATCTAAAGGTATATGGCCAGCTTAACCCTTCAAAACAGTTCATTCTAGTTTGGATCTCAGACTGGTTCAAAAGTCAATAAATCAAGGTTTCCCTGAGTATAACAATTATTTTACAGGTTTGTAGCAATCCACACAGCTACTTTTTTTACTGTTCCTGTACATATTACAAGCTCTCATAAACATTGATAATAAAGTCATCATTTCACTGTTTCAGCAAAACAAGAAAGATGGATTCAGAGCCTAAAGTTAGTTCACAGGGCCTCTGCCAACAATTATTTCCATTGTCTCCTCTCCCCATCATGCTCTGTACATCCCACAAGTGATGGGAGGAAACAGCTAAGAAATATACTGTCTAGACTGTCCACAATGTATGCAGCAGTCACTGGACAACAAACAAGTGTTGTCCAGATAAAAGTATTTGTCAGTCTAGAAATAAAGATATCACTGTAAAACAGGTTCACGTCAGGACGGGTGAGTAATGACTGCTTTCAGTGGAGCACATTCACACAGTTAATTGCTCTCTAAACATTATTTAAAGAATTAACATGCTTTAATGTGAGCTCATTCTCCTAAACCCCTTTATGGTCTGTTACTAAGAGCACAACAAAACACATCCTGCATGGCATTGACTTTCTTTTAGATTCTCCCTTTTTCATAGTTGGTCTGTCCATTCTCTGATTTCTTGGACTCTTGGACTAAAAGCCTAGTCTGGGTTTAAGAGAAGTCTTCTCAATCATTAGATCCACTTACCGAATGTACCATACTTATACATAATTATGTACAGACTACATAACTGCAAATGTACTCTTTTCAGTAGACCTGGACCAAAAGTTAGGGAGAAAACTGTGTGTTGTTGCAGTATGAGAATTAAAGCCTTTCAAGCATTTTATCCTGCTTCTAATGCTAATTTATTTTTAATAGAAGGTTGTTAGCATTAGCAGGTAATGTAATTGAATCGTTAAGCAGAATTTACCCAGTCAATGAACATTTGTTCCCATAATTATGTAAACAACAGTTGCATGTTGCATTTATTAATTCTAACATTAGTTTGAGAAAAATAATAGCAGGTAATAGAAATTAGTGAGAAGGTTCACAAGACTACATAAGGCTTTAAATAGGGCACCTCCAAACTATACAGCCAGACCAGAAATGGACAAACTATGGCCTGTGAGCCTTACTGGACCATGGTAACCCATAAAGCTAGCCATACACGGCACGGATTCCCTGGCTGATCGATTCACCATCCGATCGATTCCGGCGATTCCGCCGGGATCCTCAGGTGTGATCGATCGGCCAATTAAGGAATCCGATCGCTGCATACCACCTTGTCCTGCCGGATCCGTGTCCGATTGATCACCTCCCGGAATGCAACTCCCGCTGATCTGGACAGAATCGGACCCGAAAGACCAACATGTTGGTTCTCTGGCGGATCCGATTCTGAGCCCCCGATCGGTCGGACCCGATCGGACGGACAAGGTGGGCTGCACGGGATTCCGGCCCGATCGTTTCGCGTGCACGCGCCCGGAATCGATCGGGCCGGAATCCGGTGCAAATCCGACCCGTGTATGGCAGCCTTAACACGAAAAGTTTTCCCACTTCAGATATAGACAATGAGTAAACCAAATATAGCATCTACAATTAAACATATACCCATTGCACCTGGTTAAGAGTAAATGACATACTATCGACCTTGGATATTATTTTCTCAAGGGTGCCAAATAGCTTTTAACCAAGATTACCACTGTACGGCGCTAAGCCACTACTTGGGTTCCATAGGGGTAGCTAGATGGGCAACAACTGCAAGCTTTCTTTGATTGTATTTATGTATTGTTGTCCAATTTGTCTTATACAATGTAATTAATAGAATTGGTCGAATACTTCCTGCACGCCTTTCCTGAAGAAGCCCAGTTTGGGCGAAACATGTTGAAAGGAAGAAAGTACGGACAATATATTGTGGTAACTTTGATTGTAAAGGTTGTTGATCAATTTGTAATTATTCTTGATGATACATTCTGTATTATTTGGTGGTCACATTGGAAATAAAGTCGTCTTTCTATTTTTACGTTATGATTCTAGTGCCTTAAAAGCCCGCTATTCAGTGTTATGCTATTTTACAAGTATAGCATCTATTTACCCCATCTCTAGCTTTGCAGAATGTTGTTGACTGGTAAACTACAGATGTTCTTAGCATTTTGATAGAGGAAACAAGAACTATCATCATCATCAAGAACCAACATTAAGAAAACAGGCCCAAATAATCACTCCAGCAGCACAGTTAAATCCAGAGTTCAATGTACATGTTTGATAAATGAGACATTAACCACAATTATTTGACTCTCATTTATATAAATGTTCCTCATTTATTTTAATAATAAGCTTACTGTAACTGATTTGAAAAATACTAAGTCCACATAGCTATAAAACAAATGAGCCATTACAGTCTGGCAACAATCTTTATATTTACTTTTTTTGCATTTGTCTTTCTCAAAGGTCTGTTTGCAGTACTCTAAGGTCTTGCTGTAGGTTTTTTTTTTGGACTGTGGTATTTGTATTACAGTTAACCAGGGCAAGAAGATACGTTAGAATAGCAAGTTAAAGAAAACCTTGTGTTGGCAGCATAACACAAGAAACAAACATTATTGGTACACAAAATGGACATGGCTTTTAGTATGACTCCAGAAATAAAACACAAGAAAGCTTCCACTATAGTCAATGTTTTGGTGTCCTTAAACCTTGTCCTTTGGGTGTCATGGACAAGGTTTACGGACGCAGCGACAGCGCACCCCTTTTAAACCAATATGCCTCATGTCACAGCAATGACGATGTGGTTGTTATTGACAAGATGCGACATGTTGTGGGGTATGATGCGCTTGTGGAGATTGGCCCATTGTAAATAATAGGTTGTGTCTGACACACACCGAAATCGAAAATCAACTGTAGACATTTTTTTATTAATCATGAAGGTTGGCCTGTGACCAAGTCCAAGTCTTTCATTTTGTCCCACTGCGTGTTTGAGTTTCACATCCACTGCTGTTAGACATAGGGGGAACACCATCCTTTTTACCAACATGGCACCTTACAGGGCAGCTCCATCTCACTGCAGTTATTCATTTAGTGTAGTTTTAATCATGTTTATTATTAAAATATTGATGGGATTAAAGTAAGCACTGTTTGCACATTGGATTAAAGTTGTGCAAATGCCTCCCAGCAATCCTGTTGGTGAGGACACAAGGGTCTAAACAGAACATAAGATTTTATTTTTTCTTCAAGAAAGAAACGAGTATTGAACCTCTCAAGTATAAAGAGACACCATAGAAAAGGGTCATTTTAAAACTTCCTACTGTCCAATGTCATAGTTTTAGCTTTCATGTGATCTTCAGAATTAACTTTAGGAAAATACACTGTAGGTTGTGCTTAGGGGCCATAAAATTGTTGAGGAACGCAATGACCATCCTATACAGCTACTCTAGAGAACTGGCCTTTTTCATGGGAAGTTTACAACCTGAGTCATAATATAGAATCAGAAAACACAAAAAAAAAAATGTAAACCTTTTAAGAAAGATGATTCATACGAGCATAGACTAGCAGCCAGGAATAAAAGCCAAATGTAGGTAAGCCTTCTCTAGAAAAAAACGCAACAAATTAGAAACTCCACTCATTCCAAAAAATACAGGTATCTGTGTTTTTCTTGTCTGCCATGATTTATTGATTTTGTGCCCCTATTTCAGAATTTCTAAAAAAACAGAACGTACAGAAATGGTATGAAATGTATGTCCTGGTGCCACTCAGAAAGAAAAAAAACTGAAATTTCACAAATTATATCACAAATATAAATAAAACAAAAATCGAATAAACCCAATGTAACTCTTCTTAAAAAACATTTTTTTGATTTTTAAACCACTAGTGGATGTCTACCAGACTGAGTCTGTTTAATTAAAACATCTGTATTAATCTGTATTAGGTCCAATTGCTTCTGGCAGGTGGTGAATTTTGAGGCACCTCTTTACTTTCTACGACCCAATCCTATAACACTCTTTACAGCACTAAGCTAATGGGGACCATTGGGATTGAGAACTAGGCCCTTGGCTCCTGGGTTACAGGTGACATTTTTGTTTAATGCAATGTACCAGAAATATCACCAAACTGCATTTCAACAAACTACATATGAACTCATACATTGAAAAGCATCCATTAGTAAAACCTACACTAAACAGTATATATATATATATATATATATTTATATATATATTTATATACACAAAAGTTTATCCTAGTCAACAGTTCATTTTAAGCTGAGTATTTCAAATTGGACTACATTTTACACAAATGTAAATAATGTTGTCCATCATTTTGGGTAAATATGAAAATCTAGTTGAATTTGATATACTTTTACAAACCAGCTAAACCAAAAACAAACACACAATACTTATAATACATAAGAGTACAAAATGATGTCAATAAGGTTAGACAGCAGCTCAGTGACACATCTATACTGCAAGCTGACAGGACATCAGAGAAAGGATTTAAAGCTCCCTCTGTGTTTGAAATGCATAGCCAGCAAACCACAGCTGGTTTGATCTCACTAAATAGCGTGCTGATTCACAGACTATGTTGTGGACGAGGCTAAACCCCATGCACGCTACACCACTCTCATTTAACTAAAAAACATGTTTGTGAATACAAAGATAAATGGCGCAGGTGCTTAAAATGGACACATTATTAAAACAACTAGGCTTCAAATCTTCAAATCTTTAATTCATATCTAAAGAATATGAATTTTTATATGCTGGCAACATATGAAAGAGAAGGGGGTTTAAGAGGTTCTTTCCCTTACCAAAAGAGACAATAACTTAGCCAGAGACCTTAAAAATGCGTTTTACACCCCTGTGGGGTACAATTTATTTGTTACATTCACAAAAGGGCAACACGGTGTGACAGGAGAAAACGGGGACCACGGTGTAGGAGGTCCTCGTCTCTTCCTGGCTTGGCACCTTTTTGTTGAAGTATTTTGCATTATTCCGCTGTATTGAACTAATTGACAAACGGTGTTGCCCTTTTGTGAATGTAACAAATAAATTGTACCCCACAGGGGTTTAAAACGCATTTTGAAGGTCTCTGGCTAAGTTATTGTCTCTTTAGGTAAGGGAAAGAACCTCTTAAACCCCCTTCTCTTGCATATGTTGCCAGCATATACAAATTCATATTCTTTAGATATTCACAAAAATCCTCAGTAGATGAGGTGGGGGGAGTTTCTTTTCTACTTACCGTGTCTTCCATGGTTTGGCCAATTAATATTCGTTTTTATACAAATCTTTAATTCATGTAAATATTCATACATTTGTTAATGTAACGTTATGCCCCAAAAAAGCAGCTAAGAGGTAAGACAAATACCTTGATGAACCACTTTGTAATTGCACAACCTGCAATGCCATCCAAATGTTCAAATAACTAGGAAAGTGTGTTTGCTCCTATTTCTCTATCAATCTATCTATTAAAGTAATACATCTGTAATGGAGTTAAAGATGAGTTAACTGACAAATACTGACACTAAAAGATACATTTGCACTGAGCTTCCCAGTTCTAAATAAAATATTTATGTTTGTTATACATTTGCACTAAGAAACACAACAGTAAAGTCTAACAGATGTTTTGACTAATGTCACTATAGGGTCCTGTAGTGGCACTCTGGTGCAGTATCTATAAAGCTCCCTGGGTTGCCACCTACAGTTTTCCCTTCATAGAACTACATATCCCATGAACTCTTGTGGTCATTAGACTCCAGGCATATGCCACATCACAGAAGGACACTAGTTAAAAGTGGCAACATGTGGAGCTCCATAAATGTGGACAAGGCTTCCACTGCACGAGTGGAAGAGGACTCTGTGCTGAATTTGAAGATCTATACTAGGGAACACACGTAGATAAGTATGATTTTTTTTAGGGTATTTGGGAGTTTATTTTATGGAATACAATTTTTCTATAGGGTTTAATAACCCTTGAAAACTATAATCTGAATCTAATCAACCACAAAAAGAATTAGGAAAGCAAAGCCTGTAGTAAAAAACAGAGTTTAGAATGGCAAGGAACTCAAAGATTAGAAACCTCGTGCCAGTGACATGAAAATGTAACAACTTACCAAAATAACCATGTTTTTTTTTCAGTGACTTAATTGGTCCTTTATTCTCAATCAATGGTTGATATTTATGTTGAACGAATCATTCCCTATTGAAAATCTAACTAAGATTGCTTTTGTGTATGACTAACCTAAAAATCTTTAGCAATCATTTAAAGATAAACAGTGAAGTTGGAAATGCAGTTGAATGCCTTTATTCCCAGTGGGTCATTGCTCTTTATAAATCAATCATTACCCAATGTGTAACATTCAATTACTAGGGAAATATATTTCTATAAGAAGGTAAAAAAAAAACCATATCCAATACATGTGCATTCCACAACTTCATGCCAGACAGGACTCAGCTAAACTTAAACATGGACAACTTTCTTTCACCTCTCCACAGCCACAGGCAAAACATGAGTAGCGGAGTGCTTCAGTATATAGAAGTTGTAGGTTTATCATTCCTTAAAATGAAGACATTGAATAAAACCAATATGTGGTTTAGATAAGGGGTGTTAAACCCTGGCCCGGGGCCAAATCTGTCCCGCTGTATAAGTATATTTGGCCCACTAGATAATTTAAATTTTTTTATCTTTGCCGTAAGCCCCCCATACACGCTTCGATTTGTGGGTGATTTCGCACTCACGGCAATCAATCTGATGTGAAATCTGCCACAAATTGAATACTGTATATACTTGTGTATAAGCCGAGTTTTTCAGCCCAAAAAATGGGCAGAAAATGCTCCCCTCGGGTTATACTCGATTCAGCCCAGGGTCCACTCACTTCAGCTGAATTTCCATGCTTCCCTCTTCAGCGGCATCTTCTCTGAGCTCCGTGTTTCCGACAGACAGCTGATGTCATGTAAACAAACTCCACACTGCCACCTGGTGGCCGGTTACTAGTTCAAATACAACACTCCATAGCCTATGGTTAAAAAATGAAAATAAGTTTCCATTCTATGTATTGGTCCCAATAATAATAATAAATGGAAATTTATTTTTATGTTTAAGTCATAAGAATTGCCTTGCAAAACCCATCCTGTAATAACAATAATCCTGTGTTCTCTTTATTGAGGTTGGGGCACTAAGATTAATCCTGTTTGATATATTCCTAGGGGCAATGGTGCTTTCTCTATATTTTATTTACTTAACTATCTGGCTTTGCATTTCCTACCCTCGGCTTATACTCGAGTCAATACGTTTTTATAGATAAAATTAGGTACCTTGGCTTATGCTCGGGTCGGCTTAAATTCGTCCATAAATCAACCCTGAAATCGATCTAACATGTCCGGTTAACATCGACATGTCTGTAATGTTAAGATCGATCTGCTTACTTTGGATGGGGACCTGTCAATCTGCTGGGAGATCAACGGAAAATCGAAACGAGGGCTTTAGATGTGTCTTTTATTTTACATTTGATGTTACATGTTTTATAGTATTACATTTAGCCTATTCTACATTCAATATTTAAGCAAAACTTAAATTTGTTTGCATATGAAAAAATTTAATAAAATAAAATTATATCCCAAAAGAAATTGTAGAAGTTTTCAAGCCTTGTCCATGACTTTGTCCATGTTGGCCCTCTCTGTGTTTGAGTTGGATGCACCTGGTTTAGATGGGTTTTTTGTTTGTATTCCTTGTATGAATTTATTTATTGAATATGAACTATGCAGTATTCACAGGCGAATGGGCCAGCATTGACAGCTCTTAAAGAAAAGTATAGGCTGTTATATTTCCAAAGTGTCTGATGTCCCTGGATACATTTAAAGATATTTTCTGTTATGGTTCATGGGCGTATGAAATTCAGAATATTATACCAAAGGCAGGTGTGATTGTTCCAAAGTTGTTAGCTGAAAATACCACCCCATACATCATAAAAATCAGTACACAATTTGTCGGTTATTAAAGTCACTTATTAAAATGACAGCTGTTTATGAAGAGCTTTTCGGAATGCAGTAGGACATAAAGCCATAACTTCAATCTGATGCCAAGCCAGATTCTTTAAGATTGTGAAACATCAAAAGAATTAAATACCTTAACCTCCCTATTTAGCCAATGTGGGCGGCAGTAATTAGTCAAGATAATTTGCTGACTGGTACATAAGTTTTTTATATCTCACTACAACAAATGTTCCTGATTAAAGCAATACTTTTAACAGTTCCCAGCTGTATGAGCAACTAAGTTAAGAAAATAAATATTTTAGCTGCAGATTGACATGCAGAATAGCAATCCCTAATTTGGCAGAATACCATAAAAGGGTAGAAAGTGCAAAGAATCCGCAATGTTTTTTAAAACGCTATTGTTGGCACATGTTTTAACAGTGGCAACAGACATCAAACATCCGAACAAGGCTGCAGACTTGCAATGGCTTTCAAGACAATCAAGTGATAGGCCAGAGTAATCAACATTTCATAGAGGGTATTCATAGAGTAGATTGCTACAAAACCCCAAATCTATTCCAGGTGCATCAAAGCAAAAGATGTTCAATATCTTACAGCCATGCCCTGTGTAGAAAAGAATAACCTTCATACCCTCTGGAAAAAAACATTGATCTCTCTGCAGAGACCCATCCCTGCTGAGTATGAACTATAGCTCTACTATGAATATTTAAACTGAAGGTTTAATTGGTCTGAAAAAATATATGTATATATACATGCACAGTATATATGGGCATTAACCGGCTAGTCGATTTTGGAGGCAGAGTCAACTACTCCTGAGAGGAGTTTACTAGTCTACTAGTCGCCTCTCTGTGTTCATGCCAGTCTCTCTATGTGCCTGCCAACCAGCTGCATACAGTCTCTGCCTCTGATTGGTGGAGAGTCAACTAGAGGAGGGAATGGGTGATGATGTTTTTGCCTCCCCTTCCTATCCCTCCCTACCAATACCATCAATGTTTTCCTATCTTAATTTTTTTATATACATATATATATACTGTATATATAAATATATATATATATGTTCCTGTATCTTGAAGATTCACTGCCTGGGCAAAAAAGTTGTCTTTCCTTCCCTCCCCTCCCTGCCAAAGCTGCCAATCAAAGGCAGAGACAGCATCCATGCTGGTTACAGCACAGAAAAAAAAAGTTCAAAAGCTTTGCGTTGACCTGTGCATGTTGTCTCTGATTGTCAGTCAGTGCAAGACCTTCTCTCTCTGTCAGTAAAGGTGGGGAATGTGTGTATGTGATGATGTCAAGACTAGTCTACTCGACCATGACTTTAGTGACTGATGACCTGCCTTTACAAAATCATTATTCGTTAATGCCTATATATATATATATATATATATATACACACACTGTATCCTTTCCCACTTTCTATTACTATGACAAAACAATCCCCCTTTAATATTGAACAACATTTAGCTATTTCCCGGATTCTACATTCTCCTGGTGCTGCAGAGGTCACAATCATGTCAACTTATTGGCAGTCCATTGAATGGAATATGATGTACATATAGGCTATAATGTTTATAGTAAGAAAAAGTCATCAATGTATAAAGTATTCTATCATCTACAGAACAGAAGCAAATACGGTAAGGATCTTCAAAAAATGAACATTATTGTCTTCAAACAGCCTAGGCTAATTTGGATACGACTTGGCTATTCCACAACCGAAATATAACATTTCTATCTAATAAGCTTGAAGACATATTTTCTTTTCTTTGCTTTTAACTTCCTATTATACTATACTGTAAAAAAAACATCTTAAGATGAAGAAGAAAAAGAGCTGTAACAGGAATTCATGGAAAAAAGCTGTTCTCCAGCAAATGATTGGTGGTTTAGGAAAGAAAACCTATACCATTTCCCCTCCACTTTTTATAAATAGATATCTGTGTTCTTCAGATTTTGAAAATACACAGAAATAGCTCTCAGACTTTAGAAAAATAAAGGATAGGTAAGAGGGCAGGCATGATGGTGCCCTTTATCTAACAACAGCATATATTTAATTCTTCAGATCTGATTTTACACCCAGAATAAAGTGCCAAGATAAGGAAGGAGTACAGCACAAATATAGTATCACCAGTGTAGGGGTGTGCTCATTACTCACGGAGGACTTTATATTTTATGTTAGTAAAAGTACACCTTCTATCCTGGATACTGTTCTGCAAAAACTCTACAATTTGACAGGTCAGGTGCACTTAGCTCAGGCTACAGCATACAGTAAGATTTCCCAGAACATATGGATACATTGAACTTGTGCCAAAACCTTTCTTTTATTAATACAAAATAGTGTTAGAATGAGTTAGAACCTTGTTGGTATGTGGCTCAAGGATATTTTCCATTCATCTCCTTTTTTTGGGGGGAAAAATGAAGGCATAAGAAGAATATGGGGGATGTTTTCATAAAACCAAACAACGACTATAAAAACTCATAAGTGGTTCAGCCCTTTAGCTTTCCTAAAAGGAAAAAAACATTACCTGAGTTATATAAAATGTATCTAAATTCAAGGGCAAAATGTTAACAGACCACACCCCAAGGCTGAATTCAGATGATCGTTTGTTTGTTTGTTGCTCTGTCCGGAAGCGGTACGACATTGTTTTATAGATGACTTTCTGTAGCTTTTAGTTACTTTCAGGCTTCGGCTCCACTACATTAAAACCCTGCATTTGAAAGTCAGTGGATGTGTCTACACATCCGTTGGTGTGATCCGTCAGTTTGCATTGCATTAAATCAACACAGGGCACTGCATTGACATTTACTCAACGTAAGCCAACACAAGTATGGGTGCGTTGACGCACGCACCTCTAACTAAGCGTATATGCTTAGTGGAGGGGTCCCAACATAATGGAAACACAGCCTTAGGCAGTTGCAATTTGGTTTGAATGGCTAATAAATGACTATGGATATATGAAGATGGATATGTAGAGTGGTTCTCATTTACTAGCTGAGCTGGTGACTTTTACTAGCTGATCCTTCCTTGATCCTAGGATAGGAACACTCACTCTATGTACTTTATAAATCCAATAAGATGCATGGAACAGGACTGCAGAACATCTACCCCATTCTTATTTTAGCAGAAAGCTTTATGTAGTCCACGGAAATATTTCTAAAGCTTTTGATATTTCTAAAGAGGCTTGATATTTTTGGTCAACTTAAAACGATCGTTTTTTACGCTGATTGTATAGAAATTGAACCATCTACAAAAATGTATCGTAATCAAACAAAAAAATCGACCGAAGAGTGTTCGTACATGCTGGTAGATTTTGCTAGATCGTACATATATTTGACATATATGTTTTCCTAGGTATTTAGATTGATTTATTTATTACTGTAAATACTAATATAATTAAGATCATAAGTATGATTGTATTTATGACCATAATTACGATCATAATTACAATCGTACCACACATACTCTCCATAGTACAATTGTAAATCGATCGTGTTTAACTCCATTACACTGTGTGGTGGTATGATTGATCAATGTTAGCATAGCGCACGATCGTAAAATCGCACAACACGATTGAATGTAAGATTGATCATGCAAAAGTCGATCCGTGTATGGCTTGCTGAGCAGCACTTCTTTAACTCCCAGAGTTAAGAGAACAAATAGGGCATGTTCCTGGTAAGGCTTTGCTGTATGAACGCTTTAACAGCTTGGCTGGTTTAATATAGGTACTATACTCATGTATATAGATGCCATTCATTGCATTGGTTAACAATCATCCCATACATTGCTGGCAGTTTATTAATGAATACCAGCTTTTATTTTCTGTCCAGCTTTAACCATCTTTTCCAAGTTGCATATGTCATGCATCTCTAGCAACAGCAAATGAAGTCATTCATCTCTGTAATTCTAGCAGCAGAATTTCTCTCATCCTTCCAGCATATAGTTCCTGTTATCACAGACTAATTTCATGTGTGCTATATCCTTCATCTCGTAGCTTATCTTACTGAATCTCAGTAGCCGAGCCTGCTGTTGCAGCATGTGAGAGAAACCTCCTATAATTGGCCTAGAAAATGGCATTTGTTCAGTCTTGGAAGGCGCTGTGAAATTTTTTTCTTGTGAGAACCAGTTGTGTCTTTATGGTTCCTCAGATAATTGTGTTCTCTCAGCTTAGCCACATACGTTCTCCACATTACCAATGTCATGGTGGCTTAACCAGATGGCCATGCACACTCTGCCGTGGAAAGTTTTGCAGCATTGCACAACCTTGATACATAAAACGCTATAACAGAGCAAGTCCCATGCAGAAATAAACTCGGGGTACAGAATGTTCAGAAAGCCCCATAAATGCTAACTTTGTAAAACAGAAGTTCTTGAGCAACGTAGGATGTAGGGATGTAGCTTTAGTGACTTTGCTGTACTTGCACTTGTGCCAGAGACTTCAATGTATAAAGAACAAGCAAAATCGCTTGCAGCAAACTCTGTAGTCCTGCCCTTGCCAGATCACAAACTGTGATATGAAGAGCAGTCTAACTTCTGCAGCAAGAATAACATCCTCCATGAAACACGAGCCAAGCCTTTTTTCTCCAAGGTCTGTTCAAACCACCTTAACCACATGATGTCTGACCAGAAATAATCTGATCATTTAGTAGTAACTATATAATCTGATTTGTAATTTATTGTAAACTAATTGGAGTTACAGGTAGTATAATAAGACTATAAATATTCTTAACCTGATCTAATTATATTTAAATAACCGTATTTCACAATTTACAACCTTTAAAGCAAAACTATCATAAGTGTGTTTCTAAGCTATTTAAACTATTGTTTTTATCTGTGCACTTTACTATATGTTTACAAATAAACATCAAATACAAGACAAAGGATGTTATGAGCACTGGGTATTATCTAGAGAGGGACAACAATACGTCATTCAGCTGTGTCAGCAGGTTTTAGCTTCAGTTGCTGAGTTCTGTAAACAGGCTTTTTTTTTACAGGTGTGTATTATAAAGTAAATAGGATATGAGGAGGAGTCTACAGAATGGACAGTAGATATGGTCACAAACTTTTCTGAAAATGATGACTTACTTTGTGTGTAAATTGCAAAGCCATGGAACATGGTATATTGCTCTAGCACATGTAGTTTTTGCATATATTAAGTTCAAAGCCAAGTTCAAAAGTTTTTTTTACTTAACTTTGAACTTAATTTATTAAGCATACTACATGTGTAAGGCAATAGGTTTTTGCAATGTTCCTGCACGCCTTTTATACATCTCCATCTATTTTAGTGATTTCACCTTGATCAAGGGATTTGCAACTAATTCACAAATCAACTAGTTGAAATTTTATGACCGTCTCTAGCGGACAGTGCAGCACATTTGGAATTACCTGGAAAACATTAAGTTGCTAAGACTAATATAACACATGTATGTGCTAACACAAATTAGATCACTAAGTAGCTCCATTTTTTTTAAAAACATACTTTTGTGTAATTTTGAATTTATAGGAAACCTAGACCAAAAAAGATGGAATGCAGAAAGCACACATAGGCTGACAAAGCATATTAGTTCCAAACTTTACCCACAGTCTTTTTCAAGTTTAAAGCAAGTAGGATTAAAATGATGTCCATCTGTGAGGATTTGTGTCCACCTCCCATATTTTAAATTCTAAATAATAGTAGAGTGTTGTACCATGCTAGCCATCGATAAATCTAGAAGGTTTGGAGTTAAAGTGATACTGTTTTGGGCTAACTGAAGTCATTAGAGAAGCAAGCTTTCGGGATGTCGCAGATCCCTTCTATAGGCTAATAAAATTCTGTTTTTTTAAGCTCACAAATGTTTAAATGTGAGCTTCTAAAACCATAATTGTATTAGCCTGAAGAAGGGATCTGAGACATCCTAAAAGCTTTCTTCTATAATGACTTCAGTTAGCCAATAAATGGTATCACTTGAACTCCAAACTCTTTAAATTCTAAATAGAACTGTATATGGTTCTGTAAACCATAGGAATTTATTTAAGGGCATGATATCCATCCCATCCCACTCACAACATTTATGAAAAAGTAGAACTTTAAAAGTATAGGATAAGGTTAACAAAATCCACCATTGCCTTATATTAGGGGGGGGGGATCTTATTTAGCATAAATCAAATTGGAATTCTGCAGGATTTTATTCATAGGGGACCATGTCTCCCAGTGGGTCATCTTTTTTTAGGGAAAAATTAACTGTAGAGGTTTGCTATACGTTATCAGCTTTACAATAGCAATGGTCTCAGTCTTTGTTTAGTATTTGAGGTTTTTATTCAGTTAAACTAACTGTTACTTCTAGCCACCATTGTTTTTCCTTTTTACTAGAATTACAGGGTAATATGATATTTCAGGAAGTTGGATGAAGTTTAGCAGAACATAAACACATTTGGTAGGTAAATTGTACTTTAGCTTAACATCTATACATTAAACCTTAAAAAGTACAGTGGGTGTATTTTTAAAATAAGGAACATTTAAGGGCTATTAAAGTTAAGCAGTCAAATAACAGCTATAAATTAAGGACATTTGCTTTGTCTAGGGGATCGTTTCAGGAAATTAGAAAAACAATCCAAATACGTACATGTAATTTTTTCTTTTTGCACAAATACGATATTGTTAGAATGAAAACCAAGAAAAAAAATTGTAGATAACATATTTAGTTGCATCCAACAGGAACATTCATATGTTTGCTTGTTTCAATGTGGCAACTAGAGAGACATGGAATAGAATGCGACCTATCTATAGTCCAATAGCCAATTGTAGTCCAACCAGATAGTACATGCATAATTCTAATTAATCATTTCAAAAGCCTTTATAGATAAAGAAAGAACATAGGTAAAATAAACTACCTGTGGAAAAAGCTATCTCCAAATTAGATTACACTTTACATCCACATAAAGAAGAAATCTGCCACACTCAACTCTACACTTAACATATCTCTGATGTAACCACCATCATTTTTCTACGGAGCCAAAGATCTTTTCAACTTAGCAGTTACAAATGACTTGACTTAGGACCAACTTGAGTAGCAACCAAAATTTTAGTTGTTAGTAAGCTAGACATATTTGACTTTTTTGATGAGAACACCTGGAAAATTATTTGTGTTTCTGGTAAATGACATACCGTATTTTTCAGACTATCCACCTGCCCATAAGACGTACCCAGTTTATAGAGCAGGAAAACCAGAAAAAAATATTTCATGTTTATTAAATGAATTCCCTGCAGTACCCAATTTCAGCCACAAAAAATGGTGTCACTAGAGAGCACACTTCAGGCACCTCATCTTCCTCATACACGGGGAAAGGAGAGGGGCCTGCAGGGGAATCTGCACTGTGTGTGTGTGAGGAAACTGCTAGCATGAGTGCAGCTTTTCCAACACACACTCTGCATTGGTTACATCTGCGGGGCTCTGCAAATATAACCAATACAGTTCAGATGGGAGATTCGGCTGTGATCAGATTTCCCATCTGCTGGGAGAGCTGGCGGGGAGCCAAGTTGCGATCACCCACAGTCACACATTAGGACCATAAGATGCAGGCACTTTTTCCCCTGATTTCTGGGGGGAAAATGTGTGTGTTATAGTCTGAAAAAATATGGTATATTTTACAATGCTGTTTTATTATGAAAACATCTAACTCTTGGGAACAATTTAAATTCATAGGTCAAGGGTTCATTGTATCCTGCACACAGGAGATCATTCACATCAACTTTATTCAACTAAATTCAATCAAATGGGCTAAGTCAAACATCTCAGATGAAAAGCATAAAAAGGAGGAGCCTTGTGTTTGTTTGTATATAGTTAATTCAAATTGTCTCCTATGTGCAGGATATTTCCTATGTGAGCTTTATCTTTACTTTACTTTATCAAATAGTTTAATAATGAAGTCCTAGGAAAAAGACGGCTGATTAAAAAGCACTCAAATTCAGTTATGTCAATTAATATACTTGAGAAGAAGCATAAATGAAGTTTTATGTGTTAAAGTGATACCAGTTATAGAGTTTAACTTTATTAATTTGTTCAGAATATCACAATGACTTTATTATGTGCTTGTTTTATCCATTTTAAGTAGCTAATCTGGTCTAACCAGAATTCTGACTGTACCTTGCAACTAAAAGCCAAACACCACATTCTGTTTGATATAGTTCGGGACAATGAGGAGCCTATTCTTTGATTTTTTTTTTTTTTTACTTTCCGAGTTAGCTTATCAACTGAAGAGAAAATAAAGAAGTAATTTTTTTGACAGACCTATATTTACCAGACAGAAATGTGTGCCATATCCTTTTGTGCAATGGAGATAAGAGGCCGCATCTTACAGCACTGCAAGTCCTGAGACATTACACAAGTTGTTTTTACCATCTAAGCTAATAGAACTCAATGATTTTTTTTAAATCCCATCCAGAATTTGAAGCATTGCTTGAACATCTTACTATTTACTATTGTATACTTTTAAATCCTATACTAGGATTTAAAAGCATCTACTTGATTTTTTTCTAAATGTAAGTTTGGCTTATCACAGATTCCTGACTGTAGAGCCAGCCATACATGGATCGATCTGTTATTCTATTCCCAGGAATCAAACTCAGCCCACCTCACCAAGGGTCACCATGCAAAGTATTAGCCAGGGATCTATTCCCCCAGGTGGTTCTCATTGATTCCCTGAAAAATAGTTGTGTGGTCATTTGACAATTCTTGTGTCACCCCGCGATCGCCGGGGAATCGAGCAATGTATGGCCACCTAAAGGTTGACATTTACAGAAGTCACATGATGGAGGGTTCTTCTAACCTGTCACTCCTGTGGCTCACAGACATTAGATAAGGTGTTCACCTGTGTTTTTTTTTTCTATGCTGCTTCTTAGTAAAGTCACAGGGACTCATAGCCATTTAATCATCAAATTATAATCTTTAATAAAAGTATTTGTTTCTGTTGATGGTCTCTGTTGATACTCACCAAGTTAATAATGAAAGTTAAACTTTGTAAAAAAAAGGCATTATCAAGGTTCAGGAAAACATCATAAAAACGTCATAAAGCATAATGTGGTTGTGAAAACAAGATTTCTACAGTTTAATTTTACAGCTCTATTTACATTAAAATGTAAGAAGCATCTATGTTTCCACATACGTTGGGACCCCCTCCACTAAGCGTATAGACGCATGTGGACACCCCCTGAATGTGCTCCATCGGAACCTCCTACCAAGCAATATGCTTAGTGGAGGGGGTCCAGATGCATGTGAAAACCCCCCCTTACAGGGGTTGGGTCAATAACTGAAACACTGAGACACAAACATTACTGTTAACATGAATTGATATTTTTAATGTAGTTGAAATGTTTCAACCTTACACAAAGAAAACATTACTATATATCAACTACATCCTTCTGTCCAAACTTTCCAATGAGATAGAGAAATACCACTGAGAAAGTAAAAACAATTCCTGTCTGAAATAACTACAGCAATCAACCTCTCACTGCATTTCTGTGGCAATAATGATAGAGGTATGAATGGCCAATGATGTAAATATGAGGTGCCCACTGCTCCTTATCCCTAAGTAAGCTCCCAGTCTGAGCTTACATAACTTGTCATCAACTACAGGTTACAGTAAATAGGACTCGTCTTATCACTTGCACCCTTGGGAACAGGATCACTTTATTTTCCCATTTTCCCACATGAGCAGGCCCTCCATGTCCTTACGTACAATGTCAAAGCCATATGATAACTGGTACCTACACAGAATAGATGATTCTAGTACCCCATCATTTAAAATGTACTTTTAAGCATGCAGAAACCCCAAAGGGCATGGAGGCAGCCTCAATGCCAGGTATATTCCTTCTTTTTTTACTTTTCTTTTTAAGTAAAGAACGAAATGGGATCTCAGTAAACCATAGTCTACACAGGAATGTACATTACTTAACAAGCATTTGCGTTAAATACATTGCACTACTCTACATTTCTCCATAATTATTACTTTTTGTTCTCCATTAAATTCACACCAGCGAGTGTGATATATAACAATATTCAATTATTATTCCAATGCAAATGCAATTTCACATCTATGATGTAAAAATTATTTTGTGCTAATTTCAGACTATATTTAAAAGAAATGCAAACTCCTTTTATTGTCTACAGAAGAAGTCTCTTTAGTACACATCATATATACTTGAGCATAAGTCCACCCAAACATACACCCATTTAGCTAAAAAAACTGGGATAAATTATTGACTCAAGTAAAAGCTGAGGGTGAGAAATGCAAAATAAGATCCTGGAATTTTCTAAATAAAAGTCCACCACCTCCAGTTAAAATTAACAAAATCCCCACAAGATGGTGCTGCCGTCAAAGTTTGTTTACATTTTCCTAGCCAAACTCAGGAATACCAGAGAAAGAATACACATCAGACCATTCACAGAGGCTGGCAGTGCCTGCAGGTAGACCAGAAAACTCCCTGACAGGTAAGTGGGACATGTGGCAAATTTTTTGGGCAAAAAACTAAGCTTATATATGAGTATATATGGTAACTGTTTAGTTATTAGCAAAAAAACCATATATATATATATATATCATACTAAAAACTGTGTATCCTGTACTGTGTATCTTGGGTCAGCACCTGGTGTCACCGTCAGCCAAATGGGGTTATATGGAGGCTGCGTGGATGAAAATATTCTAACCATGTGTATACTAACATTGATTATGTAGAGTATCATGCATCATGGTCTCACTGCCTAGTCTAGTCGACTTTTGAGGTCTACTGGGAAGTCAGCACACTGAGAGAGAGAAGCACAAGACCTGCTGCATGCAGTCTCTGCCTCTGATTGATTATTAATATATATTTGTTTATGTATTTGTTTATTTAACTGTCAATGCAGAGACAGCATGCATGCTGGTGGGGGCACACACACAGAGGCACAAGCGACTGACCACCAGGGTCAGCCTGTATTCTGCGTATACTCTGTACAGCATGGCTATTCGACCTCTAGTGATATGGGTTTAAATAATAGAATATAAAATATAATATACTGTAATATGATGTACTGAGACTTGTAGTCAAGCTTGGTATCCAATCATTTCTATTTACTCTTAAGAAACCAACATTAATTTAAAATCTATAATCCTGTGGATGTTGGATAAAAACGTAATTAATGACCTATAACAAATATATACTGTCATGCGGGGTAATCCAATTTAAAATCACAAATGGATGTGGTTTGAATGTTTTTACCAAGTTCACATTTTGTTCATATTCATGTGCATATACTAAATCATAGAACAATTTTTTATTTCTCCGTTTTAACACCCGAGAGAAAAACTGCGTCCAGTAAATTATTTGCCAGGAAAAGTACTGCCAGGAAGATATCTAAAATATTTATATTAAACTAAATTTGTTTAGCATTGTGTTGAACCACAAAATTCACAGCCTATAATTTAAAACAGACCGTGTATAGATTCTTCAGTAGGTCATCCTGAAACTTTACCTAATGTTTGTTCAGAGGTGAGCACCTAGGGTTTATTAGATCTTAATTTCCCTGACACACTGTTGTGTACATTGTTTATAGGAATAGAACCATCTTGATGTAAAAGTAAATTAATCATTGTTTAAAAAAACAAAAAGGCCACTGAAAGATGTCAAGGTAAAATATGGGATGGTGGGCATGACAAAACATTATGACTACATGAAGTAGTCAGATCAAGATGATGCAGTTAAGTTTACCTAATGCCATCCTCCTCCTGCGAAAGCATCTCTGGTCACTGCCGGTGGAGAGCACTCCCGGGGGGTGGGGGGTTTGCTGGGGGTGCTGGTGAGATTTGGAGACTCTGTGACACCAATCCAACAACCCCCCGATTCATAGGTGGGCACGCTGGGGGGGGGGATCTGCCCAGATGCTACCGCTCTGGGCCACTGCCCCATGTTGCCCATGCATAAAACTGCCACTGAGTACAGCTAAACTTAGCATTTAAGTTTAAATAGCTCTTATTTCTGTCTCTTCTGGTTTACCCACACCTCCTTAACCATCTTATTCAATTATTCTATAAAAAATTTCCTGGTTTTAATGACGTACCTTTTTAAGACGCACTAGGTAGGTTGGCAAGCTGCTGTACCTACATTTCTGAAAGCTGATGGTCAATGAGATGCCAAAATGTTTAAATTTGCAAGCAGCTACAACTATTCCAATCAACACAGCAGCTCTTGTGATTGATTGGATCAGTTTCAGTCTGTACACAATCTGCTTGCAAATGTTGAAAATTTCCGCCTCTCACTGGCTATCTCTACCAGTGATGCCCACATACGATGAAGACTGTAACTGAACTAAAATTCAGTGAACAAAAAGGGTTAGTCTGTGACAGTAATGCTGGGAAAGAAATGACTAGATATCTACCATATTTTTAGACTATAAGACGCACCTGACTGTAAGACGCACCCAGTTTTTAGAGCAGGAAAACCCCCAAATTTTTTTTCAAACTGTTCAAATGAATTGGGGAAAATCCCCTGCAGTACTAGCTTCAGCCACAACTTAACTGGTGTCACTAGAGAGGGCACTGCAGATCATCATCTTACACACAGGGAAATAGGTGCAGGGGAAGCTGCTTGAATGCTTAAGTGGCAACAGATTGGCCTGTGTGTACCAATCCTAAGATTTCTCATTCGGGGGTTAGCAGAAAACAAGCCATCTAATGAACAGATGAAACAAAATATTGTGATAGATATCGGAAAATATAGAAATCCATCCTTTTTTTGTTTAGTATAAAGAACCAATGTGACCAACCCTTGTAACCAACATAACCAATAAGTACTTAAAACCTTCCCGGCGCTTCAGGTGGGTTTGCTACTACTAAAGCAATAATGGAATGTGTATATTTTGTGAAGTGAACATAAAGCCCCCCATACACCTCTAGATTCCTCCATACAATTTTCATGAGACCAACCAACAACTATGTAGTATAGTGACCTCCCTGATAGAATACATAGTGATTGGAAGGTGTAGAAAGGTCCTCCTATTACATGGTTTTGGTAAAAGAAAAGTTGGTTGTACAGAAATTGCATGGTAATTGTATGTGGTGTATGGGGGGGCTTAAGAGACATAATTTGAGAAAAAAATTATTTCAAGTTAAATTAACTCACCTTAGTATACAAACTCTAACAACTAGTATAAGTGATAATATTTTGTTAATGATCAATTAAAGTGTTGACAGAAATACGAGAGCCAAAGACTCTCCCACATGTGTTTTCAGGGCACGGCAGATCACATTTCCACACTGTGTAGGAGTACCCCTGTCAACAAATGTTTTAGACTTGCTCGGACCTTATCTGTTATTACACATGCTGTGATCATTTGAAGGACTATGAATATCATTTACAAGAAGAAAAAAAAAGCATAAAATGAAAGTGTACCCAAAGGTGAAATCAGAAACTGCCACTCTGTGGTTGCAAATTTGTGGTGGCGGTTGCAGGGAGCAACTCTGTCCAAAACTTTTATCAAAGTTTGGGCCTTTGGTACATTTAGTTATCACTTCTTGTGATGGCTTTCTTAGATATTATAATTTTATGGAGCGCTGTATGTAGCCATTGTTGCGTACGCATTCTTTGCACATCTATGCACAATACGTAATTTGTTAAAGTACTTTTGGGACATGTAGTCTCAGGGAAGAAGCCCTTTGATAGAGAGGCGTGAATGCTCCCCAAACAAGAAGTGTTCCATGGAAAAAAGAGTAGAAGTCATAAAGGCTGTTTGTATCTGCAAAAAAAGTCTCCTATCTATTGAAGCAGATTGAGTTGCCAGAGCTTCTGAAGGGGAGAGGGGGAATTGGAAATACATAGGTAAGTATCTGTAGGACCAACATAAGTGTAAATCTCTGGGCTTTCCATAAAGCACAGGTTCACTGTGAGTGGTAAAAAGGTTTGATCTTGGCTTGTCCATATATACATAGACTGGGCTTTTATTGATTCTGGTCTCCTTACATGTCAATTTGTTTCTGAAGAAAATGTTAATTGGTACTTCACTAACATTAGATCTTCCACAAATGATTTTGTTAATTTGTAGTCCACATATGATAGATTTATGCCCTACATAGCCAGTATGTGGCTGATCAGTAGTGATGGTCACATAAAAGGACTTATTGTAAAACTCCTAAAATGGTATTATCACTTACATTGTTGGAAATGTAGAGAAGGAATATAGAAACTTTTAACACCGGCACATGTAGTTTTTGCATAAATTAAGTTCAAAGTCAAGTCAATTGAACAAATTTATACTTGATTTTGAACTTAATTTCTACAACCTTTCCCTATATCTCCAAATTTTTGTGCGATTATCCCATGTTCAGGGGCTTTGCATTTACTCACAAAGTTAGCTAGTTACTGATCAGGCCTTAAAGTTTACTGTTAAATCTAATATCAGTGAAAAAGACCAAATTATTCCTTTCTCCTAGCCAGTTCGGGCCTCCCCATGTAAACTTGTCCCTACGAGAACATCTGCAGCCTGATAGCAGGAATAGCAGGATTATCTGACAAGGTAATGTAAGCACATTCTTGTAATTGAAACATCTCCTGGCTTTTATATATATATATATATATATATATATATATATATATATATATATAGGGTGGGCCATTTATATGGATACACCTTAATAAAATGGCTGCTAATATTAACTTTCTGTTTGTGGCACATTAGTATATGTGAGGGGGGAAACTCTTCAAGATGGGTGGTGACCATGGTGGCCATTTTGAACTCAGCCATTTTGAATCCAACTTTTGTTTTTTCAATAGGAAGAGGGTCATGTGATACATCAAACTTATTGGGAATTTCACAAGAAAAACAATGGTGTGCTTGGTATGTATAAATATATAAACAATATTTTTTTGCCTGAGGTTACAGCCATATAAAATTAATCAACATTTCTAGAAGATCTGACTTCAAAAGTAAAGCCAAAATAGTTGATACTATATATGTATTCTAACGGGATGGCACGTTATCTTACAAGAGAACGCATTGGGGAGCACATGATCATTGAAACATATTATTAATAGCGGACTGATTATCTGATACTGTTTAAGCCCACAGATTTAGAAAAGATGGTCAAATTATTGTGACCAGTAAATCAGTGAAGATCAACCTGATCAGCTATTTAAACTGATCAAGTGGTTTTCCAAGAGCTACTGTAACTTGCAGTAGATTTCTCCTGCCTTTAACGTAATTGAATAGCTGATTCTATCATGCTTTGATTGGCTCACTGATGCCCTGTTAAGCTAGCCATACACTGCACGGATTCCCTGGCTGATCGATTCAGCACCGATGGATTCCGGCGATTCCGCCGGCATCCACAGGTGAGAAAGATCAGCCAATTAGGGAATCCGATGGCAGCCCACCTTGCACGGCCGGATCCGTGTCCGATGGATCGGCTCCCTGACCGCAACGCCCCCTGATCAGAGCAGAATCGGACAGGTTGGTTCTTCCTCGGATCCGATTCTGTGCCCCCGATCCATCGGATGCGGTCGGACGGGCAAGGTGGGCTGCAGAGGATTCCGGCACGATGGATCCGCGTGCACGCGCCCGGAATCCATCGCGCCGGAATCCGGCACGAATCCGTGCCGTGTATGGCAGCCTTTACACTCCACAGTCTACACTGTGCAGAAACCTGGCATGGGTTGATCGGTATCTAACTACAAGCACCCTTCGTATTAAAAGCATTTAGACTTTGTAAATAGGAAAAAAACTATTTTTTTGTTTACTGCTTTTATATAAAGTGAAATACTAATTGCCTATTTAGAGAGATCACAGAAACACATAACAGTGCCAGCTGGGTTGTTGAAGCAATAATTCTAAATTCCAATTAAATAAAGAACAAAACAGTTCACAGGAAACAATATTTCAATTAATTTGCAAACAAGAATTACATTGCAATCTGTGTACATGGTGGGAAAACAAAGCTATCAGCTTAAAATGCAAATGCTGCAACTTGAAATGAATCCATGCCTTTATAACAACAGATTTACCACACTAAAGTATAAGCAAAACATTTTCATTTATCATTAAGCAGGTCAGGTCATGTTTAGAATTACCATAATTTGAATATTGTGTACTGTTTACTTCCCCTTCTAGTGAAAATGAGGTGGATGATATTCCATGGGGGTACAGGTAGTAATAAAAAAAATCTAATTTGGGTGTGTGTGGGTGTGTGTGTGTGGGGTTGTCAAATATGGGTTATTCCAAAACATTGCTAAGCACTGGATATTTTGGTTCGGCCGCAAACATAAAATGTCCCCCGGCGAACAGTACGGGTGTTCGACCCATCTGTTCACCGATGGGAAGAAGGTGACTATTCTTCCGTTGGCCAAATCAGGAGCAGAACGATATGATTGAGGAGAGAGCGCAGAGAGAAGCCGGTCTCTTGTGAAAGAAAACCGGCTTAAACCCGATGTGACGTCAGGCACATTTGATGATCCGCCTGTTCGCCGACGGACCTGGCCGAAGTCATCACTAATTGGCACCAATGGTGACTGTACAGTGCCAAATTGCAGGTTGAAATGTGTGCTGCCCTAAGGACTTGTGTCCACTGGTGCTTTCTCCCCATAGCGGACGCGCATCCACAGTGGGGAAAAAGATGCAGAAAGGACACTTCATATTCTGATGAATTGGATAGTGTCCACTCTGGGTATTCAGAGCGGCACACCCGCACTGCAGGCTGCCGCAGTACCACTGAAGACCAATGGAGGTGTCTTCAAGAACACCTTTGCTCTGCTGCATCAATATGGCAAACTGCCTGCAAGCCGCGAGGAATACGCACATTTGCAGGCGCCCGTTCCCACAGTGGACACATGGCCTTAGTGTTGGCAAATTTGGATAGAAAAATTAAATATATTCCCCGTGGCAGCTTTGTTCATGTAAACATTTCCAAAAAATTTTTTTTTTTATATAAGGGCCCAAAGTCACTTTTAAGACATGGCAGCATTGCCCGTTCATCCGTGCTAATATTGAATATAATCACCAACTGGACATCATGAAATGAGAGGAACAATATGGTAATCTAATTAGACATACTTGCATTGTATTTAATATATTTCCCTAAACCAGTAAGATTGTGTTGATTTGCTTGTGGTGTACAACCACAACCACAGCTAGTGAGCGAGGGCCAAAATCACATTTTCTTTAGGCAAGCTTACAAATGCTTTAAGGTTTGTGCAGACTGTACATATCATACAGACGAGGAACTTCATAAGCATTGTCTAAAAGGTCAAATGGAAAATGATCGGATGTTTTCATTATATGTTAGCATAACAAAGGTGAAACTAGGAGCTAGAATAGAAAGCCTAGCCTGGATTCCAAAATATCTGTGATACTGATATACCTGCAATATACAACTGCACATATCTATTACATATAATAAAGTATAATATAATCATTTCAAAATATTATTATATTTTAAAATAACCTTAATGAATGTGCAGCATAATGACAACAAAAGATAAGTCTTACTGCTTTTGTTTATTGAAAGAAGAGTAGACTTTTATATTTTCATCATTTTACTGGTTGGGTTACAAGAGAACTTCTAGATGTCACTGGGGTAGTGTATTGGGTTCCTTAAGCAGTAAGCAGTGTCAGATTGATATTCAGCTTGACAGTGGCTGAATTTCCAGACAGATCTGTCACTTGACATTGCACCACCAGCACAAGGCAACAAGGTCCGTTGATGTAAGGGGACATTTTACTAATACACTGGGCATTTTTTACTTCCAATCAGCATTTTAGGGATCTATCTCCCAGTGACCCCAATAACAATAAATGCCAAGGTTAGCGTCCCTACCAAAAGCCAGTGTAGGGGCACAAGGACTATAATTGTAATTGTCTTCTCCACAGTGCACTACACTAACCAGTAATGGGAGGTGGTTAAAAATTTTTTTTTTTTACTGCATAATTATTACTAAAAAGGGTCCCCATCCAATTATCCAGTAGTTTTTGCACAAGTGCTGTCCTGTGAAAATGGTATCATCACCATGCTGGAGATGTAGAGAAGGGTTGTGGAAACATGGGGGTAAAAACTGTTTGCTCTAGCACATGTCGTTGCACGCATAAATTAAGTTCAAAATCAAAGTCGAAATTTTGACTTTACTTTGAACTTAATTTATGCAAAAACTATTTGTGTTAGAGCCATACTTTTTTTTAGTATACCCCCCAACCCTTCTGTACATCTCCAGCAAGTTTGGTGATGATACCACGTTAAGAAGCTTTGTAATTAACTCGAAATTGTCACATTTTTGAACAATAAATTTGACCATCTCTATTCAAGAACAGCATGGTGATAATGCTGCCCTAGAGGGTTCATCGATTGCACTGGTATTGACCCGTGTATGGCTAGCTTTAGGGGTGCAACTATAATTTATTGCCTGTTCTATAATAATACAAGGGTGACTGGCTGATATTAGGCATTCTTGCTAAATATAATAATCAGTGAACCATATTGGGGTTTCTTTGCAGCCATCTGTTAAAAGTAGATAGTTACTATGGATAACACTGACTTTTTCCCCCTTTTCTCTTGTAGATAAAAATTGTAACAATCATTGTCACAATATGATGAAAGGCAGCATGATATAGGACAGATTTCATTATGCACCCAATAGATAACTGACACATGCTGTCACATACAGAACTATGAAAGGATGACATTTGGACTGCTGGTAGTCTCAGGGGTTAGGTACAACCCAGAAAATTTCAGGGTTATACCACTGAGGTACGAGATCTGGGGGTTCATACGTGTTGGACTGTGAGAGTTATATTTGACCCAAAGTCAGCTGGTGACCTGTGGATGGAGACAGCTAATCGGAGGCCCAGTCAGGAACAGGTAGGTCTATCTGCAGCAGAATCTACCATGCAGGAAGCTGACACAGAGGACAGTGAGGGAGACAGTGAGAAAGACCACCTTCCATATCGGATAAGTACCAAACACCATCTCCTGGTACTCATCTGAGGAGCTCACTAAAAAAGTTAAGTGCACCCCTGACTATAACAACCAATATGTATTGCAATGAATGTAATATTTATCAAATGGCACCAATGAGCACAGAAAGCAGCGGTCACATGGCTGAAAGTAACAACACTTTGGCAAATTACACATGCATCCTAGCTTAGGGAGCTTTCTCCTTGCTATTTAAAGTCGAGTTTAAATTGTACCCTGCTGTATGCTATAATAAGACTTCTTTCTTGGCACCAAGGAAGCCGTACAAAACAAAAGCCACTATTCAAAACTCTTTGACCAGTGGTTGGAAAAATCGTTTGCTTGTTATTTACTAAACAGCAGATGATAATAAAAGGTTAAATAAAATGGATGAGATGATTACACTGATCCCATTCTGGCACACACATGTATTATATCATATACTAGTGATTACATAAAAATTGGTAGCTAGCTTCATGGTTTGGCATCTAGTTAAAGCCGCCTTGTTTGCAGTGCTCATTGCTTCGATACTGCCAACTACAACATGCAGCGGTTTTATGTCAGTTGTTTCAATTATTAACGTGACCTAGTGAAAATATTATTATTTGAGGAGTGCAAATATTGAAAATGAATTAAAAAAAACGTCCAGAATTATCGGACATGGATGTACAAAAGGTTGTCTCTGCAGGATTTTCGGGGTTTCTTCACATATTTACACTACCGTTAATGTGCGGGAGAGCAAGATGTTTTGGCTTCAGCGATTTCAGCGTAATGACATTAACGAAAATTCATGCCAGTTAGTCGGCAGAAAAAGCAAACTTAGCATTTGACCTACACAACAGAACCTTCTGTTCTCCTTTCCCTGGGAATACGTAAACTAATTTACTGTTCAAATCAACGGCAAATCTTCATGGCCAAAAGCCGTGTGCTGTAAAGGTGTTAATTATGATATATGTACTGATACTTCTAGAGTTTCAATCCAGACATTGGCAGCGCTAAAAAATGTAAAGATAGGTATCGGTCCTTTGCGTGCTTCAGTATATTTGATCTGTGTGTCATTTTATCCTTGCCTAGCAATAACAGTACACAGAAAATGAGGCTGTGGCTTTGTAAATCTTTCTTACAGGAGCTGAAAAAGTTAAGAGGGAGGGTGATGGATATAACACAAAGTGAATGCATTCAGCTGGAATATAATGTCTCTCTGGAAATCAGATTTTAATATGTAATAATGCAAAAGCTAATTTATTCTTGTCAGGCACTGGGAACTCTGATGACAGATAATACATATTCAGCAACCACCAATCAGACTCTCATTTCAGTTGTGTAGACTACAGTGGGTAGAACATGACTGCTAACTGGTTGGCCAAACTGTTATTGCCTTCAGTGAAATTCATTGAGCTGCTTAGGTAACAGTTACAGGAGAAAAAATCTACATATGTATTCTTTCTTGCATTACAAGTGACAAAAACAGGTGAGATTAAAACCTCTCTGTGAGGACCTCGGCTGTCCCAGATACCACCTGCTGGTGGCACTGTGCTACTGCTTATAATGGGTAATTTCCCTGGTAACCAGCAGGTGGCTTCCTGCAAGTGTGGGCTGGGTTGAGGACACCTGTCTTGTTAGCCTGAGGGCTATATAGGTGTGCCTCACCCACCCCTGAATATTACATGACCCACCCCGTTCATGGCGAGAGGAAGTTTATTATTGTTCTGCCGGCCAGATCAGGCACAGAAAGATCCGGCCGGAGGGAGAATTTTTTCACTAGAGATTGAGTAGAGACCCTGGTCTTTAAGTGCGAAATCAGCTTTAAAAACCGGAAGTGACATTATCAGAAAAAGGAACTGACGCTGATGACAATTCTTGTTTTTCCGATTAAAATCCCCCGCGAACAGGTGGGGAATTTAAATATCCCCGTGAACAGGCAGCTGCCAGACTTTTCATAAACATAGCCGATGTTTGTCCATCACTATTGGAGAATAATAAATGGAAATTTTAGATATAGATTGGCAATCTTTATAACTAGGCTTACACCCAATGCTGAAATATCAGTTTTTAGATTTGTGAACATTACACACTTTATCTGCCATAAGGATGAGAAAAGGCCAACTATATGCTTTTAAAAAACATTTAAAGTAGCATTTAAATGTTTAAAAGATGGTGTTGTGCTTATTGTTTTGAACAAAGGAATAACTACTTGCTTTTTGTACCCTTACCACCCCTATACTGCTCATTCTGCCAAACAATTCATTCAAGAAAACTGTGATTACATTTCATCTTTCTCAGTTTAATGAGCATATTGCACACAACTAAAACATCATATGTATTTAGATCATTGAATAGCAATGTTTTGTTTTCATATACACTATGTATTTGTTGACTTGACAAACACTCAATGTGTTAATTACAGACAGTTTACAAAGTCTTTTACTGCTTTTGACTTCCCGTTCTTCTGCCCAACACTCCTGTTACATTTGTTTGCATTGAACTATGCAAGATATTACACAGAGCAATAAATCGTAATGTTGGAAGAACACTGACATCAATATATTTTGTCAAGCACTTTGGAAAGACTTTGCCAAACCATAAATTTTAGGTATGACTCAAAGCCAACTGGAAGGGAAACCATCAACAACAATAAAGTATGCAGCACTGTGGTAAATTTACAAAAAAAATAAATACATACAGGAACTATATAAACAGCAAGAAAAGCAGGTGCTGTCCAATGAGGTTTAATTCTTTTTTGTACATAAACTGATCATTATGTGTAACACTCAGGCAAGGTTTTACTCAAGTCTGAAAAAGAAGGTATGGAGCCCAACAATCAGGATGGACCACAAAATGTCAATCACCAACAATAGGTGCTGTTGTAACCTACCTAACTAGACTTTATTTAATGTTTGAATACCATTCATAACATTGACTCTACTGGTCAGCGTGTCAAGACTTACATCTCGTTTATTACCCTAATGCTTCCTCTCCCTCCTAAAACTTTTAAAGTAGCATTTAAATGTTTAAAACATAGTGTTGTGCTTATTGTTTTGAACAAAGGAATTATTGCTTTCTTTTTGTACCCTATCACCCCTTTACTGCTCATTCTGCCTAACAATTCATTCAATAAACAACACTCAGGCAAGTGTTGTAACCTACCTAACTAGGCTTGTGTTTATTTAACGTTTGAATACCATTCATAACATTGGCACTACTGGTAAGAAAGACCTACATATCGTCTATTACCTAATTGAAGAGAACCATTGGAAAAATAGAAATCCCAGAATGACTACCTACAGAATCTTACCTATGGTTGGGAAATAAAGAATCACTATGTGCCCCTGTTATAAATTTCTAGTTAGCAATGCTGATCATTTGCTTCTTCTTTTCTTCAACCTTTTTTCCACTTCTTTATAGACTCTTACTTGTCTAATTATGTCACCTTCTCATACTTTAAAATCTCTCCAGTTTGAGATAATTTTTTTACTTGCATTAATGTTTACTTGTTCTTGTATTTAAATGACCTGTGAGCGCCTGCACATTGTGTGCAGGTGCCCAAGTGAATGGTTCTGGTTTGCTGCCGACTGTCAGCAGCCCAGACAGTGTATGTATGAATAATAAAATAAAATTATAAGTAAAAAAAACCTGAAAGTTAAACTTAAAGCCCGGGCTGAGCTCGGTGTAGCTGAAAAAGAAAAAAAAGCTTAAACAGCAGTGACATCTGGTGGCCATTCAATATATTACATCAAATTAATTACTCAGTAGAAACTGAAAATAGGCCTAAGTGCATGTTGTGCACCTACAATTAATGTAAGACAGTGTCTTATTTTTCAGGAAACACGGTAGTAACCCCATAAATTTTTTGGGGAAATATAATAAACAAGACAAGGTTGTCTATGGGTTACTTATATGTCCCCTTTAATGGACTAAGCAACTATTGGCAATGATTTACAGTGAATTGGAAAGGATTTCGAAAGAAGAGCAGACAGCTGGACTCCAGTGCAGACAAGAGAGTCTAAAGAACAGCCAATAATATGAAGGCCTTGACAAAAATCCATATAGCTTTCAATCTCTCTGTGTATGGAACTCTTCCAACTCAGCATAATCTTGCCTAGATACAACAGCAATGATTTTCATTTCCTGACATAATTCTTATATAAGACGTATATAGAGGAATATAAAAATTTTATTTTATGGTCATAGCCACTTAAGGTCCTTAAAAGGAAACCTTTCCTGAGAAAATCAGAGACTGCAAACCCTTCTCTCCTAAAGATGCCAATTGTACTGCTGATGACTTGGCTTCACTGTTTTAGTTGGCATATATGATGTGGTCTGCCTCCAGCATTAACACAGAATTGTAGCTGCTTATACATAGTTAGCAGAAGTTAGACTTTGTTAGTCTTTACGTACTAGTGGCTGATAATACATAAATATGTGAAATGGTGGCAATTTTTTTCCGGAGACCCACCCTCAGATGGTGTATTTTACTGTCTGGCCAAGGTCAGTCCAATAAAGTATGGTACAGATGGATAAGTTATGAGGTACAAACCAAAGCCAGGGCAGGCAGAGTTCAAGTAATGTAACAAAAATCAGAGTAAAGCCACCCATAAACGCTGTGGTGGATTTTGCAGCCGATCGACTGGGGTGCACGTTCGCAACAATCAGTTGGCCACAAAATCGTCCATGGATGGCAGCTGCCTTTATGGAGCGAGCGACCCATGTGGCCAAAAATCTCAATCGGTCAGGGAACAAACATGTCCGTTTTTTCCTGGCCAATCACTTTACTTTGGAGGGGACAGGTGTCCCCATCAAAAATAATGCCCGGCACACAGGTACGCGTGTATCGGGGGCTTAACTGTTTCCAATTAAGACACTTGCAGACAGACAGGTAAACCAAACACAAAAGCACACCTAAGTGCTACACTGAGACCATAACACACAATGCTACGAGGGTTCCGACGTAAATGGAAACAAGCCCTTATGGTTAATAAGCTGCAATATACAGTATTACATTCTTGTTCTTGGCAACTTTAAAGTGACATTTAAGAATCATCTCTCATTAAAGTTTTTCTTTATATAACTTGTTCATTGGCTTGAAAATAACTGATTATCTAATACATTCAATTCAGAAGTCAAATGGAAATGTCTATTTATATGAAAAGCATAGACAATAGCTTCTAGTACTTTTGTGTGCAAGCATTCAATTGCCCACCCAGAAAGATCTGCAAATACATTGCTGTTAGCACAATAATACCGGGACTAATGGTCTTTTATTCTTCAGGCCAAAGTTGACAAAAGTCCTCCTTATTTTATTTTGTAATTTTGCTTACTTCTGAGCTATATTTCATTATTACAAATACTATGTAATTCTAGATGATTCCATAACACTGGGTTTACAAACAGCACTGAGTAATTATGACCAAGAAGCCCTAGCCTTTTTAAATCTGGTAAGGTAAGCATGTTATGGTGCACCATATATGTTAGGATCTGTATATATATATAAAAAACTCTCACTTACTTAACTTTCTTTTCCCTAAGCATAAAAAGATATGAGTTTTTATGCAATATGTCAAAGACATTTTTTATAATACATTGTAAAATAATTAAACCAGTTTTTAGATCAGGAAAACAATAAAATAAATGTGGTAAAGTACTAATCTCACTTGGGAAAAAAAATTCAGATGAAATATTAATTTCAGCCACAAGATGTCCCTAGTAAACACTTCTTTATACAGATGACTTTACCAGCTTCCTCCTCACAAATAGGGGGAAAGGGGGGGAGGGCGAACAGGGAAGCTGCATGCATCTCTCCCCTCTATGCCTGCCGGCAAGATTTCGCAGATCTAACAAAATTAAATTAAAATTTAGGTATGTCCTGCAGTAACTATGTGTGTCTCTCCTGCCATGATGGGCTCCTTGCCTGCCGTTTAGCATAACATATTACTGGTAGGCCAATCAAGAGGCTAACTGGACGAACCCATGTGGGCGCATGAGACCCCCAAAAAATTTATTTTACTATACCTTCAGACCATATGATGCACCCTAATTTTCTAAGTGTGTCTTAAGGCCCCTATACACCTTACACGCTTACCATAAAATATCTATACAATCTGCTTTTGTTCTACTAAAACCATGTAATATGAGGAGCTTTTTAAACCTTCCAATCACTATGTATTCGATCAGGGAGGACCCGGCACTACAAAGCAGTGATATATACCTTCAATCACTATGAATTCTATTGTATGGTATATACAAAACAGCATACATTGCCTTTATTAAAAAAAAAAACTACCGTAACAGGCAGCAGAAATTTTCTTTGTATTTTCTTCAATAGGCCTCAATGTTCTGTATGTCTCTTGTTCCTGACCCAAAACAACCTTTTTTATACCTCAAGGTGATTTCAGGTATCATATCAGTTTACAGTGGCAATTTCCTGACATGTCGTGAGAGTAAGGTGAGATATGTAGAGGAGAGCTGTAAAATATTACCTATATTCCCACATACAGGGAGTGCAATGTTTTCTTAGGTAACACAATCAGCTAGCAAATGAATACCGAACACACTGTGCTGCACAATGATAAAGTAGACTAATAAAGCTATTGTGCCTTATACATGTATGCATTAGTCACAGTCAGCAGCCCTATATAACCTTTGCACAGTCTTTCATTTTCTCTTATTATCTGATGTCTGGTCTGAGTTCCCATTTTCTGTCTATATTTATAACTTAAATTACATGATTACAGTATGGCACTTGCAAAGATAAGACTGAACATACATTTTACTTCCATCTGTAATGTCCTCATTCTGGACCTTACAGTACAATGCACCTTACAGGAAGTCTATTTATTATTTCACAATATCGTAAACTCAAATATTCATAGGAAAAATCTTAGAAAACGGTTACCATACAATTCATTTTAAAGGGTTACTAGATGGGGAAGACAATCCAGAAAAGTGCTGATTTGGCATCCTTGGGTATAGAAGGGTCTTGCTAGAAAAATGAGGTGTTCCCCTTTTTTTTTTTTTGCAAAAATGAAGTTCAAAGTCATGTTGACATCTTTGAACTTAAGTTTGAGCTTAATTTATTCAAAAACGGCATGTGTTAGAGCAACACTATATCAAATTTTGAGATGATATCATGGTCAGAGGCTTTGCAATTAACTCACAAACTCAGCTAACCAAATTTATTTTATTATTAAAGCCCCCATACACCTTTAGATCACTCCATACAATTTCCATTAGATCTACCAACAAGTATGTTGTGCTGGGTCCTCCCTGATATAATACATAGTGATTGGAAGGTTTAGAAAGGTCCTCATATTACATGGTTTTGGCAGAACAAAATTGGATTTTACTGAAATGATATGGTTATATTGTAAGGTGTATGGGCTGAAGTTAGATCCATGCCAATATAATATTAAGTGGAACTTATGTAATTTTTGTATTTCATTCCAAAATAAGAAGAAGCACTTTTAACCCCCAAGTGATTAAAAAGATATTATATCCTTTGAAGTTTATATCACTTTTAACTTTTTGATCAACAGTAAATGTTATAAAAGGGACGCTTGTTTAAGATAACTGTATTATAATCATTGATTGTATCATTCTAAAACATTCATTTTCTGTTATATATGTACGTGGTGGTAGCCAAATTTGTTCAAGATATATAATTGTTTTACTAGTTCTGACCTTGAACTCCTACAAGTCAGTATTTACTTTGCTGATAGTCTGCTTTAAGGAATCAACCTCTTGAGTTGGCCAGTTCATAGAAAATAATATTCTCCATTTTGGATGACGCTGATTCAGGAAAATCTTCATTTAAAAAAAGTTGGGGAAGTATTCACAAAAATGGGCAATTACCATATATACTCGAATATAAGCCTTATAAGCTTAAATTCAGGCCAAAAAAATGAAAATCGTGGCAATTTGTAGGTGGACTTTATGAGTGAATTGCAAAGCCCCCGAACATGCTATTATTATTTGCTGGAGATGATAGAAAAGGGTTGTGGTAACATTTGAAAAAAAAAATTCTTGCTTTCGCATATGTAGTTTTTTGCATAAATTATGTTCAAAGTCAAGTCAAATTTGACCTTATTTTGTGCAAAAACTTGATATGCTAGAACATTAACTAATTAATTAATAGTAATTAACTAACAAATCTGCTGAATTATATAATTACACCTCAAAACTAAAGTACATTTGCTGTGTGTTTCTGTGCCTTAGTTGCTTCATTTCCCTCCCTAGGCTTATACTTGAGTCATTCAGTTTTTCCAGATTTTTTTTCTAAAATTGGGTACCTTGGCTTATATTCGGGTCGGCTTATAAGGCCCCCATACACGGGTCAGATTCCGGCTGGATTCCGGGACGATCGATTCCGGGCGCGTGCACGTGAATCGATCGTGCCGGAATCGTGTGCAGCCCACCTTGTCCGTCCGATCACGTCCGATCGTTCGGGGGCCCAGAATCGGATCCGTCAGAGAACCAACATGTTGGTCTTTTTGATCCGATTCTGCACAGATCAGGGGGAGTTGCCATTTGTGAGGTGGAATCGGAGGTGGAATTGGAGGTGGAATCGGAGGTGGAATCGTCCCGGAATCGTGCCGGAATCCGTTGGACAAGGTGGTATGCAGCGATGGATTCTCTTAATTGGCCGATTGATCACACCTGCGATTCCCGGCAGAATCGCCAGAATCGATCGGATGATGAATCGATTGGACATGGAATCCGACACGTGTATGGCTAGCTATACTCGAGTATATGCGGTATGTTAAAATGAACTATTTTTTTTAATTCTCAATTATGTGATTCCCATTCCACAAGGGGATGTTAGAATGGAACACTACTGCATACATTGTAACGGGTAAATGCTCCAAAGAAAATGACTTATGTTTAATTAGATAAAACTTTTTTGGAATCAGTGATGTAAGTAATATAAACATGTTTTTCGAATATTTCATAAAAGGTATGTCATTGAAGAGTATGGTTCCACTTTGAGGAACACAAGGAAAGACCTTCAAGAACATAGTGGCAAAGCCAATGAACAAACTACACATATTCCAAGTTCTTCTGATAAAGCCTTTGAAGAGTTGTTAATGTTGTTAATAATGGTATAAAAGAGAAAAAGATATTCCTTTTTATGTTTATCATCTGTGATTTTAGAAAAATAGACCACATAACATATGGAATCAGCATAAAAATGAATAAGAAGAAACATAGACTGTTTGATGTGTCTCATGTCCTGGATAAATGCATACATGGGAATGTAGCTTAAAACAAAACACAGTTTTGGCACTCACAGAAGACTGAACTATATAACTACATGAAGGTTGATTATGAACTAACCGAAATGCAATGTAGATTGCATTTCATTTGTTTATATAATAATTACCCGGCTGTTATTAATCAACCACAAGGAACTCATATGGGAAGCAGAGCCGGTAATTTATTCTCATCAACTGCAAACTATAAGTAAAAAAAAAACTTAGTATAAGCCAGCTGTTTTTATCCAGCAAGAGTTTCATGGACTCTTATGGTATGTCTAGTTTACAGAAGAGACCAACTCTGTTTCCAATGTTTACATTTGAATATTCATGAGCTTTCCAAAAGACCTCCCTCATTGTTCTAAACGTGTTACAAAATAATTACGAGAACTAAAATACAAGAAGCTGTAAACATTACATTCTAGGCAGGTATAGAAAGAAACGTGAGCAAATAAATATATATTTAGGTGTCAATCAGGGTTTTACTGCATGGATGGTCATTAAGTAGAACTAGAACGTCGTTTTTTCAACTCTTTCTGCAGAGAGCAAGACCTGCCTGACGTGCTGTCAGGCATAGTTACCTAGATTACAAGATTTGCTAATCACAATAAAAATTCTTTAGCAAATAAAACAGCTCACAAATAGGTTGCTTTCTGATCTTCAGCTTTGATGAAGTCCACACAAGGGAAATACCATGTCATTAATACAGTACAGAGACAAATTGCTGCAGAAGTAGAGCGTTTGCATGGACATTTGGTGCTTCATGAGACTTTCTGCCATATTGGAAGCATCCTAAATGGCGTAGCGTTTTATCCTGGTAAAAAAAGGAGGTGGGGAAGCTGTCACAGACTCTGCAGATCACTATATGTGAGTGGCTGCTTCAGCCAGCTCACACGTAGAAGGAGGGATGGATTTTTCACTGTGTATTATTTCAGAGAACTTCTCACCTTACCTTCTCATTTTCCTTATGCAGATTCTATATGAGCTGGCTAAAGCATCCACTCACATACGAGGATCTGCAGGTAGATGATCCATCAATGGAATCAAAGAAAGTGTATGTGAGCAGCTGTCTGACAGCTTCCACACTGCAGGGGGGGATGCATTCGTAATATAAGACACACACATTTTTTCACATCGATTTTGGGGGGAAAACATGCATCTTATAATGTGCAAAAATACAATACACTTTGTCAGCTCAGCAGATAATCATTGGGCAAATCTAATGCAAATCTAATGCCTAAAAGCAAAATTCGGCAATGAATCTGCCGGAATTTTTTTTAGAATTTATGGACATGTTCCCAAATTTTAGACCAATCCCATGAAATGTCTATGCCCAGCTTAAGACATATCATACTTCTGATATTCTACATTTATTCCAAATGGTTCAATGGTTGTATGAAAAGTAAAAGAAATGTAGTCTTGTTTGCTCTTTCTTTCTGAACCTTAAAGACTAGATGACTCCTTAGTCCAATGTTTTATATTATATCTCATAAATAATGTCATTACAATCATATTGCCTCCACAAAAAGAGTGTCATTTGCAGTGACCTTAATGCAAATCTAAACCCAAACCAAAAATATAATATATTGTAATGTCTTAGTCCATAGATGAAGGGACTTTGATATTCAGAATGATCTAATCTGATCTAAGCTGAATACATCTAAATATGTCTTATTATTATCCAGTTATATATATGTGTACAAACTCTTCCTTCCCATGTCTTATTATTACCTACATTAAATGAAGAAGAAATGAAGAATGTTGTGTGGTAGGTCATCAGTCCAGCCCTAATGAGGTTTGTTCTTTACTATGGGATGTTTTACATGTACATTTATTCATTATATAACCAGCATGTTGACTCAATTTATAAAGCTGTTTTGTGCTTTTTAAAGTTGTCTAATTTTTTTTAAAGGTTAGACATAAAAGTGATTATAAAGTTTATCACAGTCTTAGACTATGTCTCCATTGTGTCAAACTCTCAGTGTTTAGTGTATGCAGGGATTTGGGCAAGATGGAGATACGCAGAGTGACACATACACTTTGTGTCAATTACTTTTTTGGGCATACTTGTATACTCATTCATTGGCTTAAAGCAGTGGTGGGCAACTGAGTTGATATGGGGCGCCACAAGTGAGGCCCTCTGCATCACTATAGGGCCGCACATAACAATTTCAATCTATACTGACTCGTATAAGCGTTTCTTTAATGAAAAAATTACAGCAGGCAGAGCTAAAAGATTTTTTTTTCACATTTTTAAATAACAAAACTTGTTTTAAATGATACTTCAAGCATTAGAAAACACTGTAGTATGGTAATGCACATTATGTGTCATATATCATCGAAGGTTATGTGCCTCATAGATATCATCAAAGCCTTTAATGATATATATGGGGCACATGGCCTTTGATAATATCAATGGGGCACATAACATTGGGTTCGAAGGTTATGTGCTGCAATATGTATAATGCAATCATCCCCCATCCATTGGTGGGATAATGGGAGCATAGGCACTCACCTTTCCACCGATTCCCCACCAACACGGCTGTCTTAGAGCGGGAAGAGGAGGAGAGGCAAGGGACTTGCTCAGGCGCCATCTGGGTCGCTCATTAGCTTTCACGTAAGCCAATAGGTGTACTCAGTCCGAGTGAGTCACCTGGGGCTTAAAGGGTATAAACCCCACACTATGATTACCCATTCCCCTAAACATGGGCAAAGTGTCTCATGTCGCCCACTGTGTATCATGTATGAATTAATTTAGGCTGTCCATCACACGTAGTTGAGAGGTAGTCTAATGTGAACCAGATATCAGAGAGCATTTGGTAAGAGGCATGAGTGGTCTTACATACTGAAATCTGTGTAAGAGGGAATTCCATCTGGCATCTGCCATATGGATAACATATCCCGAACACAAGGCATTGCCCATGTGAATGCTCCCTAACTTCTTTCTTTCCCAGCTTGATCCAGCAAACGTAAGGGAAATTTTAAATTTTATTATGGATCTTATTTTTTAGAAGCTGTGTTTATATGACATCTGCTTTTTTTGGAATAACTTACTAGTATAACAAACAAGTAAGAAAAAGGAGTTTCCAAACCAGGAGTTCCCAAACCAGATTGCATACAAAAATGTCATGAGACTAGTATAGACTAGAGTAGTCAGCTGTGTTTCTTGATCAATTTGCTAAAAGTTTTACAAGTTAGTGAATTTATATCATATACATATCTTACTTCCATTTAAGGCTCTTTCACAAGATATATATGTGCTGTGTCGAAGTTTGAACTACACAGGGTGTTACAAATTCACACTTCTATGTGCTGCATTGTGAGGTGCAATATCGCATATTGCACTGCTCCACACATTTTGGAAGTTTGAGTGTGTATTTGCAGTTTGTATTAGAACTGCAGAAGCAGTGTGCAGTGTGATAATGCATACAGTGTATACTGTGCAATGTACAGAGCATAACCGATGCCTTGCCAGCACATAACTAAGAGCAAATAACACGAAGAGTCCTAAACAAGAGTTGTTTAGAAAGAGCCCTGAAAGTGACTGTTGTTGACTTTATTTCAAGGTTGTGTTTGTATTTTGAGATTGGAGCATGGTTACACATGAACATATTAAAAACATATTTATCTTAGACACTGTATTTTTAGGAAAGAAGGCACAAGGCCAATCAGCTTTTCACAATTTCTCAGTTAAACTATACTGTCAAACCACAGAAACTTCTACAGGCTTCTCTCCACCATGTGGATGCACCCTGTGCTCTCACATTACCAATATGTTGCTGTGGTAGGTAAGATAAAGTCCCCACATTTCCACAATGCCCCCCGCTTTATTATCATCTAGCCTTGTCTTCCTAATAAATCCATTCCCTACTTGGACCCACAAGTCCTGAAAAACTACATGGGGTTTCCTGTATGGAGGCACAACAATATCAGGTATTTTATCAGTTAAAAGGTCTTAAATGTGGAGACCATATGTAATACATATACAAAAATGTTACAAAAAGCACACAGTTACATCCTTGTTAAAATGTATCACATCCATCATTTACATAATCCACAATATGATGTCATGGCGTCCATTCTCATGTCCCACATGTTTCGCCCTCACGGGCTTCCTCAGTGCAGGGCGCTCTGTGCTTTTTATTTCGTAACTAATATGATGTGATATTCCAGGTAAAACAAATAAATATGTGAAGGGGTGATGTAGTCAGTAGTCCGAACACTGCATCAATGGCAGTTCCAAGGTGAACCCCAGGGGAATGGAAATACCCCCACTCCCCAAAATAAGAGAACAGCGTCCCGTCACCTGCCTGGGGGGCGGATATACACCTTAATATAAAATTGGAGTGACAACACAGGGTGGGTTCTCTCAATGACCCCCCCCCCCAAAAAGATACAACGTCAATTAAATGCTACTGAACCAAAGATAATTTCATTTCTAGCAACCAATGTTCCTCCACCTGCCATACATCAAGACTCTGGTGCCTCACCCCCTTACTTGTCTTCCCAATAATCACTGTCCCTGGTTCACCCATTTAATATACTTGAATTTTGTTTATGAAATTATGGGGTATTAACAACGTAAGTTTGTAAATCTGCCTCCATTGGGTACAGACTGAGACATCTCCTGGTTTAACATCAGGTATATCATTATAATGTAAAGAACTCAATTTGCTCTTTTGAAGAGCTAAAGGATGAAGTGAGGAACAAAGAATGGCAAAGATTTCCTCCCAGAAAGTATCTCTACAGATTAGGAATATAAAATGGATTTTGAAATGACAATAGGATGTTAATGTCTCTATAATAATTTACCAATTGAGTTGTACAAGATAATTGATTCCATGTAGCTAACTTTGTTGATGCATTAAAGCAAGGTACAGACGGCTCGTGATGACGTCATTGGTCCCGCTCGAAAACAGCCATGGCCGCATTTGATATGGGCCAGATAGATGGCCGTGAGCGTGCACGGCGCTCGAAACGGCCATCGATGTGGCCCATATCTTCACGTACTCTGCTTTACAGTCAAACAAAATAGGTCTTATCTTTATGGCAAATACATGGTATAGCTGCAGTAATGGGTTAAAGCAATTTGACTTGTGTTGTGTTTTTCTTGTTTTCAGTCTTTGGTAAGGATTCGAAGGCATACATCTCAATGT
Source organism: Ptychadena robeensis (assembly GCA_036250615.1). Lineage (NCBI taxonomy): Eukaryota > Metazoa > Chordata > Amphibia > Anura > Ptychadenidae > Ptychadena > Ptychadena robeensis. The sequence continues at coordinate 122,889,365 of CM070036.1, forward strand.
CTATACATTTAAATGAAAGAAAACTTAAGGTGCCCATACGTGTGTAATTTTTTTTAAGATCAACAAAAAGGGATCAATTAGACCTTTATCAAATATTTGTAATCAGTTTGATCGAGGTAAAATTAATCGATATCGGAACTGTATCGGCCATGTCCATAATTGTCCGTATTCAATCTAATCGAATATCGATTCTCTCGAAACCTTTACATGTATGGACATCTTTATTTAAGATATTTTAATACTTTATTTAATTTAATTACTCTAATTGTGCAAATCTTATTACAACTAGCAACCATTGTGCTGTTTATGGTATTCAGTTCATGTGGGTTACAGCAATTGCTCAATTTTTTAATGAAAGAACTTTGTAAAGCCCCCCATACACATTCCGATTTTTTGTACGAATTTTGCCCGACCGACCAACGTGGTCGGGAGATTAATTGATCGGGAGATTAATCGGATGCGGAATTATGTACCCGACCGATCCAGATTTCTCAAAACTGGCAGAAAAATCGGTCCGGACCGCTTCGGACCTGTCCGTAAATTTTGGTCGATCTGCTGTTAATAAATAGTGTCGGGCTTTTCGATCGGTGATAATTCGAATTCCGATCTTTCGTGGCAGCCGACCGACCCACCATAACATTTTAGGTGAAAATCGGGTGACACGATCGGACAAAAAATCGGTTGGGAGAAAAATCAGAACGTGTATGGGGGGCTTAAGAGTTATTTTAAAATTAGAAAGTAAGTTGGAATACTAGCAAAACAAAAATACAGCAAGTCAAACTGTGTGGATAAATTCCTACAGATATACCACATCTTTTTACATTAGGGACCTACAAATTCAATGCAACTCATGCAATTACTTTATAATGGCAAGTATACAGCAGCATTTATATGTGGGTATTTGTAAATGTTCACGAGCATGTTACAAGCCTTTTAAGCATTTTCAATAATATTGTGGTTTTTGGGGGAAACACTTCTAAGTGCTTGTAACAAGTATTTCTAAGCATTTTCGGGACATTCATACGCAGGTGAAAAGTCCTGAATGAGCTGGGAAAATGAGTCATAAAGAAAACTTTTAGGACACAACTAACCAAAAACATCCTAGTGTGAACAGTCCCCAATAAACACAAAATGAATGCTCAAGTGTTATGTCAGCTTAGGCTTAAGAGGATTGTAAAAAGTATGTTGGACACATGTAGCATCTTAGTTAGTAACTGTTATCTGTTTGGGGTTTTCATATACTAATTTTAGATTCAAATATGGTAAATATTTTATAAAATCTGTTTGTTTTTACTTGTACACAGTCTATGTCAGGGGTGGCAAATTTTTTGGCTCAGGGGCCACATTGGCTTCTTAAATTTGATAAAGGGGCCAAACCAAGAGCCTGTAATGGCCGATCCACCATATGTGTGCCAATTTCATGCATTGTCGGCATTACTGATGATGGCTGTGATGTGTAATAGGCGACGTGTGGCAGAAACATTGTTATCTTTTTACATTTCCAGCACTTACAAAGAAATGCTCATTCCTTGCAATAAGCAAAGAAAATTTCTAGAGACTTCCTGTTGTCACCATGAGGATGCACCCACAGTGTAATCACATTATCATGCCACTACATCGCCCCTAAGGCAATGTTTGGACACCTCTAGGCATTATATACACATATTGCAGAGAACAAGTGGAGGGCATCATCTTTTCAACAAGGTGAGAAAGGGCTGGAAAAGAAAGCAAAACGGGCCGGATTCGGCCCCCGGGCCTTAGTTTGGCCACTCCTGGTCTATGTGTACAGAAACAGCCAACTGATGAAGAAGGAGTCATTGCTTTGATTCTGATAAATCTCTTATTCCAAATAAACACAATAATTATAGCAGGATATTTGCATATATGAAGACCACCACTATATAACTTAAGGTCCCCACACAGATGAGCTGTGGAGAGCCACATTATCACGTCATCATGCTGCTCTTCATTGCTCACAGCATTGGCGGGCACCCTTTGGATGCCGCTCCCCATTGAAACGAATGGCATCGGCCAGAGATTTATGGACATGTCCGTTCTCTGGCCGACCGAGCTGGTCGAGTGGGGCACCCGTGACCAACGGCTGCGAGTGCGCATGCATATCGGTTGGTGGCAAAATTGGCCGCCGCTCATTGCATGTGTGGGGACTTTTATTTCCTCTCTCAGGTGTGTAATAATGTACATATCTGGATTTACCATTATATACAGTGCAGAACTTTGCCCTTTAGTTATCTGATTTTAGACTCATCCTCAATAGATAAGCTTATATAAACAATAATAAAATCCAGGAGCAAAGGAGGTGACTAAAGCCCCCCATACACCACATACAATTACCATGCAATTTCTGTACAATCAACTTTTCTTCTACCAAAACCATGTAATATGAGGACCTTTCTACAACTTTCAATTACTATGCATTCTATCAGGGAGGTCACTATATTACATAGTTGTTGGTAGATCTGATGGAAATTGTATTGAGAAATCTAAAGGTGTATGGGGGGCTTTAGGAAGTTCCTTTGAGCACCAAAAGTTCAGTGTCTACAGAATTCAGTGGCACATATGTAGCCTTGAATATAATGTATGTTATCCTTGTACTAGATAAGCATGTGTGCAGTTAAATATCCCTAATCAATTATATCCCCACCTTATTTCCCCCCTAATGAGTGAAGCCCATAGTGACATATTTATATAATTTTGTATGAAACTAAGAAAAGGATGGATATTATGTGATTTTAGTTCAGCTGTAAAAACGTCAGCAGTTCAGCAGCTCTGGTTCTTATAATATGAAGATAGCCTTACAATAAACTTCACTAAACCAAACAAGTATCTATCCAGTGCATATTGAGTTTCAGGACTTTGGTTTTAAGTATCATCCACACTTACTGAACATTAGCTTTTCTTGTTATCATTGGACATTTACTGTAAACAGCTAATCAGAGTTTAATGAAACCAATGAAATCAGTAGACTCAATGACAGTTCTGTTTCCCAAGTTATCCTGAAACCAATTAATAACTGCAACCCTCAATAATACCACATGGTTAAACCGTAAACTTAACACTTGGGAATGATACACTTAAGCTGTCCATACACGCATAGATTGTACAGCGATCGTTCATGGCGTGCTTATGCCGAAATCAACAAACGATTTTTCTGGGATATTTCACCAAATTCATGCACACCACTTTGGGCGCTCGATCCCTGGGCGATACTTTGGATGCTGATCAAGGGTCCCCATCCAAAGTAATGGAGGTTGCACGCAGATTTACCAACATTTTGGATCCCTGTTTGATCCACATTTTGTTCAACGGGTTTGAATGCGAAAGGTGGGCCGCATTTCATTCCTAAGGGAATGTTTGTTGTGCACGTTCACGGTGCTTCAGCAACCCGTGTATGCCTAGCTTAATAATGTTTAGAGTCTGCAACTTGCAGATCAGTCCTTCAGGCGCATTAAAATGAAATTCTTGGGACACTTCCTTGGCCCTACACACCTAAACCATATTTTTTGGGGGGATGATTTAACATTTTGCTGCTATACTAAATTGAAATAAAATATTGGAACACCTGCAAATTACACTCACAGGAACTTTTTTTTGACAACTCATTCTAAATCCATAGGGTTCAATATGGAGCTTATGAGATTATAATAAGTTGGATTGATTAATGAACTAAATAAATATGAACAAACATATTACCATCCTGTTTTATTTTATTAGACCTTTGGAGTTTAACACTTCATTGGCTAATTCTCCACGTTTCCTGTCTGGCTCCTTTCTCCCAATTTGATTTCTTATTGATTACAAAAAAATGGATTGATACAGTGGGAGACATTGCTATCTACAGTTGATTTATGTAAGTAATGGGGATTTAATAAAATGTGATTTGCTTTCTTATAACCAAATTTTAATATTGACTGTTTCGATAATATTCATAGATTACTAAGCTCTCCTGATGAAGTAACGAAACACGTTGAGGGTTGATAAGATTTTCAACTGTTGTTAACTCAAACTATATGATTGCATGAATTTTAAATTGTAATGGCTTAAATTGATTTCTTGATTGATATAATAAAAGGCACTATCATCCCAGTAAATCCTAGGTTTGTTGAGCATCTTAGGGAAATAAAAGTGTTTTGTTGGAGGAATGATTTTAGGGATGTAGGCATAGAACCACTAAAAAGGAGAAACCAAAAATAATACAACCTTTAAAGTTATAGTAAATCTAACAACAAAACCATCTTCTTACTATTAAGTATGTAATAGGCAAGATGCTCCCTTATTGGGTAAATTTCCCTTCCTTTATCTATGCACAAATAATTAGTTTCAGGTAATGTCCCCAGTGTGGAAACCTAGAAGGAATCATTTCCCTTCTATGTAACATTTTATTATCACCCCCCTTTGTTTACAGGGGTAGGGGTTACAATGCAGCCAAATTCGGTGAATCATGATTGGATCTTCCAGTTAGTGAGATCTGCCATCATCATTAAAAATTTCCCAATAGTGACACAGATAAAATCCGAACCTCTAATACTTGTAATAAAAATGTTATTGTATTAAATAATATCAAATGAAAAGGAAATGAAAGCTTGGGGAATTCCTTTGGGAAGAGGGACTGTCCCTATAAAAGAGAGCTGGGAGCTATGTTGTTCTATCAAAAAAACACAGAAATCTGAAACTTCCCAAATTAGTTTCTGTGAGTTTCTTAACACTGATAGATACAGGGCCCTAACATGTTAATTTCTCTTTAGCACTAGTTTCCCAGAAAATAGGCCTACTGGGCCTACCCATCATTCCAAATGCGGCTATATTTTTAGGGAAGGACAGCCAAGATTTTGTAGGGCATCTTGAAAAGACCAGCTACCAAAAAAGGCTGCATCTAACCCAAGAGATCCTCTTATCCCCAAGTGATGCCCCAAGTTACACAACAGATTTTGTGTTCTGTAAACAAACAAATATATTTATATATTTTATCCCCGGTAACTGACAAAAGAATTTTGCTGTGTGAAAATACATCTCTGTGGTGAGCCAGGATTTTCCTTCTGGGCCCGGGCCTTTTAAACTGCCAGACCTTGTAGCTGTCATATAAGCTGAGTATATTGTTAATTTATTGTGTATATACCCAGCAGCACTTTTTGCATCTCCAAAGAAAGATTTTATCAGCAATGTGGATCATTTTTATAATATATTTAAAACATACCTAAATTAGTTTTAGGTGTTGACTGGGGTGGTGAATGACTAGAAAGATTGTTTTTATTGCTGCTGATAGGGTCTTCCCTCTCTTGGGGCAGGCACGGGCGGATGACACTTGATGTTTCTGGCGTGCACTGGCCGGCACAGCGGCGGGGGGCCATTTAAAGCTTGGCCTCATGGGGGGATGACACACCGGGACCAGGGATCAGGGAGACCCTCTTCACCCTTACCAAACCTCTACAACACATACGATGCCTACTACACTCACTAAGGGTTCTTGGGTGATGATTCCCCGCAGTAGCCCCTCGCTCTTCCTTGGTGACTCCGTTTACGAACCTACCCAGACATAGACAAACATTTTTAACCTTAAAACTGGCAATTTTTCCACACCTCCTGATGAAGACTTTTTTTGAAACATGCATCATGATATGATGCCACACTATTCCTAATCACAGATGAACTGGATGACTATATTGACCACATCCAGCCCGGAGATCTGTTGCCTTCCAGAAACAACCCTATTGTCTAAGAATAAAGCAGAATATATTATTTTTTCTGAAGACCTGGACTCTAAGACTGGACTTGATTTTGATTCTGGCTTTTATCTTAAAACCTTTTGATATTTTTTTTTTGGGACCTATGATTTAAATCCCCCACGGGGGTATGGTATTAATTAATTAGGGTGGCCCCTAAAGTCCCCTTGTCTTTACATTCTGTATAAAAAATATACAATGGTGAGGGATACTAGTGTGTTCTAGTTTCCCTGACTATTAGTGATGGCCGAACTGCCCGCAAGGCATGGATGTTCACCCTCCTTCTCGCCGGCGAGCAGTGCCACCCCGTTCACCGGCGAGAAGAAGATCTCTATTCTTCCTCCGGGAGGATCAGAACCTGCGAGATCATGCCGGAGGAAGAATCTTTTCACTAGAAGACCAGTGAAAAACCGGCTCGGGGACAGGAAGTGATGTCAGTGACGTCACATCCGGCTCCCTTAACTAGGAACTATGCGTTCCAGGGACCGGATGTGACGTCACTGACGTCACATCCAGTCTTTCCGATTCAAATTCCCCGCCTAGGCTCCGAGCCTGAACCTAGACTGTTACATAAGGGCTTGTTTACACAGGCAGTTGCTAGTTGGTTGTTAATAAGCAGTAAGTGGGGTTAGCAGCGCCTGCACACAGTATGCAGACTCCCGCCCCAGGCATTTTCTATAGCAACAAAACAAAAGTGTAAATGTACTCTCAACAACAAGAAACTTCCAGTGGGGACACCTCTTACCCATGACAGCTGCCCAAGATATTCCATTACTTCCTATTATCTAAATGAAATGAAGTTTTCATGAAGTGAAAATGATTGAAAAAAATTACACCCCTCTAGAATAAAAATATTTGTCTATAAAGCTGTTTACCAAAGTTATAGTCAATAGAAATCATGGCTTACTATACCTATAGCTGGCAGTACCTCGAATCTCTTTTAAACACACCCTTCTATATTCGGTAACATCAGCACTCAACTTGGAGTGAGGAATCCTCACTCTGAGACTGGTCATGCTGTAATGCACATCTGCTGACGGTAAATCTACAGAAGAGCAGAAAGGTGGCTGCTACTACATTGTAAAGTCAAATGCTGGGGTAGGCCCTAGAGAAAATTTTATTGCTAAACAGAATTGGAGTTTGTAGACAGGCCTCAGAGTTTATAGGTCCTGGCCGTGTTGTCTGGCAGGATGCCTGACACAAACGTCTGGCTGCACTAGATTGCATTTCCTTTGGCAGGTAAGTCTAGAGTTCAGATTTGATCCTTCTGCAACTGCAATAATGTTTCAATTACAATAATCAAGCAATGTTACATAATGTTGTAGGCTTATTCTTCCCTTGTGTGAACATTTTGGAGAAGGCCCATTCCTACCTTCATTATTGTCTCCAGTACACAAAGAACAGTCCACATGGTTGTGACAGTTTAGTGTGCAAAACTTAACTTCCCCGCATAACCCTGTCCTTAATCCCAAAAAACTGCTCCGGAATGAAATAAATGGTAATTGCAGGCCAGGGTTTTTCTTAAAACATCTGTGCTCGATCTTACCAATACTTTTCTGAATAAATTCCCATTGACATACCCAACACTTGTGTGGAACATTATGTGGAAAGAGAGAAACCTGTTATGGCACTAAAAGCGTGAACAAATATGCTTATTATTGTATACTTGGCTGTTGTAAAGGTTTAACGTATCTAGATTGTGAAGTCAAGATTTAGCCCTGTCCCTACTATCAGAGGATTGAATTTTAGTTGGGTATAGCATCAGCAGGGATGCGGCTAAATGTTGCACTGGGGTGAAAACCATATCCTATGAAGCCATAGCCTTGGCTATAAAAGCTCCACAACCAATTAACATTTAAGACAGATACTTCATAACTGTTGTGGCCTCAGGCACTTGGTTAGGTCAGGTTTAGTGTTGAGCAGCATAAGGTATATTCAAATTTGTGTAATTTTGCGAATATACAAAGGAAAATTCAAAATTGTTAAAATTAGATTTAACTGTATTCTATTGCGTTCCATAGCGCGTGCCTGTTCGTTATTATTCACAAAGATTCGCGATGCAGCTTTACAGCGTCTCTTCTTCATTTTTTGATTTTAGTCAGTATGAGCACTGTGTGTTGCATTCGCAATGCGCACAAATATGCGCGATGTATGCCAGTAAACAATGTTGGAGCATACTATGACAAACATCCACCATTGCGAATATTCAATCGCACATTTGCAAAATATTGCAAATTCTCAAATGTCGGATATTCATCAAATATATTCAAATTTCAAATATTCTCGCTCAACACTAGTCAGGTTTACAGGAAAAGTTTGAACCTATGTAATGCTGGTATACACGGGTCGATTCCTGTGCAAGTCGAGGAGCTGACAATTGCAGCTCCATTGGTCATGGTGCTGCGCTTGAGTGGGATCGATTAATGAATAGATTTAACTACAATCCAGCGTTGTGAGCGCGAACAGCGCTCAATTGTGCTCTAATCTATTTAAAAATCAAGCCGTGTATGTCTAGCTTTACTCACAATTCAATAGGCAGCAAGTAAGGATCCTCTGTTCATGTGGAGTTGAGCCGATCCGCCGATGCAGGGGTTAACTTAGTGCAGTTCGTTAACCCCTGCATTGGCGGATGTGTGAACAGAGGATCCACTGGGCAGGTAATGTGTATGCTTCCCACCAAGCACTGCGCTTAACGTAGGGTGTCCCGACGGAACACACAACGCAGTGGAGACATACGCTAAAGCTGGCCATACACCTTCAGATTTCTCTGTCAGATTTCCTTCAGATCAGATTTTGTTTTACCAAAACCATGTAATATGAGGACCTTTCTATACCTTCCAATCACTATGTATTCTATCAGGGAGGACACTGGTTGTTGGTAGATCTGATCTGATCTGAAGGAAATCTGACAGAGAAATCTGAAGGTGTATGGCCAGCTTAACTCTCTTGGAAGCTGACACAATTTACCAAGTATACACAGAAAATGTATTTTATTTCCCTTTAGGTCCTTAATGAAGTGAAAGTTGGGTTTACAGTTAGACTTGGAGCCATGCCCTCTATGTGTATAGTTTTGCCTTCTCAAAGAGCAGACCAGATAGATTTTTCCATCTGGTATAAACGTGGACTTTCATTCTGAAGTTTTCTGTGCACCTAGGCATGCAAAAATGACTTGGCATGCATGCGTCTGCCCTGGAAAGCAATCCAACATAAAATACGCCCAAAAAAAACGTTCAGGCTGAGACTTCAGAATTTTGTATAAATTTTAAATGTACATAAAATAAGGACTAATTAAAACAAAGAAAAGTTTTGAAGCGTTTTTCCTTTTGTACGCCTTGGCAACACTCGTATTTCCTAACACGTACAGGGTAGAGTAGAGCTTGTTGTAATTCTGTGTACCAAGCCAAATTTCCAATTAATATTCTAAATTAGCTTAAATGCTTAATGGAAACCTATGCTGAGAGAAATGGGTAGCACGTCATTGCTGAGCTCATTCAGAAAATTAAGCAAGCCATTTATATTAGACAAAAGTTTACCAACTTACTGCCGAAGGTTACATACAGGTTTAGATTAAACTTGGACAGGTGTAGGTTATGGTCTGGCGCATTTTTTTCCCCCTGCACCGGATGTATTGACACAAGGCCAGAAACTGAAACTTGCTTCAACATTCAACATTCAGTGCACATTCAGAATAGGCTTATTTTAAAGTTAAGAAATATTCAATATGTATAAAACAGCACTGGGGTAGCATAGGAAAGATAATGGTTGAGCAAAGTTTTTGACTGGTGGGCCACAATGGGCTTTTAAATTTGGCAGAGGGGCCGAACCAAGAACAGACGGGCATGCTTACACTTGGCACGGTGGTAAGCCAGACTGAAAATGAAGCAAGGTCCATCCGCGAAAAGACAGATCAGACTTTTAAAATAGTCCGATGTCTGCCTGTGTGCAGGCAGATTCAAATTTCCCACCTGTTGGTCTAGTGAAAAGATTTTCCCTCCGGCGGGATCTTAATGCCCTGATCCTGCCAGTGGAAGAATTTAAAGCTCCTTCTTGCCGGCAAACGGGGCGGGTTGAACACCTGTACTGCTCGTCGGCTAGGAGTGCGAACATCCATCACTAGTTATCAATGGAAACATGTTTAAAGCATTAAAACACAGTGTTGGGTGGGCATCAAATATGTAAGTTTGACTGGAGCCTTAAACTTAGAGCTCTTTAACACTAGAAACATGATGTCCCTGCATTCCACACATTAGTTGTAACACAAATGCGCATGTAGCACAGTGCACTCAGAACGCATTTGTGGAAATTCTTCATAGCGCTTCCCACAGAGAAGAAGTGGAGAGATATGCAGCACAGATCAGATCAAGAAGCTAAATGGCCAGATATGACCCATAAGCCGTAGCTGGCCAATGAATGGTTACTGGTTGGGGGTGAGACATTATGGGCCTTTGTAGGAATTTATATGCACTAAAGTGTGTTAAGTAAGGGAAATTAGAAAAATTTAGTTGGGGAATCGAGGAAAACATAAGAAATAAATTGAATATATATAAAATATACATTAATATATATATATTTAATGCAGTAACACATTTTTCCTTATATAAAAGCTATAAACTGAAAATGCTGCCACAGGGTAAAAAATCAATACGGTAAATATAATGATTTGTTTTTAATGAATAATGGTTGCCATTATTTACCCTTTTTAAGCAATAAATAGACAAAGATATCTTCACGGCTGAAGATCGAATGTGCGTCTCATCGAAATGTAAAGGTATCGAAAATGGAATGTTGATAACCTGTTTCAAGTCTATACAATGGGCTCTTTCATACCTTGAACTTACTTAATTTAACATTTCTGCCAATGACCGCTAATATTGCTTGACAATACATAGTAGTACAGGTGTTTTTGGGGGCTACTACATGTATGCATTGGGGTACCAATCTATAGTAAGGGCATCCCAATGCCCATAGTACCTTGGCTGGTAGAGCCAGCCTTCCTCTGTGAAACAGCTGAAATTTTGAATCAAGCTGACAGAGGTAGTGCCTGTTCCTGAAAGGTAAGGCAGAGGACAGAAGTGTCAGATAGCAGGTCCTTCCTGGGTTTCTAACACATCAGGCAGCAATTTTGCAGTTACTGCAGCTGTTGGTAGCTTTCACTGTACCAGGCATCTACCCACTTCCCAACCTGCTCTCTTTTCAGCACAAACTTGGATCTCACCACAGCGGTGTCACATTGGGGCCAGTTTGGTCACATGCCAAGAAGACCAGCACAGCAATTTAAATTTAACCCAGAACCCCAACACTAAAAAAGGAATAAACAACTTTCAATGTAAAATTAAAGGCTAGAATTATTTAAAGTGAAGATGGCCTCTTGCCTTGTAGTGCTAGGTTCCCAAGCTGTGATCTCCCAGGCGCTAGAAATGGTCGAACTTTGTGAGTTAATTGCAAAGCCCCTGTGCATTGGTATTAGTGATGGCCGAACTGCCCGCAAGGTGGACAGTTCGGCCGCGAACAAGCATATTCGCCATCCTTCTCGGCGGCGGACAGTACGGGTGTTCGACCCGCCCTGTTCGCCGGCGAGAAGGAGCCCTCTATTCTTCCTCCAGTGGGATCATTAGCAGTGAGATCCCGCCGCAGGAAGAATATTTCACTGAAGACCGGATAGAGAGCCCGGTCTTTCATTGGAAACCCTGCTTGTAAACCACTGATGTCACATCCGGTTAGCACAACCAGGCTATGCATTCCAGGTGCCGGATATGACGTTACTGACGTCACATCCGGGTTTTCCGATTCAAATTCCCCGCCTAGACGGGGAATTTGTATCTGTCCGCGAACGGGTGGACTTTTTTAAAAGTCCGCCCCGCCCGTTCGCGGACGGACACGGCTGAAGTTCGGCCATCACTAATTGGTATCACCACCAAACTTGCTGGAGATGTAGAGAAGGGTCCAGGGTATAGTAAAAGAAGGTATTGCGCTAACATAGTTTTTACATAAATTAAGTTAAAATTTTGACTTTAACTTTAAACTTAATATATGCAAAACTGCATGTGCTTGAGCAATACTTTTTTTTCACCAATAACATAAAGAAGGCACGCACTTGGAAATAAAAGTTCATAGCTTTATTGTAGTCACATATAATTCATCACTAACATGACCTCCCTGGGATCACCTCCCCTCTAACACGCTTCATTCAATATCCCAATACTCAATATAGAGATCTGGATATTGGGTGAAACGCGCTAGAGGAAGGTGAGCCCAGGGTGGTCATGTTGGTGATGTATTATATGTATGGGAATCCTTTACATTATTGGAAATTGATGGTGGTGTGCAGACGTAAGGTGAGATCCCAGCACCGGATGTGTGCATTATTGAAGCCTGAGAGGAAGTTTATGTTTTTTGGTCAACGTTCTTTGTCATAGAGACAGGGAGATTTGCCCTTATTTCCTTCTCTAATAAGAGATCACTTCAACAATTAAATAAACATTTTTTATTTGAGGAATGGTGACTTTCTTTGTCCTTAGAGCCCACAATCTTAGTGATGGGCAGGAAGTACAGGTAAAAAATAAACACCCAAAAATGTTGTCCATTCCATCATAAGCCCTTATACATGCATAGATCCATGGGCGATTTTGTGGGCACATGTGCAGCAATTGATCAATCCATGGGCCTTAATCGCGTTCGGCACGAGAGCGGACATGCCCCCTGGCCGATCGCATCTCTTTGGATGGGGACCACACAAAGGGTGCTCTCCAATTGGTTGTTCGAGGATCGCATGGGAAACACTGTGTGTATGGGTAACAACAAAATGAAAACATTTAGACTACAAAGCTTCTTTTTTTGCATTCTCAAACAGCCTTGTTTATATGTTTCAGTTTGCATTTCATTTAAGTTGTCCCAATACAAAAGAAAAGATCTGGTATTCAATCTATCAGCAGTGTTGTCGCCCTAGTAAACTGGGTTCCTGTTTTACTTTCATGCACGGTGCATTAGACAGCCCAGCTTACATTGACATTATAAATAAACTACCATTCATTAGTAGGCAATTAAAATGCAATGAAATGAGCAACAGCCTAGATCACATGAGTGAGGAAATTCTCTGGCCTGCTGTTCAGGAACATAGCGACAGTGCTGGATAATCCTAATGAGACTGATGACCTGAAAAGCCTGGTATAAAAAGCCCAGCTTTTGCCTGACTAATGTTATAAAGTGAACAAGGGAGGACACAGAGAGAAAGAGAGAAAAAAACCCAGCCAGGGCCCGATCATAGCAACACGAATGACGTGTAACTAGTTCAATGGAAATCAAACAGCAAAGGCAGCAGAGTCTGAGAGCGTGCAGGCCTGACATTTCAAACAAGGACAAGGTAGCAGCACTTGCAGTCTGTGAACTTCACAGTTGGCAAACGCCCAAGTTGTCTGTAGAATGCCCATGAAGGGAAAGGGTGGGAGGGTGGACACGGGAAGAACTAGGTTAGTTTACACCAATATGTCTGCAATAAACGACTGGCTGGCACGGTCTTCCATCTGACCTGTCTCCCTGAAATGTTTTCATCAAGAATGCAAGAATCTCTTCAGCTGAGAGAACACACTGTATTCTTCCGAAAAGCTAAAGGGGGTGGTGGGGAACATAAAAAAAAGCTCTCTCTTTCAGATAATCCAAACATAATCCTTTCTGGCATCACTGAACTGTTCACCCCTTCAGGACCAGCAGGGGACAGTGATCATGGTGCCTAGAAAGCAGGCTCTATGACAGTATTTGACAGCCGATTACAAGCACTGGCCTGTTCTCTAACCTACAGTACTGGCCAGGAGCACCTTGTCATCACTGACTCTGACACATGGCACGTATTTACTAACAGCTACACAGAGAAACCAAGTAACCCCAATCAGGGGGAAGGGCTTGTATGGTCCAGGCTACTGTCCTCTGCTGAAACATGGTTTATGATTGGTAACTGTATTTTTAAACAGCCTCAGTCATTTAATAATGGTAAAATAACCTCTTTATTTATAAATAGTCTCTTTCATTTGTTTATTTATGTGTTAATAGCCTCTGTGAATTGTATATTTATTTATAAACAACCCCTAGGTTGTATTCACCTATTGATTACTTGACTGATTTACCAATACATATGTTATACCCATGCTGAATCCCACGTGTCATTGAACCACAAGTCAATTGTTACCTGCAGAAACTAACTGTTCCATGTTACAGGACTATTTAAAAAAATGATTGGTTTTGGCAATTTAAAATGTAAAAATAGGAACTTTTACTCACCTGTGCTGCTGCCCGTCATTATGTGATCCGTTACAGAAACAGATATTTAGCACCTGACACGTCTGTGTAGCGGGTGACCCTGTTGCAGGGCATGGTACCTTCTGCCAACCTCTAGATCATTATTGATTTGTATAGTGGTGCAGCGGGTAACAGAAGCTACCATGGCAGGCAGAGGGGGAACCAGGATCTAATGGTAAGACATTTTGGTGCCAGCAAGTGGTTTAACTATTACCCTTTACATTTTAAAACACACATACAATACTTAAAAGTCAGCAGTGAAACTTCCACACTGTTTTCCGTCTGACAATGCAGACTGTAACCTAAAGCCAACTTCTTACCATAAGCATCAGGTAGTACCACGCCTTTAATGGCTGTAATATTATGAATGTATGCACAGATACATGCTTATACAGGGCAGTCTCTCCAATGTAGTCACAATCATCATATAGACACTAATATTTACCCTAGGTGGACAGTGCAATGTAAAGCTCCCTGTCCCCTGACCTGACCTATGTAAAGTCATGCTTCCCTCCACTCAGTCCACTCCTGGTATCCCCTACCAGCAGCCGATCTCCTGTATACCAGGACACCAGCCGATTACCATGTACACCATGAGATCGCAGATCGCAGGACACCAGCCGATCTCACTGTATACAATGACAGCCGCTGATTACCATGTATATACCAGTATGGCAGCCGATCTTACTGTATACCAGTACGGCAGCCTACTACCATGTATACCAGGAGAGCAGCCGATCTCCTGTGTACAATGACAGCAGCCGATCGCCTGTATACAATGACAGCAGCCGATCACCTGTATACAATGACAGCAGCCGATCTTCTGTATACCAGGACAGAAGCCAGCCGATCTACTGTATGCCAGTACGGCAGCCTACTACCATGTACAACACCAAGACAGCAGCCGATCTCCTGTATACCAGGACAGCAGCCTGCTACTATGTACACCAGGACAGCAGCAGATCTCCTGTACACCAGGACAGCAGCCTACTACCATGTACACCAGGACAACAGCCGATCTCCTGTACACTAGGACAGCAGCCGATTGCCATGTATACCAGGCGGACAGCAGCCGATCCCCTGTACAGCAGAAGGACAGCAGTGCTGGCATAAGACAGTCCCCCATACACGCAGCACGGACGGCGCAGCACATAGATGAGTGTACACGATGAATCCGAGCATGACATAAAGTGAAAGTATGACATGACATCCTGGCACTGTTACACTGAAGGGCAGACGGTGCTGTCACCAGTGACACAGGCAGGCAGCGGCGGAGATGGAGCCCGGGCTGGGGTCCCCATGCAGAGAATAGAAGAGAGTTCTCCTCACCTGACAGTCAGATGGAGCAGCAGCGGCAGTCCAGGACGGAGGAGACAGGCTGTACAGCTGATCCTGCAGCAGGGCGCTGGGCTTGTCCTGAAATGACCTGCCTGGGGAGGACGAACAAGGATAGGGAGGGCGGGGGGAGAGTGAGAGGAGGAGAGCAGCAGCAGCCTCTGCTTCACATCAGTGTACAGTGCCAGGCATCGCTCCTCCTCACCATCCACAACACTGCAGACTGCTCCCCTAACAACAAGCTGCAATGGCTCTCCCCTCTGCAAACCGTGTTTACATGGAGGGATGATAGACAGCCATGCTGTAATGTAACCCCTTCCCAGCTCAGCAGGGGGACAGGAGGGGGGTGTTAAAGCTACAGTGCACCTATGCTGGGGTAACAGGTAGGACTTGTATGTTAGAGTACAGTATCACCCCATGGTGAGATGGGTTTGGTTCGATGTATACAATGTTATGATGTATACAATGTTACAATGGATGCCATCTTAGTACCTAAAGCCCCCCATACACCATAAGATTGATCCATACAATTTCCATTAGATCTACCAACAACTGTGTAGTATAGTGGTCTACCTGATAGAATACATAGCGATTGGAAGGTTTAGAAAGGTCCTTATATTACATGGATTTGGTAGAACAAAAGTTGATTGTACAAAAATTTTATGAAAAGATTGTAAGGTGTATGGGGGCTTAAAGTCAGCTACATAGGAACCAATAAGGATGTTCAGAGAGGCGCTAAAGTTTGTAAAAAAAGTAAATGGAGTGGTCAGGAAATGGGTCAGAGCAAATAGGATTCCAGAGTTTAGATGCATATGAATCAACAGAAGGTAAGAACTTCAGATTCCATTGCATAGGTCTTTAGTTAGAGTCCCCATACACCATTTTGCATTTGATGCTTTGGGTGGGGACCCTCAGCAATGGTAATCAAACAGGGATATACCAACATGTTGGTTCCCTGTTTGATGGAGCTTTCTTCTTGAAGAAAGGGTGGCCACGTTCAATTCCCAAACAATCACATTGTGCCTGTGACATTCTCCAAAGTTGTGCATACGGCTACTTTGTTCCCTGTTTACATCTTTATCAGTGTTCTATTTATGATGGCGGGGAGGTGTGGTCGTCTGCTGCATTTTCTGGTGATGCCCATTTGGCATTGGTGTCCCCAGTCCTTGTGCCCACAGCATCATCCATGAACTTAAAACCAAAAAAATATTGAGGACCATTTTCTTGGGGTGTGAAGACAGATGCTCTATGCATCAACCCCTTCACTATCCCAAATGAGGACTAGGGACTTCATGGGGGCACCTGATTGTATACATGGTAATCATGTGTAAAATGTTACACCATTTATTTAGGCAGTATTGAGTAATCCAGTAATTTTATCAATAACAGAAATGTTACAATGTCTTCAATTGGATAGATAAACACTAATGTATTATTTTTTTTTTAAAAGTGCCTATTAGCGCCACCAAGTAATATTGCCATCATCCCTAAACGAACATGTATATAAAGCACCACACAAGGTCGTGGCACCCTTTACCAGAACCCGTTCAGGTTACTGGTACACATAAATGGGACTTTATAAACGGCAGAAAATGTTAAGGTTAACTTTTTATCAACCTCAATGTAAAAATGCGTATGTAATCATAGATTACCAAGTAACAGAAAAAAAGAAGAAAACAGTTGATACATTACAGGTTCTGTACATCAATATTGAACTTTGTACATCGAATTCTCAACGCGTTTCGCGGTTTTTAGCCGCTTCTTCAGGAGAATATTGACGTTATCAATAGATATGGAATCAAAGGGTATGGTAATTATCAGGTCAGCCAAGTTAGTAATATTTTGTACGTTCACATATATACTATTAGTACTATAAGACGAACACCCAGTTTTTAGAGCAGGGAATCCAGAAAAAAATAATGTGTTCAAGTGAATTAGATCAATGCTATGAATCAAATCAATGCAATACCAATTTTCTGCCACTAGATGTCACTAGCAGCAGTAATATCACGGCACACATGTCATCTTCCTCATTGATCGGGAGGAGGGGGGTCGCGGGGGAACGGCTGCAGAGTCTCCTCTCTGGCTGTGCCTGTGTCCGTGGAAGCTGCAGAGTGATTGCAGCTCCCACAGACATGGACAGACATATAGATAGGAGTTTATCTATCTCTCTCTTCATTGCTTATACCAGCATGGCTCTGGGCTCTGCGGCATAAGCAATACAGTACAGATGTGAGATCCTGACATGGCCGCATCTCTCATCTGACAGCTCTCCTGCTATTCTCCTTGATGTAAGAGCTGTCGGGAAGCCAAGGTGTCTTGCATTCGTACCATAAGACGCAGACACTTTTCCTCCCAATTTATGGGGGGAAAAAGTGGGTCTTATAGTCCGAAGAATACAGTATTTCTGGAGTTTACATCTAGTTAACGCCTGCGTACGTTCTCACCAATCGAGGCCATAATCTATGGATATTTTATTTAAATACTACAGAATCCTTTTCTATTGACAACCGTCCTCCCTCCCTGCCTTTTCTTGTTCCGAAAGAGTTGTAGTGAGGTAACATTTCCCCAGTGTGGTCCCAAATTTTGGAATATCTGATTAGAATTGTAAATATTCTTCAGCCTATCCAAGTAAAAAAGGGGGAAATAGGGTTTAAAAGAATACTCCACAAGCCATGACAGATAACTTGCTGCATGGTATGACATGGCGGACTAATGGCTTCACAGCCAAATTGTTATATTTATAGAGTCCTGGAAATGGGATATTCCACCCCCTCATTTATAATAAATCAAAAGTTGATGCTGAAAGCACACTGCCAGCAGTTATGAATAGAAACCAAGGACACAGGGGTTTCCAGTATTTTATTATTCAATGTTATAAATAAGAGAAAGTAACAAATGCAGATAGGTGAAAACCTGACATAGGCATGAGATCACAGAAGGATGACAACAAATAGATCTGGAGCCCATGCCCATGGGTAATGTAAAATTAGTTGATTACCCCTCTGGCAAGCTTCCTTGTTAAATGTCTTAAGGTGGCCATAGACAGTATTATTTTTGGCCGATTTTGGCGCAGATCAACCGCTGCGTGTGCTCACAGCAACGATTTCCTGAGCGCAAATTGAATGCACAAACCTTCAATTCGGCCAGAAATCGATCATGTCCTGGATGGACCAGCATTCCCATTCAAAGTAAATGCTGGCAAACAAAGGGTGTGAGGCCAATTCTCGTGAAAATGTCACCATGTGAAGTCGATCTGCCAAGAAATCAACAGGGGTTCAAACCGTCTATGGCCGGCTTTAGGAATTGTAACATACATTACTTAAGCAGGGTACAGACGGCTCGATGCAAAGCATTGGACATCGGCCGTATTTACGGTCATGTCCGATATGGCTGTTTTCAAGCGGGATTGATTTGTCCTATTCAAAAACAACGATGGGCGCATATTATATGGGCCAGATAGATGGCCGTGAGCGTGCATGGTGCTCAATGCGGCCATCGATCTGGCCCATATCTGCAGGTCTGTACCCTGCTTTACCCTTTTTCAAGAGAGAAATTTTAATTGATAAACATAAAAGCAGGAGACAATGAAAGATTGGAAATGACTACCCAACTTCCATCTGAAGAAGCTTC
This sequence comes from Ptychadena robeensis, assembly GCA_036250615.1. Lineage (NCBI taxonomy): Eukaryota > Metazoa > Chordata > Amphibia > Anura > Ptychadenidae > Ptychadena > Ptychadena robeensis. The sequence continues at coordinate 122,908,360 of CM070036.1, forward strand.
TACTCTCGTACATCATAAGACGCAGTAATCACTGACTGTCACTCGTTACCTATTTGATACAACCGTACTATGCCTAATGGGCAGATTCATAAAAATTCAAGGAACTAAATTGCATGTATTTCTTAAAGCAATCAAATTTTAATTTAACATTTTAACATAAAAAATCTTTTTATAAAAAAAAAATGCATCTTATCTTTTAGTTGTCCAATCTTGTAGGTCATGTGCTTAGGTACAATAGAGAGTTTAGTTAGATAAACTCTTCCATTTTTAAAATAACAAATATTTGCAGCTGTGTTCAAATAAGTATAAACTAATGTAAAAGAAAACTTCCTGGTATGCACTGCTTCTTTCAACAGCTGTACTACATAGGAATAGCAGTCAAACTGGCCATTGTGGAAATATTTATTCTTTTCAGTATACAATAAACATGAAAAAATTGCGATGATTTTAAAACAAAAGCCATAACTGATGGTAGATAAAAGTAAATATAATGAACGTCACGCTCTACATAGATTGATTGTCTTCCAATATATAAACCAGGGGCTGACCACTGCTTACCTGAGTTCCAGACCCCCTCTCGTACCTTGGTACAGAATATTGTGTACTACCTACCTCACAGTTCCATGATCATCTGGCACAACCTTTACACTGTTCACATTATATTTTTGCCTCTTTTATATTGTCAGATGTTCTCAGTACAATAATTGTTCATAATTCACACAGTAAGGTATTCGGTATTCCTCTGCTAATGTGCTATTGAATTTTATAAAAAGGTAAACACTTAAGTCAAAATAGTTTGAGAAGCAAATGGAAGGTAATTATGAAAACATTTTTCCAAAATTATTCAGCAATTTACTGGTTTCAAGAAATGTTATTAATTACATTAAACTTCACATTATCCAGCATCCATGATGATTGGTAGAGTCTGGATTCATGAAAATTTTGGCTGCTAGAGAGTCTATATAAATGCAAACTTGTGGGACTTTTAAACCCAATAAAAATCAAATACTGTATATACACCATTATTTACCTCATGACACTAGAGCAGTGGTGGGCAAACTTTTTAAATCGCACCAAGGGGGGACGGACCAAGAGAAGGTCATAAGAAAATGTTTGTGTATTTCACTGACTTCACTTATGTTGCATTATGCATTAACCTCCTGAGCGTTTCGCCCTTGGCACGGTTTTTTCATAAACGTGCCACGGGCAATCGATTTCCTGCTCAGCTGGAGGATGTAAACAAAAGTCCAGCGTCACTGGAGACGCCGGACTTCTGCTGTAAGAAAGCGACGCCCCTCCAGTTTGATGGAGGTCTATGGCACCGCCTACCCCCGCCCCCTTCGCGTCACCGGTGACGCGATCGGGGGTGGACCCGGAAGCATCAGCATACATGCCGATGCTCCTGACCGCCGCAGAAAGCCGGCGAGACCTAGAGCGTAGCTCTAGTTAACTGGGGCTGAGTTTCATGATGCATGAAACTCAGCCCGAGTTAACTCGGGCTAGACGCTCAGAAGGTTAACACACAATACACCTAACGCACTGCATTTTTATGGTGCAACACAAGTGTCTGTTTTTACCGGTAACAGGCACATAATAACATGCTCAAACAAGAGGCTGAGCAGACGGTGCCCATTAAAGACAAAGTGCTATGACATACCTGTACAAACAGGCATATCATAGCCTGCGCCAATCACAATGTGGAGCCCCATGTAGTCATTGCTGTGCTGCTGCTTGTTGCCGGCAATGGCGCATTGATACATTCACTGGCTATTGGAGGCGTTAATGAGTCAATAGGACACATAAATGCCAATGCGGCACATAGTATTCCCTAAAACACACACAACAAGTCACAGGGCTTCCATGATTGTAGATGTAAAGAGAAATACATGTAGCTGCAATTTCCCTTCAATTATAGCTCAGAGAGGCTCTTTTTTCATTTGGGGCGCATAGCACTGTTGCATGCTATTGCAGGACACACGTTCCCATGATGGTGTCACAAGATGCATCTGCTGAGATCTCAATGTCAGAGCCTCTACACTCATTCAGAAGAAAGGGCAGTGGTCGCTACTGCTGCTAGAGAAGAAGTGGAGGGGAGAGCAAAAAGTCTCCTGCTCTCAACTGGATGGGCCACATAAAACAGCTGATAACAGATATGGCCCGCAGGCCGTAGTTTGCCCATGGCTGCACTAGAGCCACAAAAACAATGCAGTAGAGTATATGGCTGGGCTTGTTCTTATTTCCAAAGAGTTCTGGTTAGTTGAGTTCTTGATGATGGAGAGTCTACTGTATTTTTTTCACAGGGGAATGTCCGTCTACATCTACATTTCTGATCCAAGGTACAAACAGTAGTAAAAAAAAGCCAATTGTATGACCAATTTATTAAACTAACACTATACACCTCTCATAAAATGATTATAAAATATGCTGCCACTGTTATTGCACTTCTGATCCTTTCAAATAAATATATTTATTCCTGGTCAAAGCTGGTATAGGTCACTTGCATCTTTAATAGTGACACCATCACAACCCCTTTCTTCTCTTGACCCTGGAGTGACCTCCTAACAAGTTGGTTGTCTTACCCAATCTATTCTGTATGTTTTCAATATATATATATATATATATATATATATATATATATATATGTTTGTTATAGGTGATAATACCTAAAGATGTATGATGTCTTTCCATAACTAACACAGCTATTGTTGGCTTTTATTCTGCGGAGTATAATTTTATGGTGTTGATTTTTACCCTCTATATTCTCATTGCGTAATAAGTTTTATGATACACATTGTATCACTGCACTTTGTACTTGTAACCTACCTGACCTGCATTTTTTTAAATGTACATTTAATCGACTTTTGCACCTGCAAAAATGTTAAACTGATTGTATAACTCCTATATCTTTCTCTAAGTGTAATACAATATATATATATATATATAAAATGTAAGATGATTTGTTTCATGTGTAAAGAATCTTAGCCACATCTTCTCATACACAGATTGATTTCAGTATTCTATTCCGTACACAGCGCCACTAACAAGAGTTTTCAGCACAAACTTGTAGAGTCAGATGTCAGTCTGCTCATATTTCATGTCTGTATCGCCATATGTCGTCTGACTCTATGGATTTTGCTACACCGAAAATCGGTTGTAGCTCCTTTAAAAACATCTCTGTGGACTCTGGTGAGCACGTGCAAAGGCAAATATGTACTGAAAATGATTATTTGGATGAAGTAGAAATAGATTGCATAGTATGAATATCTTCAGTGGGAGATGATTCAAATCTCTTTCAGGTTTTACTTCTATCTGCAAAAATGTTGGTTTGCATTCAGGTGATATGATCTGAAAAGCTGCAAAGGACACTTGTGCAAAAATAAAATGCTATGTTAGTCTTCTAGGTTTGTGTAGCTATAGAAAGCACATACATATGGCTGACTTGATTCTCAGGAGCCTATAAGTAACAAACATCAGGTGTAACTAGGTGATGGAAGGTACCCTAAGGTGATAACACACAACAGTGACCTCTTATGATTCTCTTCTAGTATGCACCAGGGAATCCCAGGTTATATATTAATATTTCATTTATTATTATTGTTATATGGTTCATTCATGATATTTTATGATAGGTACATCTATTAATGATTCACAATTATCTTGAGTATTTCAAACTCATATTCCCAGCCGATCACATTACTTTGAATGGGGACAGCATTCAAAGTAATGGCTGGCACAAAAAGGGTGCCCGCCGATCACCTGAGAGTCCGGCTGCAACAGGATGATGTCATCTCGCTGAAGTCGATCCATCATCTATCAAGGGGGATCGCTATATGTATACCTACTTTTAGTTACTATTTGTAACATTCTAATGTAAGTATGTGAATATTTAAAACTTAAAACCAGTATTCTAAGCCTACTTTTACGGCTGTTAGCTGTTGGGTGGTATTGTCATAGATTTCTGTAGGTGGACTATTTCATGAATTGTAGAAGTTTTTTATGAATATTCTTTTCTTAAACCATCTGATATCAAACCATTTATTTTTAACATTTAATAAAAGTAATTTAAATGTAACATTATTTATTCTTACTGTGTTGTCAGTCATTTTGTTTGTATGTTAAAATGTTAAAGGTGTTATGCAGTCATGAAACTGTACATAATTTTCTTGACTAATCCCGACATAGCACTTTGCCTGCTTGGGGGATGCTCTGTTTACACATCCACCGATGCAAAGGCTCAACGTACTTGACTACATTCAGCCTTGCATCGGCGGAATGGCTCGGCGCAGTGAAGACACAGCATCCGCCGAGCAGGCAAAGTCTATGTGCTACATCGGAATCCCCGCCAAGCAATATGCTTAGCGGAGGGGGTTCCAACGTATAATGGAAACATACCCTTAGGCAGGAACCAAATAGGAGGGAGAGGTGATTTTTCTCCTGATACCAGAAGTGACATCACTTTCAGTATCTGAAACGCGGAAGATTCTGCCCAAAAAAACGGAAGTGATGCCATGTCCCGAATTCTGGGCCAGCAAAATTGACATCTATGTTCCAGATCTTTGTCTTCCTCACTAGCTTCGTGTTAACTTGTAACCTTCAGCACAAGTGTGAATGCTGCCTATGGGCCTCATGGACCTTGCACCATGTTATTAAGCATTGCGTTGGCATTGTTATTGACATGTAACAGGCAACAGGCCATGTTTAATGTGAGAAAAACCTGTGAATTTCGACGCAGTGTAGACTAGACCTACAGTCTAGGCCAACAAGAATCCTCAAAAACCACCAAAACATTAGAGCTCTTTCACACAGTGCATTGTCAGGACACACCTGTGACTACCACCAGCCACAAATTGATCCACCCTTCATACTAATGTATTAGTAGTCATTTATTTCAGCAACTACAGGATATTTGAAAACTTCTCAAGACCCAGAAAACTTTATAACAACATGAAAATGCATATAAATCAGTAAAGTTTCAGACAGCACACTCTTTTACAATTTTAAAACAGCAGATAGTCTCACATGTACAATATTAACATACATGTTCAACATGCAATATTAACAATTTTGGCTATACATCGATATACAGAGACTGTGTTTGCCTTAAAGCTAGCCATACACGTGTCGGATTCCATGTCCGATCGATTCATCATCCGATCGATTCCAGCGATTCTGCCGGAAAACGCAGATGTGATCAATCGGCCAATTAAGAGTATCCATCGCAGCATACCACCTTGTCCGAGCGGATTCCGGCACGATTCCGTGTGCGATTCCACCTCCGATTCCACCTCACAAATGGCAACTCCCCCTGATCCGGGCAGAATCGGATGAGAAAGACCAACATGTTGGTTCTCCGTCGGATCCGATTCCGAGCCCCTGAACAATCGGACCTGATCGATCGGACAAGGTGGGCTGCATGCGATTCCGGCACGATTGTTTCGCGTGCACGCGCCCGGAATCGATCGTGCCAGAATCCGGTGCGAATCCGACACGTGTATGGGGGCCTTAAGACTAATTATAAAATAGAGAAGAATTTCAGGATTACTTCATGTAATCTTCTAGTCATGAGGTAAATCTGAGGCCTAGCTGTACATTAAGCCTTGTATGAGTTACAGAGAGTGAAAATTGAGGCTTGCCTCTAAGAATAATGCGATTTGTAGTAAAGTTAATGCAGGATGTTTCTATGCAAATAACAGGAGCACAACTTAGAAATAAAGGTATATTCAGGAGTGCACATAGGTGGTACTCTGGTACTCAAAAGGGGCCAAAAACTAGCTATGCGTACCTGTATTATTGTTACAAAGCTCATATGCGTACTAACAACTTGGAGGCACTTTGTGTCTGGGCGGCCGCAGCTAAATGTTAAATGTATACAATTTATGTCACTTGGATAACTGCAGGGAAACATGAATAACTATGAAAGGTTGCAGTTATGGGTGGGAAATTGCGATTGCAAATTAATAATCCCCCCCCCAAAAAAATATATTGGATTTCTGAGGGTGTTGGAGATCTGGGGGATGAAAGTCAGAGAAGGCATGTGTAGGGGTAAGACCTGACAAGAGGAAAGCACTGTGTGACAGCTGGAATATGACTATGAAAAGATTATTCATAAGATATGGATGAGTCCAAGACACAATAAAGACTTTTTTATTGAACTTTCTGTAATTTGGTTTGATAAATTTCATACACTGACCCAGAGTGCCCTTTAAAAACCCCTTTAGCTTTCATCCTGGAGAATTAATCTTCTCCAAGATAGGGATCGTGTTTGTCTACTTGTCTTATCTATTTTGGGTTGGCACAATATCAAAAAAAGAGTATATCCCTCTTCTTCAATGTTTATATCTATGACTATGAAAGTTGACATTTGGACTGCAGGTAGTCTCAGGGGTTAGTTACTAAGCCAGAAAATTTATACTATTTGTACTACTGAGATATGAGATCTGGGGGAACAAACAGTGTTGTACTGTGAGAGGTACAATCACCCAAAGCCAGTTGGTGGATGGATGGAGAGCAAATCAGAGGATCAATCAGGAACAGGGAGGCCCATCTGCAGCAGAATCTACAATGCAGGAGGCTGATGCAGAGGACAGTGAGGGAGACAGTGGTAGACCACCCTACATATGGGGTGAGTACCAAACCACCATCTCCTGGTACTCATCTGAGGAGCTCACTAAAAAAAATTATGTGCACCCCTGGTTATATTGTTTTTTCCCTTGTATGTCTTAATACCTTTTGATACAACTGTAAATGCAATAATACTCAGCTTTATCATTGTAGTAGAAAGACGGAATATGGGACAGGTACAACGCATATGGTGAACTGTGAGTGTGTGATTGCATGCATTTTACATTTCAATTTTTTTGTACCATTAGACTCTCTCTGTTGTAAAGATGCATCTTTACTTCAGCGCTTGGTCCACCAAAAATATTTGTGAACTGGACTGTCTGCCGGTTAGAGCTCCCTGCTTCTACTGTACACATAAGTAGTGATGATAAAAAGGAACTGAAAATTGCATTGAGAAGGCAGAACTCGCCGTTTTGAATGGGTGGGTCACTGCAACTGTAAACACATTGTGTTGGGAGATTGGGCCTGGTGTGGAAAAAACAGCACATCATATTGATGTTACACTACTTGAGAAAATGTGTCTATTATGAATCTTCTTAGTTTGATAAGTTGATGGTTGGTTTAAAAAAAAAAAATCACATTTCCATATTTACAAATATTTTTTACAAATAATTTTTCTTCACCACTCCTTCAATCTATAGACAGGAAATAACAATTTACATTTATTCAATACATTTAATTTTGTATTATTAAAATTGTCGAGATCAAGAGTGGAGTGACAGTAGAAAGCAATACGAACTGTTCAGGGCAATGCAATTGTTTGAATGAATTGGTGTATCTACAGTATATAAAGATTGTTTCATTTTTATATATGGTCTTAATATTCCAAATAAAAATTATACATTTTAGAGAATGTATTGATATTTCTTAAGTGGAATGAGGATGTTTAGAAAGTCCCAGTCTTTTCTGTCTAGGTTATCATATGTATGTGTTTGATGTTAAAAATATTCTCAATAAACGAAATGATTGGATGGTTGGTTTGGTCACTGTTCCCATCTCTGTAACATGATCCACAAAAACCCAGAAAGACTTTACTTGGAACAGTGACTCTTAATGTAATGATAACCAAATTATCCTAATTATAAGGAGGATAAAAATAGGTTTGATAAAAAGGTTCATTTGTAAATAAACCTTTTTAACAAAGAAACATTGCTCCTCCTTATAATTAGGATAATTTGAGGGAATTCTTTCTGGGTTTTTGTGGATCATGTTAAAAATATTGACAAATGATTGATGTCCAACTGAGTTTCAGTATACTATAATGTATAACTGTATAACATATACATAAATAGGGTTGTATAAGAACATATAAATTGTTGTTTTCCTGTTACTGCCTGTGTACAACAGTGTATCCAAAGGCAGGTAAATTACAATGTTTTCCAAATCTTTATTTATATATATTAGGCTAATGTTATATGACTTATTTTTTGGCAGGTTTACGTGTCCAAGGACAGAAGGTATTAAGGAGATTATGTTCATATTGTAAATGAGTGTGACTCATGACCACTACAGCCAGTTGATAATCTCAAAGCAGTAAGATTATAATATGTGGATTGAGTGTGCTGCTCTGAGACTGATATAAGCCACTGCTTGTTACAAGTCAATTCTGGTAGAATCTGGTAGCTGTAACTAGGGCTATGTGGACCCCTTAGAATCCATTTAAAAATCCTATTTGGATGATCCCCTTTAGGTCAATTAATTGTATTTAGAAGAGACGGTGTGAACAGCGTTTGTAAGTCAATCAATCTGGAAGGGGCGCTATGTGAAGAGGCTGTGGGAATCTATGGAAATGAGGTATGGATTTTGCAGGGTTAGCCTTACCCAGAAATGAAAGTAAAGAGCCAAAGTCTGATGTTCTATATAGGAAACAGGAAGTGCTGTTTACTTAGAATTTACCATTGAATTAAAAGTGTTGTGATTGGGCTGTAACATCTTACAGAGTCCATACTTACACTGTATGCCAAATGTCTACCTTAAGGTTTAAGGTATGACAACAATACGTTCACTAACTGGTTAAGAGTTTACAGGGAGTGCAGAATTATTAGGCAAGTGGAATTTTTGAGGAATAATTTTATTATTG
>CM070036.1:122953302-122963839 GCA_036250615.1 Ptychadena robeensis
TTATACCTTTGAAATGACAGAGAACATTGCTTCTTCCAATGTGGCTACCAAACATGATATTATCTTGATGTCAGTGGCCAGAAGGGCCCTCAGTAGGTGTATGGGGCCTGGACAAAGTTCACAGAGAAAAATGGATTAGTATGAGGGGTGGGTGTTTAAGTTGCATGGAGGTGTGCAGCTTTCAAAATTAAGGGGCAGTGTGGCCCCCTGGTAACAAACAAATAGGAAAAAGCCCACGAGACACACAACCTAGTGCTACAAAGTAATGTACTATAAATCATAAAATAAAAATAAAATTTTGTTACTTGTTATGTGTCCTATTGATCCTACTGAGCATCTGTAACAAGGATGTGATCCCATCCTTGACTAGGAAGTGACATCATCCTGATAAGCACACTGCCTGGGGACATCAATCCTTGGTAAGCCTGCAAACTACATCCTTTAACCTCCCTAGCGCACTGCTGAGGTCCAGATTTCTGTACCAAAAGCGCACCATAGACTCTAATGGAATTTTTTTTGTGTTGTAGGCTTGTAACTTCCAAAATTCTGTCCATACAAGGGTCTGATAGACATCCTGACTATAATAATGTTTGAAACACACAATTATTATAAAAAAAGTACATAAAAAAATTATGAAATGTATCATTTGAATGCTTAAATCTCTTGAATACTTATTTGGTATGAAAGATTTCAAAACAGTATTTATTGATTTTAAAACAGTATTTATGTTTGTTTATAATAACATTTTTATTTTGTTTTTGTTTTGAATTGTATTGGATACAGTTATCACTGTATCCAATACAATGGCATTCTCTGAAAGGGTTAACTTCAAAGATCACATCTGGAATGACAATGGGGGTGATATTCCAGGTGTGCACTTTATCCTATATGAATATCCTAATTTGCACATGAATGTCCCGTGCCCCCCCCCCGCGCCCATAAGGTGACATTCATGTGCAAAAGAGGTGACACAGCCGGCTTGCTTCAGATCCTGGGACAGCACAGAGCAGAGTGTGCGGCCGGGGGATCTGAGCTTAGCTGGACGGCTCTATCTCGTCAGCTGCAATACTGCATAAGCAAGTGCAGGACGAGATAGAGCCGTCAGAAGCGCTAGGGAGGTTAATAAGAGTATTTTATCTTTTACTTTATAACTTACAGTACTTTACTTTAAGGGCACTATGGTGTGCACCTTCTGTCCTCGTTTCTATTAAATATTGTGATAATGTACTAAAAAAGTGACTATTTTACATATGATTGGATTGGATGCAACCAATAATTATACAGGTAGTGCCTTTGCAATGTGAAGGTATATGCCTACTGAGAATGGTGAATCCATCTCTGTTTGCCTGGAGTTACACTTTACAGCAACAAAAGTACAACAGTGCTGATGGACAGCAAATACACACGAGGAGGGGAATGAAGGAGATTATAGTTCTTCTAGCAGATCATTCTAGTTGACAATGCCAGAATGGCGGAGAAATATAGCACATGAGAGATTCTTTCCACTTTCATCCTCTCCCGCTAGTCAGTACTCTAAAGGGCTCATAGTTGATATTGCACTCGATATTTTATTTTTAGATTAACAACATGAAGGCTCATTGCCATGCAACAGTAATTCAAGATGACAAAATTAAGCCGCACATTAAAAAGTCAAGGAATATGAAGGTTCCAATGCTTAAAAGCTGTCAGAGCTTCATGACCTTATTTATTGTCATGTTTCAGCAGTGGTATAATGCATGTTTTCATAACATCTGGAAATAACTTGTGTTTTCTAGTAATACATATGGGAAAATATCTTTAGTAAATTGCCACTACACCTACGTGTCAGACATTGCTGGATGCTAAGCTTTCCCTGATATATTGGTCAAAAGCAAAGGATTCCAGAAGCAATATTTTTCTAGAAAATTTTCTAAAGCGAGATGTTAGGTTAAATAACTGCTCATAACATGAACCTGGACTAAAAACACTGATGTGTAGGCAGTAAAGTACCTTAAAGTAATTTCCTTTGACCTTGAGGACCATTTGAATCCTCGAGCAGGTAACATAATTTGAACATATGTATTTAATAGGCAAATTGTGATACTTATGCATAGTTAAAAAAAATACCTGATCTCATGATTAACGCCAAGATAGAACTCAGAAATGAGAGATCTAATATCTGCAAGTACTTTAGCCTTTACCTCAATTCCTATGTTTATGTGTAACCATCTCCTAATCCTTCCCTCTTCTAGGAAAATGCATCATTCATCTCTGAAGTGCTATATTGTTTATTGACTATTGATATTTACAAACTAGCCAAGTCCCTTACTTGACTTTTCTCTACAGCAGCTAAAGCCCAAAAGGTTAGTAATGGGACTTTTGAGCCCTATGAAGATATTTAAATAGAATACGTACATTGCTTTGTAATAACTTTTTTATTAAAACTTAAAGGACAAGATGGGAAGGGGTGCTTTAAACTGTAAGCTTTTCATACACTGTGAGGATGTTTAAAGCTTTAATATATTCATTTTTATCTTGAATAGTTCCTTGTTCCTACCCTTTTATCAGCATACAATTTTTTATTTATTTATTTAAATAAATTTTTTCTCTTTTCAATACCACTCATACCATCTCATTTTGTTGTGACATTATCATTGTATCTTTATGCTCCTCTATACAAAGCATTTAAGTTATTATTGTAAGAAGAGCCTATTAGGGTGCTGTAAATAGGTGAATACTTGGTGCGCTAAACCTCGAATAAAGCAGTTGAATTGGCCTAATTAATAGAAGTAGGCTTAAAGAGGAGATGTCTATTTTCATTCAGACTTCTATAGATAACAGATGTGGCAGGGTAGTGCTGATTTACAGTAAAAGAATTATCCTGTAAATCTGTGAGTTAAAGGGTTAAGCTAGCCATACACGTATAGAATTTTGCACAATGGATGATAGATTCAATCGCGATGTTCGATAATTTGATCGAATATCGATTGTGCCCATATGGAATGTACACACTATTTTCCTTTGACCAATTGAAATTGCGTTCAAATGTACTCAAACGAAATATAATATGATTTTTTTAACAGGAAAAAGCTTCATTCAAATTTATCAAACAAAAACGATTGAATGAAATTATGTTGTTCAAATTACATTGATGGTTATCAAAATATACCAACATGTTCGATAAGTTTAGATCAATTTTTTATTCGATAACTTTTTATTGAACAAACAAGTTGTTAGGTACTCAATTTTCGTTTGGTCGAGTAAAAAAATCTTTAGTTCTCGTTGCATTGAATGAAAATATTGAACATTGCATGAATGTGCTTGAATGCTCACTGTCTGTAACTGTGTCCAGCCCCTTGCCTTCCAAAGATTATAAAAGGGGGTGTTTAGGGGAATTTTGGGGTCTTCTGTCTGGAGAACTTTTGGGGGCCTGTTCCTGGGACAGGAGCATGGAGGGTCATGTCTTCAGAACGCTCTTTGGTGTGCCCAGAAACTCCTCATCCATCGGTGAGGGAGGATGTGAGTAGCTGACATTCTCCCCTTACCATACAAGGGTGAGAGATCATCCTAGCCTCTGAAGACTGAGATATTGAGAGGGTTAGTGAGAGGACTTAATGGTAACTCCACTCCCAAAGGACTGGCACTGAAGTTTATTGCATAGAGCCGACTGTTGGGGCTGTTGCTGTGAGGGGCCTCTGCAATGGAGAGACTAGTCTGTGAGGGATCCTGAGCGGTATATTGGAGAATAGTGGTAACTGTTGGAGGAAAGTATCTCCAACCCTTGGAAGTAGAAGTCACGTACATAGGGTCCCCTTGACCCTGACCCATTACACACCCACATGTAGAGCATAAAAGGACCTAAATCTAATGAATAGAGATGGTCACATTTTTTGACTAGCTGACTTTGTGAACTCATTGAAAAGCCTCTAAAAGTGGTATCATCACCAAAATAGCTGGAGATGTAGAGAAGGGGTATGGGAACATTTTGCTCTAGCCTGAGTAGATTTTGCATAAATGAAGTCCCAAGTCAAAGTCGAAATTTCGACTTTTGAAATTTTGACGTGAATCTTTGAACTTCATTTATGCAAAAACTATTTGTGTTAGAGCCATACTTTATTTTAGTATACCCCCAACCCTTCTCTACATCTCCAGCAAGTTTGGCGATGATACCAAGGGATGTTCAGGGGCTTTGCAATTAACTCGAAATCATCAAATTTGACCATCTCTACTAATGAATCATAGGGGTGGGCAAGGGATAACATTGAAAAAAAATGGCAAGATTATGCCAGGTGTTCATCAACCATGAAATGTGCCTTGTAGCTTTTAATGAATACTATGAGAAGCTGACTATGTGCATTACAATTAAGGTAAGTCACTTCAGCCCAGCCTGCACAATTCTACAACAGGGAAACTAATGTTGGAGTTTAGTTGGAGAAAATTCAACATTAACATTCAACATTTAATCTACTGTATATACTACTATTGCTATCCAGGAAACACTGCTACTGTACCTAAATAACAGTAATAATAATATGACAATACCATTCAGATAGATTTAACAGCTTTTTCAGTTGTACTGGGGATAGATTGCAGCTTCAAGCTGAGGATTAGATTCATGACCATTCACAAATTAAGAATACTGACAAGCGAGGGGATTTAGTGCTAGAGAGCCAGCTGTGCAAAACAAATTCAAGGATGATAATGAGATTCATTCTGTGGGTAGGTGTCCCCTGGGTAAGCAAAAATGAAATCTTGTTTTATTTGACTGGATTATGCCTTTAGGTAACAGCGAAAGCAATAATAAACAACTTATATACATATCTTTTTCTTTATCTTTCTGGTAAAGTAATAAAATATATGTAAACCTTAACTGAACAATGCCTAGTTAACTAAAGTAGCGTGTATGGAAAAAACATTTTCACCCTTTCCTGAATATTAGCACAGCAGCCTATTTGTAGTCACTTCCTGTGGACCATACATGTGACGTGCATTGCCACGGCTAATCTTATCAGGAAAGCGTATATAAGTGTGACAACAATGAGATAGAATAACCGAAAGCCAGGGACGGAGTGTTCCCATACAGATTTGGAAAGAAATATTAGATAGATTATTTTAGATATTTGATAACATGCTTGGTACTGGGCAACAAAGAAGACACTGTATCATCCAGATTTATTCTAAATAAATTAGCTAATACCCTCTTCAGAGCTGGGCTCTTGTGCTACGCAGCAGGGAACTATTAGGTATTTAAGTGTGTAGTACAATTCTACAATCTTTTCACTTATTTTCTTTTTCTCATTAACCTCCCTAGCGCACTGCTGAGGTCCAGATTTCTGTACCAAAAGCAAACCATAGTCCTAAATTGAATTGTTTTAAATGTTTCCCAAAATATGTCCGTACAAGAGTCTAGTAGACATCCTGAATATAACAATTTAAAACACACAATTATGTAAATAAAATTACATTTAAACATAAATAAATAAAAGGTATCATTTAAATGATGAAATCTCTAAAATACTTATTTTGTATGAAAGATTTCAAAACAGTATGTATTCATATTTGTTTTTTGTTTATAATGAAATGTTTTATTGAATTGCATTGGATACATCACTGTATCTAGTACAATAACCTTTGCTACCCTGAAGGGGCACATCTGGGGAATCACACTGAAAACAGTTTTCTCCATACTTTTGAATCTCCTGACGCAGAACGGTGAGTTTGCGCTGCCGGGGCAGTACAGCGCTGGATGAAATGGTACCATCAGGAACGCCAGGGGGGTTATTCTGCACTCAGTACCCAATCAAGTGAAGACAGAGTTTCAGACAATTTTGTAAATGTATTTAAAAGAAAACCTGAAATATCACATGAGTATTTTGACCTGAGATCAAGTGCCTCTTAATTCTATTGATCGGGTGCATGGCTCTCTATAAAAGGCCTTATAGATGATGAGAGCAAAAACCAAGCCATACACAGGTCGATATTTCCATTTGATTGACCAAAAAATCAATATATTGAAGTTGATCGAATGGGAATCGATCCCTGCCCACCTGGTTCAATCGACCACAAGTGTTTGAAATCGAACATTAATTTGATAGAGCTGTGATCGTACATGTTGGTTACTTTTTTATATGATAGATCACATGTACATGTGCTTTTTTGGTTTTCAGACGCCCTCTTATGGCAGAAAGTTATAACAGCGCTTTTAATTAAAAAAAAAGAACCGATCACCTGTGAATCTATAACACTGTGTGGTGGTACAAATGATTGATGTTTGACTGGCAATCAATTTTGTTGAGCAATATGATTGAATCGCATAAGAATTGACCTGTCTATGACTTTAAGTCCTGAGGGCAAATGAATTGCCTGCAGAGACATGAGATTGTGGTAAAGCATCTGAAGAAGGCTACAAAACGTTTTTGCTACACGAATGGATCCCAAGAGCGCAGTGGCCTCCATGATGCTTAAATGAAAGAAGTTTGCCAGGCTCTTCCTTGGCTCCTCAGCAAAACTGACCAATCAAGGGAGAATTTTATTAGTGAGAGGTGATTGAAAAACAAACAGCCACTCTCATTGACATCCAAAGAACCATTGTTTCAGAAGGACACCCATGATGGTCTCTCATTTGGTCTCATGGTCTAAATGTTATGTGTATGCGGAAACCAGCCACCCCTTATCAACGTTGACCCTAAACCTTCCCGCCACCACTGCATATACATTATAATAAAGTTAAAAGTCTATAGGTCTGATTAAAGGATAACTTTTACTACTTGGGATGGAATGTCTCCTCAGTCTTCCGTTTACTTACATGCATACCCTGTTTACCCGAAAATAGGGCACCCTTACATTTTTGTCTCATGCTTAAATATAAGGCATCCCCCGAAAAACGGCAGCCCTAAAGATACGGTACTGTAACTCTGCACAGGAGGGATCAGAGGGGGCAAAAAAAATGACACAGGAGGATCAGAAGGGGTTACTAAAATGGGAATCCCCCCTCTGAGTCTCCTGTGCCATTTTGATTCCCCCCTCTGATCCCCCCCTGTGTCATTTTAAGTGATCCCCCCACCCTGATACCCCATTGCCCTGAAAATAAGACGTAGGGCATCTTTGGGAGTAAGAATTAAAATAAGACACTGTCTTATTTTCGGGGAAACACGGTAGCAGTACCCAGTTTCTTCACTGGTGTAGCAACTCATTAAGCTTTTGTTCTTCAGGGTCTACTGTAGAAGTAATTAACTAAGAAGCATGGGAGGAAGCAAAGTACCCAAAATGGAGGACTTTTTTATGTTTGAGGGTAAAACGTAGGCTAGAGAGAAAACAAAACAGAGCTCCACCTCTTAGTTTAATAAACAAATGTATTACTATTGGCCAGTGGTTCTCAACCTGTGAATTGGGACCCCCTTGGGGGTCAAATGACCATTGTCGCTGATCAATCAGCAGCACTGATGTCCACAAGCGAGGTGGTAAGTTAGGAGGAAGAGTAATGCCCCATCCCTCCAAACTTAGGAGGGATGGGGTATTATGCTTCCTTCTAACATCCCATCATTAACATTATTTGCACAAGCCGAGTGAGAAAATATAAAGGAGGGGACATTACACTTACCTGATTGTGCTGGAAGTGAGGTCACTTCTGGGGTCGTAGATCTAAAAAGGTTGAGAACCACTGCTAAAGAGCAATGTCATAAAAAAATTACCAAGCGGCAATAATCAGACATTCATGGAGATTGTTTGTGTCCCTATCCAAAATATCGTACAGGATTGATTACGCAAAGTGGTGCGCATTTGTCCCACTCGACCAATGAACGACATCGACCCCTGTATGGGGACCCTTAGAGGTGGCACTATTTATTTTTATGGTGGTCGCTGTTGTGGTGGTCACATCCTCTATGAGAGCATCCTCTCAAAGTTGTCCTGGCCTATTGCAGTGGGATAGTTTTCTTGAAATACATGAAACAAAGTGATCTCAGTACATCAGTCTCTGTTTTGTTTAATTTGTGAGAAAAAAGTTAACATTTAAACAATTTCTGCAACAAATTAAAAATACATTTAAAATATGTAAACATTTAAATGCTTTTAGCCCCATTTGTTTTATTCTGTTCTTGTTAGATATACAGTAGAAGAACAGAGGATGGAATGTTTTACAATGTCATGATTGTGAATTTTACAGTGTAACATGGACGAAAAATTTACCTAGTAATATTCATATAGTGATACACAGGCATATGGTGTGACTTCAGAGAAAACATTCATCTCATTGATGAATATATAATGATAAATTTAAAACTTTGTCCCAGATTTTTTACTTTCATTACACTGTTGAATTTAAGGTCACTTTCTATTTTTAGATGTCTTGGTTTTCCATGTTGAACATTTTAGTTTTTCTAGTCTGTACTTGTTTTTGGCCAGTAAAGGACGCTCAAGTAAGTGTGGAAGGTACATAGGTTTCCTATGTACTGTACCACAGCTAGTGTGAAATGGCCCTTTAAAGTTTTAGGAGGTTAGTCATTATTAGTGTTAAGCTAGAGTAATCGAGTGGTGATTATTTTTTGCGAATGTCGACAATTTAAGATTTAGTGAATATTTCGAATATGGCAGCGGATATTCGCAATTTTGAATATTCAACTTGTTTTTTCAAATAAAAATGATCCCGTGCATATGGCCATGCATGGTGATATTAATAATCACAATGCGATAATAAATTATTTAATAAATTATTTCATTTTGATTTTTATTATCGCAATGCATGGCCATACAAGCGAATTTCATATTTACGAATAGTGATGGTGATGCCTTGCGGACAGTTCGGCGGCGAACATGGATGTTCGCCCATCTTCTCGCCGGCGAGCAGTGCGGGTGTTCGACCCGCTCCATTCGCCAGTGAGAAGATGATCTCTATCCTTCCTCCGGCAGGATCACAACCTGTGTGATCGTGCCGGAGGAAGAATCTTTTCACTAGAAGACTGGGCATATAGCCGGTCTCCTAGTGAAAAAAACGGGTCGGAGCAGGAAGTGACGTCAGTGACGTCACATCCGGCTCACGGAACCATGAACTATGCGTTCCAGTATGCGTTCCAGGGACCGGATGTGACGTCACTGACGTCACATCCAGTTTTTCCAATTCAAATTCCCCGCCTAGAGGCGGGGAATTTGAATGTGTCCGCGAACAGGCGGACAGCGGACGTCTTTAGAAGTCCGACCCGCCTGTTCATGGACAGTCCTGGCCGATGTTCGGCCATCACTATTTACGAATATCAAATCAAATATTAGTAAAAATGCCTATGCTGCTCATCACTAGTCATTATTAGTGAATTTGCGAATTCTCGAATAACCTAAATTCGCCGAATATATTCGCAATTTGAATATTCTAGCTCAACACTAGTCATTATATCTCAGGACATTGTAGATGTTTTTTCAATAAATATCAAGGTTGGCCCTTAAGGCCAAAGCTTGACTGTGTCTATTTCTGTGTCTTTGGCTTCAGTGTCTTCCAATCCATTGACTCACAACACTCACAGATACAATCATTTCCTGGAATTTGACTGCTCTGTGTCTCCATAGTATTGCCGCCAGAAACAAGGTAACAAGTATTGTCAATGGAAATTCAGCAAGTTTAAAGTTCAAGTGATACTGTTTATTGGCTAGCTGAAGTCATGGCTGTCCTAATACTTATAATGTTATTATTATTAAAACTCTCAGTATTCTTATTTGTTTTTTTAAGACTTTTTTTTAAAAGTCAACATAAACAAATAAGATAAAGCATATGTCTGTGATCTCTGATGAAACATTACCATTCTTAAGAGCAATCTGAAAGTAAAGATCATAGGTAATACGCCATTAATGAGAGACAACCTCAGATAATGGTGTATTAAAAGGTAAAATAGAAAAAAAGTGGTAAGTAGGCCAGTGGTAGGTGATAAAAGAAGCCGTGCCATTTTTAGCCTTTCATGGCCCAATACCATATGGGTGCGAGGGAGAGTACCAGGGTCCTATGCACATGCATTTTCGGCAAAGTGGGAGAAACGGCCCTGAAAAGAAGTATGGGATTACCAACCAGGGAGGTTAAACAAGAGAGTAGAATTAATGTGTTTTCCATAGATTTTTAAGTGGAAGTATTCCCAGTGTCATCACACCTCAAAAACATAAGCAATCCAAGCCATAAGGAATTTTAGTAAATGTGCAGGTAATTCAGAGAATCCCAAATATTTAATGTATCAAGAGGGCATTTCCTACGGGGGTGGCCGCGTTCCCAAAGTAATAGAAAGAATGGAGGTGGTGGGTGTACAATAACCTCAGCCCCTACATTTCCCTGGGGGTATGAGCCCGAGGGCAGGGGGACTTTTTAGGCCACAGACTTATAGGTAAGTATGGAGTATTGTATAGTTATACAGTAGAAGAATAAATAACAGTTAAATGCAATAATGCAATATTTTTAATTAAAAGATAAATCTGCACAAAGTGGAGTACATTGTATCGTGGGAAAACGCTGATATGTCGCATATATGTATACAATAAGTAAGTTACAATAAGTAATACATAGGTTCATTGCATAAAAGTATATTCC
>CM070036.1:122963939-122974183 GCA_036250615.1 Ptychadena robeensis
AGATATCGCATGTTTATATACACCATCGAATGTACCCCCTGATGAAGTATATTATGAAACGAGCATCGGGGTAGATTCCCGAGCTGAATCCTTATCCTACTATACCTGTATGGAATATACTTTTATGCAATGAACCTATGTATTACTTATTGTAACTTACTTATTGTATACTTATATGCAACATATCAGCGTTTTCCCACGATACAATGTACTCCACTTTGTGCAGATTTATCTTTTAATTAAAAATATTGCATTATTGCATTTAACTGTTATTTATTCTTCTACTGTATAACTATACAATACTCCATACTTACCTATAAGTCTGTGGCCTAAAAAGTCCCCCTGCCCTCGGGCTCATACCCCCAGGGAAATTTAGGTGCTGAGGTTATTGTACACCCACCACCTCCATTCTTTCGAATCCCAAATATTTGTTGGACCTGAGGACTATTCAAAAGAACATGTAGCAAGAATCTTAAGATCTTCAATGAAATAAGTGTTTTAATGTAAGGGTGAGATGAAGGGAATGACCCTGAACCAAGTGAGAAGTATGCTGACCCTGCAACTAAATGTGACCTTCAGAAAGAAGCATAGTGAAGGTCAAATATGCAAATATCACTGAGCTGACAAATGATCTCTCTGGAGATATCTTTGATTTATTACAATATTTTCATGCAAATGGAAAATATTATGCATACTTTTGATAAATATGTTGTACAGACAAGATAAGAAAAATGTCCAATTACCCCTCACCATTAATTTTTATGGAATGATGATGTTCATGTACGTTACCCTACTGAATAACGAATTTCTTGATGAATTGGATGCTCAAAAGAACTGCTTAGCCAGATGGTTCATTTTATCATTGTTTTTTTTTGCTTACATGTTTTGGTGACCTCTAAAATTTTTCATTTCTCATTTTCTGTCTCATGGTCACCAGTACAAATAAAGGCAAATCTCCCCAGCGTGGACTATGACTAAGTCTCCATGTTAGATTGCACTAGTGTTAATACAGCCTAATGCGGGGTCGTGCCAGGGAGAGTTTTTTTTTTCTTATTTAATGCAGGGAGCAGCATGTCAAAAACACATCCTCTTGCATCCTCTTTACTTCGATCTGCTGAGAAATCAACATGGATTCAATAGTCTATGGCCAACATTAGTAATAGTTGTATATAACCACATGCCTTTAGTTTTTAAATTTGAACCACAGGCTAAGCACACATTTTCCCTGTAGTGTAGCTAGGCCTGCACTTCCAGGTTTAAGTGGTTGTCATATGCCTAGGGGTAGTATATGTACTTTACTTCTCCCTTCTTGGTCTGGCTCTCTTGGCTGTGACCACAGCGGTGGAGAAGTCTGCAGTGGTCTAAAGGTAGCCATACACAGGCCGATTCCCTCCTGATTTTTCACCCGGTGGTCACTTGGTCGCAAATCGGGTGCACCCACCTGGAGAGATTGACCAGCATCCTCCTGCATGTTGGATTGCATGGTGATCGGAAATGTACGTAAATTCCTGCTTACCGCACACCAGTCCAAAGTAATGTCCGGAACACAAAGGGTGCCCACCAATCCTCTGAGAGATCGGCTGCAGCGTGATGACATCATCATGCTGCAATTGGTCCCTCATCTATCAAGGGAGAATCTGACTGTGTATGCCTACCTTAAGGGAGGAGGTAAGTAAATAAACTGTCTACATACACACAGGACTGGGGGAGGAGGTAAGTAAGGCTAGGTCCCCCTTGGCAGCCCCAAAAACCGTCCACTGTGCGGTGACCATGGGGAAAAAAAATGTAGTGTAGACCCAGCCTTAATATATACGGTCTACATACCCCTAGGCATCATATATATGTATATACACTTGTAGTTAGGGGCCCTACTGAACAGCGAAATTTTAGCTCAACCCAGAATTCTGCTTTAAGGTGTATAATCTCTGGCATGTCCAATATCCATAATTTTAAACGGAAAAAAAGTAGTTTGTTGACATTTTCTAAATTTTTGTTGTCATCCTTTTCGATTTCTGTGCTGAAGGTACAAATGGTTCCCTGCCATATTGTTACCATACGATGTACTGATCTCGAAAAATAAGTCTCATCAATTTCCTTTTCTATGACCTATTGAACTATTTTGTAAGCCCTTTCAAGTGCACTTTCCTTTGGTCTAAGAATAGTTTGTGGCATATTTATCAAACTAACTTGGACTTAAATCTAAAGATTTTCTTTCTAATGGACTTTCCACTTGATATGGTAACGATTATACTCAAAAGAACAAGTAAACACTTAAACAGAAATTAAAAGGAATACTAAATCTGCGCTAAATATATACAGTATGAGAAATATTTATTTTGATTATATCTTTGATGACATGCTGATTGCTCTTTGCTGCCTGTCCTAAACGTCTGTCACATTGAGCTTCTTACAAAATCCCAAATTGGTTATTGAATTAAAAGCAGATTCATTTAAATCATACAAACATCATAATGCTGCCTGTATGTTCATAAAGGTTATTTTCCAGCAATCAGGAGGATATGAACGAAAAAAACACAACAGGAGTAAAAGTCTCACAAGTATTTTAAACCAACCCCCATATAAATTGGGATGGAACAGGACGGAAACTGGGTTTAGGTAATTTTGGAATCTCTTTAAGGTAAAAACATCAAATAAAAAAGTATTTTAGGTACCATACTCTTCTTATATGGGGAGGCAAAAAAGTATAGCCTCCTCAAACAGCAAACGGCATTGCTATCACTAGGTTTGGTATCACCTGGAGCATGAAACCCATGGTGTCACCACATTCTAGTTTACCTGGTGTGCTGCAAGTAATATGGGTGTCAAATTGAGTGGCAATTTTGTGCTTATATATATATATACCATGTTTCCCCGATGATAAGACACTGTCTTATGTTTTTTAGAGGCCAAAAATATGAGACAGGTCTTATTTTCGGGGGGATGTCTTACTCTGCTCACAGTAAAGGGTAGGGGACAAGGAATGGCAGACTCATTTTCTCTTTGGGTTCTTCCGGCCGTGTAACAGGCTCTGAAAGGCAGGGATCAGCAGCTCGCTCCTGGCGTGGAGGTGTGTGCGCGAACCTTTACAGTGACTCCCTGCCCTGCTCTGCACTGCAGCTAGCCCTGACGGAGGCACACAGTTAGCAAATGGGAGATTCGGGCACGGATCGTGGGTGTGTGTGATGCGGAGTGTTTGATTTGCGGGGGGTGTGTTATTTGCGCGGGGGGTGTCTTATTTCAGAGTTTTCTCCAAAAAGGGGGGTGTCTTTTTTGGTGGGGATGCCTTATTATCGGGGAAACACGGTATATACATATACACATAGCAGGGGCACAGGCAAGAAATGCAGAGTCAGAGAATTTCTTGCATACACGATACATGGAGAGAATTGATCAGAAATGCAGTCCAACTGATGCTCCTCTCGCGTTGCCTTTTCTTCTCTCAGTATGAGCTCTGCTGTTAAGGGCATTGAAAGTGCCTATTATTAAGGGTCCCCATACACCTTTAGATCTCCTTTTGTTTTACCAAAACCATGTAATATGAGGGACTTTCTAAACAATCAAGTCTAAAGGTGTATGGCCAGCTTAAGTCATATCGAGATACTTATACTTCTTAAATAATAATAAAAAAAACCAAATTAAATTAAAGGCCCTCATACACCTTACAATCTTACCACACACTTTCTGTAAATGAACTTTTCTTCTACCAAAACCATGTAGTATAAGGACCTATCTAAACCTTCCAATCACTATGTATTCTATCAGGGAGGACCCGGCACTACATAGTTTTTGGTAGATCTAAAGGAAATTGTATGGAGTGATCTAAAGGTGTATGGGGGGCTTAAGATATGTTTGTGCCTTTTTGTTAAATCTCTTGCGGTAGACTTGTGGTACCTGGGTATCGGTAGGCAGTTTACCAAGCCAGCAATTACACATGTCATATGTATATCTATTATATGTATATGTGTGTGTGTATATCATACATATATATAGCGAAAACAGTCACTGACTATATAACTGAATATATTTCCTCATCAGTGAAGAAAAATTAGGGGCTACATTTACCTTTAATTAGAGCCAAATGCTTTCATGCTTTTATCCACAGAAAAGAATGTGGATGTGGCATCATTCCCGATCCCCACTGAGATGCAACAGTTTGATGTGCCTTATGGTTATTGCATTAAACATTTTCCTAGGGCTGTTGAACTCTTTTAGCAGACGTGTTTATAACACACATCAGAGAAATGGCTGGTTAATTTTTGCAGCAAATGGGTTACTTTACTTTTACACATGCAAAAATTCCCCGCCACTGATGTGTATACATCCAGAGCTAAATGAGAAAGGTATCAAAGCGGGTTGGAGCCTGTAATAATATACTACATTTATTTAGCACAAAGAGGCTTTTCAGATGCTTACAAATAAGAGGCAATCACATAGCCACCTCAGTGATGGAATGTTGGCAAAGGTATCCAAGTCTTCTGATCTGCATGGCTGCTACTAAGTGGGATTTGTTACACAGTATCAAGGTAGTGTAGTGTAAGCTGAGATGCTCAGAGATAACTGATTTGATTAATAACCTAGCAAATATGTGAGAGCATGCACACAGCCCAGAGGCACACTGCTCACTGCACAGAATTATGAAAGATTTATTACAGCAGATGCCTCATGAAACAGTTCTTACATTGGACGCTAATACTCATGGAAAAAGTATAAGATATTTAATTAATGCTAGGTACATCTATGTGCTTCTGTCTGCAAGCACATCGAATTTGTGCTTGCATATGTTTCACCCTTCATGTATTTTCGTTTTTTCTTTCTAAATGAAGAGCGCTGCACCAAGGGAGGTGAGAAAAAAGCCATTTATTCTCCAAATCTAAGCCAAGAGTATGTGGCCCATTGCCAGGGGTGGGTCTCAGTAACCATGGAGTTTCCTTGCATGAAAACATATATATAAAATGTATGCCCTCCTTTTAACTTTTATGATGGATAGAAAAACTTATCTGAACTAGTTTCCAAGATGTGCCACAATACAAGTCGTGTCCATAATAACAGATGCTTTTTTGGAAAGCTTTTTGGATTAGAACTTTCCTGTGTAAACTAGAACTGGATCAGCCGATCAGTGCTAATTCATCCACTGATCAAACGTATCATGTTCTTATCACCTCTATTTATTAAGCAGTTACTTTTGTATAACACCCTTCATCTTGAACCCCCCTCACCCACCTCACCCACCCAAACATTGTTATAGGGCTTGTTTACACGATAAACGAGCAATTAGTTCGACCAACTTGCAAATACATCAAGAGGCGTCTGGCAGTCAGTTTTAAGGTAGCGATACACGAGGTGATTCTGCCTCGATAGATGAGGGATGATGTCATCCCGTTGCATGAGGCGCCTCAGCTGATCGGCGGGCACCCTTTGTGTGCTGGACTTTACTTTGCATGGGGATCGATCGGGCGAAAAATCTGGTGCAAATAGGGCCGTGTATGGCTAACTTAAGGGCTTTGCTCCTGATAGGGTTTATATTGAAACGACCAGCGAGCGCCTGCACAACATGTAGCCTTAGTTAATTGTCTATGTACAAGCATAAACTCAATGTAAAACCAATGGTGAAAGGCCTCTGGCCAATGCCTTGTGTTTTTGCTCAATAATAGAGAAAGTTTGTGTGCTTGAAGAAGTCATCAGATGACATGTAAAAACAACAAACAAGGGGATACATTGTTCTAGGGATAGTATATTATTTTTTAATACATCTTGCGGCAATGATCTCTTAATGAGTAAAAGAATAAACTCATGGTGTTAAATATCTATTCTTCATGTATAATTAACCTCACTAGTGGTCAGTGAAGCTTGGGCTAAGGTACTGTGTACTCTTCTTTGAATGCCTGTACCGTGTAACATGCTAAAAAGTAGAGAAGGTTGAATTTTTCCACAAGCTCCTGAACACATTATCATCACCAAAATAGCTGGAGATGTAGAGAGGTTGTGGGAACATGTGGGAAAAAAATAATATGATTCTGACCTAGTTTCACATTAATCAGTATATGTACGTACCATACCCCATGCTCCCAAAGAGGAGGCTTATTAAGTTTAGAAAGAGGGCAGAACATCAACTCACAATGGTGAGGAAATGTTGGTAGGGGTATTTATGGTACAACAAATTCAGACAATAAATACAAATATAAATATAAATATTAAAATAGACAATTCATATCATGGGAGGATATATACCATCACCCATCACTTTACACAAGGAAGGGTATGGTGATTACCCAAAAGTAGTGAAATATATTCTGGCTGTTCGACATGTTTCGCCTCTTCCAGGCTTTCTCAAGACCTCCTATATCAGTGATGGTGAACCTATGGCACGTGTGCCAGGAGTGCCACTCGGAGCTCTCTCTGTGGGCATGTGAGCTGTCAGCCAACACAGAGGACAGAACTGCAGTCTATTGGCTCTCAATGCTGTCTGTTCTCTTCCCTGTCTCTTCTGATTGCACACAGTGTCCCATTCCCTCTCCTATTCTACCTTATAAGAAAGTAAAGTGTGTGTTTATATGATTTGTGTGTGTATATGAGTTGTGTAATTCAGGTTAAATTGCCATGCCGGCACTTTGAGATAAGTTGGGTTTCAGTCGGTCTCTAAAAGGTTCGCCATCACTGTCCTATATATTGTGCATCACTTGATCTTATAGGTAACCTCTCATGATGGGGCCAAATACAGACACTAATAAAGGAGTGCTTGCCTATGGACATCTGAACTGGATAGTGGTGTTAGCTTCTGTGTTAGAGCAATACTTTCTTTTTTTTGTGGCATGCCCTCAACCTTTCTCTACATCTTCATCAAGTTTGGTGATGATACCATGTTCAGGAGCTTTGCAATCAGCTCACAAAAACATACTGTTGAAATTTCCAAAATAAAAGTTGACCATCTCTACAAAAAGGGTGTTTTTCAGTTTGAAGCAAATCTATTCATTATTATCAGGTTTTCTATGAAAATTTTTTACTATACAGATCTATATATACAACTATATAGGTGATATTGCTGAGTTTTAGGTGTTATTGCTGATGGTCCCAGAAACACATTAGATATCAGCTGTTTACACAATTGAATTTTGAGATACTTGGCTCCAAAAGATGTGGGGGTTAGCAAAGAGATATTTACCCACTACATTCCTTGAGGGATGTAAGCCCTTTCATTGCATAGTATTTATAGATAATATAAGCCATGCAAACTGCACTATGGTCACTTACTCACTGGTCAGAACCCTGAAAAGTGAAATATTCCATTTCCATTTTCCATTAAAATGTAAATTGGGTTAACTTCAAAGAGCACAGCTGAAAAATCACGCCAAGTGTCATTTTCCCAAAGGGCATTGTATTGAATACAGTGATAACTGTATCCATTACAATTCAAAGTAAAACAAAAACAAAACACATTTCCAATTGTAATAAAAATGTCATTATAAACAAAACATAAATAGGAATACATACTGTTTTATAATCCTTCATACCAAATAAGTATTTAAGAGATTTTATCATTCAAATGATACTTTTTATTACATTTTTTATGTAATTTTTTTAACATAATTGTGTGTTTTAAACATTATTATATTCAGGATGTCTATTAGACCCTTGTAAGGACATATTTTGGGAAGTTACAGGCCTACAACATTAAAATATTCCATTTAAGTCTATGGTGCGCTTTTGGAACAGAAATCTGGACCTTGCAAGAGCGCTAGGGAGGTTAAAGTAAAAATAAAAAAATAATAAAAATCTGGATTTGGCCAGGAAAGCCACATAATAAATGTGACTTTCCTGGCCAAAACAGGAGGTTTGACAGGTATGTCTTAAAGTTGTTTGTTGATGAAAGCAAGGTTTACTGTAGTTATACACTGCCTGTCCCCAAAAACAAAGTTGCCATCAAAAACAGGTCACACTCTCTAATATTTTGTTGGACCACCTTTAGCTTTGGCATTCGCTGTGCCATTGTTTCAATAAGCTTCTGCAATGTCACAAGATTTATTTCCACCCAGTGTTGCATTCATTTTTCACCTGGACTCTGGACTCTGTGGTGGCCAATCCATGTGTGAAAATGATATATCATGCTCCCTGAACCACTCACAATTTGAGCCTGATGAATTCTGGCATTGTCATCTTGGACTATGCCTGTGCCATCAGGGAAGAAAAAACATCCATTGATGGAATAGCCTGGTCATTCTGTATATTCAGGGAGTTAGCTGACCTCATTCTTGGAGTGCAAACCGTTGCTGAACCTAAACCTGGCCAACAGCAGCAACCCCAGATGAATCCAATAGGAGGCTTGTACCAATTTTAAATCCAGGTGGCAACTTCTTTTTTTGCCCAAGTAGTGTATAATGATAGAACTGATCACTGGCTGGGGACCTCACTCTGATCACTTTATTGTATGTGCTGGAAATGTGTTTCTCTTTGTTAAGTTTTAGTTTACCAATGTCACATGACAAAGGAGAGGAAGAATTATGAGAAAAGAAAGTCTTGCACTGAGAACATTTGTTCCTGTGATAACTCGCTAAGAGCAGAGTTCCACTCAGTATTTATTTCCTGTATTTATTTTCTATTTTGTCTTCAGGACAGAAAGTGTAGGGAAATCTTCACAGTAGGGTAGCATCAAACAATAAAATAAGACTTTTAACTGTTCTCTACTCTATTGAAAAAAAAAGAATTAGCTACACATGCAATACATTAGAAAATTATCTGCACTCAGGGCCATCAGCTATCTGGCTCAAGGAAGGGGGCAGGCGCCCTGCTTTCTTCTGACTCCAGAGGTATCCTCATACTAAATGTCATAAAAGAGTTAAGGATAGGATATGTCCCAAATGAAGTCTTTTACAGATGTAAGCAGATACTGTATACCCCCTTGAACAACTTAAGAAGCTATTTTCCGATTTGAGTCCTTTAGTGATGTAAAGAAATATCTCCACAATGACGAAATTGAGAGATGTAAGGTAATATGTCCCTACTACGTATCTTAGGGATATAAAAAATATCATCTCACTGGTGTCCTTGACAATGTCTTACAACTGAAATAAAAACTCAAATCAGACAGATCCAACTAGAGAAACATGAAAAGTACCATTGTAAACTGGACTACCATTGTGAACATTAACCACTGCTTTACAACTATATATATATATATATATATATATATATAAATGAGTATTTAATTATCTGTTCATTTGCATGCACATAGTGGATAGCATAAGTCTCGCCCCACCTATCCCCTTTGAAACACAGGCCAACTACTGGAAGGCCCCCTGACAACGAGCAAAAGGTATTTTCGTTTTCTTTCAGTATTTAACCAACATAATATTTAAAATTATCTGGATTTATCTAATCTCTCATTTCATCCAATTTTTTCATCCAAGTATTACATACCAGTAATATTGGTAATATTGGTAAGGGGGTAGTGACCCACAGCTAAAAGGTTTCCACATACGTTGGGGGGACCCCAACGTAGCAGATACACTTATCTGCTCGGCGGAGACTCTGTCTTCACGGCGCTGCTGCAAGGATCAACGTAGTCGAATACGTTGATTCTTTGCACCGTCGTATGTGTAGACAGATCATCCGCCGTGCAGGCATTGTCTATCTGCTACGTCGGGAGAGGGTCCCGACGTATGTGGAAACTATCCCTAACTTGGATTATAATTACAAAAATAAAAATATTTTAAATTCTCAAAAATGGGCGCCTCTACAAGAGCCTTATTTTCCTTTTAGCTGTGGGTCACTACCCCCTTACCAATATCTTCTAACCAGAACGAGATCATGTTATAACGTGATGATGGTCATGTAATAATGCCTTTTTAATGTGTATATGCCTATATGAATTTCTATAAGATATTTATAAGATTTGAGGTTAATGTAATGAGGTTGGACTGCTTCCCTTCAACGCCTAGACTGTAGTACCTCGGCACATCACTGCCTCTCCACCTGCAGGTGGCTGTCGTGTGAAGCCGCTTACCCATTCGTTTCCCCCATTATCCCTGGGCTGGCCGTTCTGGACCTGGGCGGACATGCGTGGGGTGCCCCTTCCGATGCCCTGGGACCTCTCCGGATGTGTGGGGGTATCTTGACCAAATCCACCTGCCCCTCCCCACAATTGTGGGCAGTAAGTAAACTTTATACAGATATTGGAAATTGGTGGTAAAGTTGCAATCTCACTATGTAATAATAATTTGTATATCTTTTTTAAATGATAGAAAATTGAT
>CM070036.1:122982624-122995426 GCA_036250615.1 Ptychadena robeensis
CCAAATTTTCCACCTTATGTGAATTTTTGACCTTATGCGAATTTTAGGCTTTATGGGAATTTGTGAATTTTTGGTTTAATGCGAATTTTTGGCGTTATGCGAATTTTCGACTATAGAAATTTCGACTCGAAATTTCGCAGTCAAATCTAAAATTCGATTGGGAAACTCGAAATTTAAGTAGAATCGAATTTTATTCATTTCGACCATCTCTACTCACAATGTCAGCAAGTTGAAAAATTCGACCATCTCTAGGCTTTAGCTGCTTTAGCTGCTTTGTAAAAAAAGGCGAGTTAAGTCAGACCAGAAAGGTAACTGCATTGGCTGTTAATTTTGGGAAAACAAAAACTATTTTTTTCAGGATCTGACCTGAACTTAGTAAGTAGCTTTGACAAGCAGATGTTCTTTAATGTTATGGACATGCTGTACAAGGGCATCCTACATTGAAGCTGGGTTTACTTGTTGCCTTGTTGAATAGAAATGTTGTGCCTGTATATCCAAATTGGAGGACCAACATTTTTTGGGTGCACATGAAACTTGTACCAGACTAGATTATATTAATAGTGTTTGGATTTCCTGAAAGAGAAAAAATCTAATCTCTGGCATCGGACAAAACCCTCTGATACCCATAAGTCTAATCACTCATCAATTTATTAATCAGCTATGAAATATACAGTGTAGACGAATATGTAATTACTGTATGATATGGTTTAACTGCACATTATAACAGAACCAAAAAAAGAAAAGAAGACCAGATGACATCTCAGCAAAGAGTAAGACTAGATAAACATACTTTCTTTTTTTAAAAAATCAGAAACTGGCCAAGTTTCTTGGTATAACACAGCTGTACCTTCTGTGAATTTTCTGTGGCCACTCAAAGATGGGAATAACAGCTCCTGTCATATTTTACATTAAGAGCTTTTTGTCAGTAGTGCATGAATACAGTGGATTTTATTCCAAAGTAAATCTCAGCTTTGGACAGAATTTATCTCATTGCTAAGCATTTCTTTTCCAAAACCATACTGGCTGATTCTGAACAATACTTGCTGATCTTGATAATACGAGTACCACATTGCCTTAGGTTAGGTTGCAGTCTACTAATTAATCAACATACTAACCAGCTAACTTGTAGTTAAGGGCACTGCTTTTTAGTTGGTGTGTCCAATAGTTGCACTAACTTTGCTTCTCATAATTCCTTAATAAAGATGGTCAAATTTCTTTTCAATGGTTCCAATTTCAGTTAATTGCAAAGCCCCTGAGCATGGTATCATCACAAAACTTGCTGGAGATGTAGAGAAGGGATGGGGGTATACTACAAAAAAAAGTATTGCTCTAACACAAATAGTTTTTGCATAAATTAAGGTCAAAGTCAAGTCAAAATTTCAAAATTCGTAATTTCAACTTTAACTTGGCAAAATGCGCTAGAGAAAAACTTTTTTTCCATGTTCCCACAACCCTTCTCTACATCTCCAGCAATTTGGTGATGATACCATTTTCAGATGTTTTGCAATCAGCTCACAAAGTCGAAAAAGTCGAAAAATTTGACAATCTCTATTCCATAACCTCTGGATACTGTATTTTAACATTTGAAACATGCTCATGTGTGGGTTCTAGCTGTGTGAACAGATTGTCACTAAATGTGAAACAATCAGTGTGGATCCTGAACATGTGTAGTGTTGATCGCAAATATTCAAATTGCAAATTTTTTTATGTGAATATTGGCACTTCGAGAATTCATGAATCTCGAATATAGTACAATATCTTCATAATCGTGGATATTCAAAATTTTTCACATCAGTACATAACTTTGCATAGCATTGCATTCGCTATATGCGCATGTACAAGTACCGATTTGTACAATGAAGGTAACAATGACTGGAGAGCAGGAATTCTGGAATTTACAAATAATTTGCACGTATAAGGTAAAAAATCTGCAAATATGTGTATTGCCCATGCTGCTCATCATCATGTAGTCACCACAACAGCCAATCATAAAATTTTCTTTACGCAGGAAAATAAATGAAGTTTTAAAAATACATTACATCATAGGAAGATAGGAAGGAATATTATAAAATGTCAAAGAAATATTTAGAACATTCTTGTTTTCGATTCCAAAAGTGGTATGGGAAATATAAACTGATTACAATGTAAGTGATTCTTTTCTATTCTCTCTCTTAACATACAAACACCATGCAGATGGAACCCAGACCAAGTGCAAATCTAGGATCTACTGCAGCCAGACGGCGAGACAAGAGAAGTCCAAGAACTATGTACCGGTATGCTTCTTCTATGATTAATATTTGGGTTCTATTTAAAGTGGTTTCGGCCATGTGAGGGAGAAATTAAATCAGTATACATGCAAATCAGGATAATACTTTCTTCCTGCTCTCCATATTTAAACACAAAATACTACAGGGACAACAGAGTGAATGGGTCTATGGATGGGCCCAACTGCAATGCCTTTAGAGTATGTCTATAACACTTCAAGCCAGGCTTGTGATCTCAGAGTGGAAATTAAAGATGCAGCCTGCAAAGAAACCAGAGGTATTACAAGACAGCCAGGGTTGAAGTTTTATATGATCAAATGTCATCCTTTATTACCAAACCTGATAATGCTGTACAACCAGTGCCAGTTTTAAATCTAAGGAAATTAAATCTACATGATTTGAAATAGAAGAGATGAAAATAAATAAAAAGCTATATCTAGGCATAACAGCAAAAAATAACCTAATAATAAATTTTTGCCAAAACATACTTCCGTCTATTTTCAAAGAGATCTTTACCAAAATATAAAACTTAAAAGACCATTAAAACTTAAAAAATTCTATATCAGCTTTGCAGGCATATTTTCCACCTTTTTAGATATTTCCCCCACAAGTAATTTTTGTGCTGCTAGATAACCTCAATCCGATGGGCTACATCTTTATTTGAGTCTGGGTTACCTTTGACTCTTGTCACTGGACAATGGAAGGAATTCTGCTTTGATATTCTGTAGAATAAAGGTTCTAGGCTCTATTTCCACAATGTCCAATATCATGCTATCATGTTTTTTTAACTCACCATAAACACATCCATTGCTATCAAACAATGCATTTGGGGTGCGTTAAAAATACGAGCTGAAAACCCATAGTAACGGACTTAAAGTTTTGCCCGACATAGTAATGGACTCAAAGTTCATTTAACCAATTCACCATTGTGGTGCTGAAATCGATTTCCAGTTGATTTAACAGTCAGATGGGCCTTGCATTTGTTTCTTTGATAGAGTATTAGGTGTTGCTCCTTCTAATACCTTGTACATATGTTTCTAGTTCTAGTTGTGTGCTTTCACTACCAGCAGCAGATTTCCGAGTAACAATGGCAGGCCCAGACTTCAATGGGTGTCACTGGCACATAAGCATGATGCCTCTAAAAGGCCCAATGGGTGCTGAGCTGTGTTGTATACACAGGCATATTATAGCCCATGACATGCAATGTCACACCAATGACAATGCAAGGCTTCATGCTGTCATAGCTTTGTTTCTGGGCGAGTCAGTGTTATGTGTAAAAAATGCTTTAATTTTTTCAATACAATTTAATAGGGTGCTTAACTTACACTAAAACACAGACTATCAGCCAAGTATGGTCAAGGCTTTAACCCACCCATTCAAAGCCTATGGGCATGATGCTTACAATAAGTGCACAAGGGCATATATTGCACCGTCATATGGACATGCCCATTGGTCTTTAATGTATGTGTACCGTGTCAAACATTTAACGTGCTGCTTAAATAACTACACAGGGCTCCACACTTGATGTAGCCCGTAATGGGCTATTTATAAATGTCCGTCCGTCACGTCATAGCCATGGGAACTAAGGACAGCGTCTTCACCATGCCAAAATCCCCATGTTTTGTGCATGCTGAACATGGTTCCAACACAAACTAGCACTAATGTAAATCTGCTTCTAGTTGCACTCTTCCACTACCAGCAAGATTCAGAGTAACAATGTCTCTTTAAGCACATTATGCAAGCAGCATGAAAAGCAATGTTCAGAAACAAACTCTAGACACATGGCAAGTAGCGATGGCATTTCTCAGGAACATGTTTAATTTTGATATATTACTACTAAATTTTAGGCTGTTATTTTAGCAGCTCAGAGATTTCTTCTGACACACAGCTGAACATTTACTAATGCACACAAAGAAAAACAATACTTCCGTTTGCAGAATAGCATAAGAGTGAATAAATTATAGCCGCTAAAAACATTTTCTATGTAGATAAAAGCCAGAGTTCTGGCCTGCAGGGGGTAGTCTCCAAGGCAAACAGATTTTGGAAAAAGTACACTTTACAATAATTGCTTGACTAAATGGAAATGTACCATAACCGGCTGCAGGCCACATAAGCATATTTTCATATATATTATTTTAAGCTGCTCAATTTCTGAAGGCCAGATGTGATTTAAAATATCATCCTGGCATTTATTCATTTGCTAAATAAAATAGATCACCAGATAAATGTTTCAGGTCATTTGTAGCATAGATTCTCCATCTTACACCTAGTATTTTATGGAAAGACTGGACCTCAAAAACCTACCTATAAGTTTCTGCTAGTGTATTGATCTAAATACCCAATGATGATGATGATGTATTCCCTCATTCTAATTTGAAGTCTTACCCATCCTACCTAGAGGAATTTCTTTATTTCTGATGCATTGATCATAACATATTTATAACAGATAAATAAAAAAAATCCTTTGGACACAGTGGGGTCCTTCTATGATTGAAAAAGCAAATCAGATTAGCTGGAAACTGAGTAAAAGTAAGAATGTCACATAAGTTACACTAAGTGACAACTCCACCTACCCCCTGATTGCATTCCATTTGATTAAATGGTTATTTTCTTTTCTGTTCGATATATATCACCCAAAAATTCCACCAAATGACCACCTCTTCTTCCAGTCACTGGGATCCCCCACCACCTATGTACTCTCTACACTAAGATTGACTAAGTGGACCTCCCTAACGTCAGATTGAAAAAAAAAATCTCGTCCATCGCTTACCAAAATCAAGATAGTCCCACTAATACCACAGAAGAAACCTTGGAAATCATTGAAGTTAATTAAAAATAAAATTAAAGAATAAAGAAGAAGTAAAAAGAAAGAAATAAAGGAAGAAAAAGAAAAAGTGCAATAGAAAGAAAGGAAATAAAACAGCGATAAAAAGAATTGGTGATGTATATCCGGGCCCCCTCAATCTTATTGAATGGAGATATAAGAATCACAGTGAGTAGGGCATTTTTTTTTTTGTAAATTCAAATCATCAGTCACAATTATCACAATCACAACTAAAGTTGTGGTCGTGTCAACTTGTCATGGTGATGTCATCAAACGATGACTTTACAAATTCTAGGTTGGTACATGTACAGAGAAAGAAGCACAAATTCCGTGCTTCTCTCTCTGAGTTTACGACAACTGTCTGCATGCAGTCTCTGCCTCTGGTTGACAGTATTGGCAGAGAGGCAAGGGAAGACTTTTTTTTACAGTACTGCACACGTTCTGTGTGCTTCTCTCTATGTGTGCGCAAACTGGCTTCATGCAGTCTCTGGCTCTGTTTGGCAGTATTTGTGTGGAAAAGCGAGAAGGGAAGGTGAAAAGGGTTTTTAAAAACACATGCGGAACAACGCATGCAGTTGAATGGTAACATTGGTTGTCTATGTAAAAATGTGTGCAGGAAAAAAACTTGTGCGGTAAAGAAATGCATGTGTTTTTAAAGAGCAATGCATATAGTGTGAAATGGCCCTAAATGTCTGATAATGGACCTTTGGAAGATGTTCCTAATATACAAAGTCACTCAAATGATGTTAGATTTGAGAAAGTGGAAGACAAGGACCTACTATAATCATGAAACTGTAAATTAAAGCTGGATAAAAATAAGGAAAGAATTTATTGAACCAGATGGCTCTAAAGGCCCCCACACACTTACCGAGTGGGGGCCGACAGATCATCAATGGAATGCAGCGTGACAGGGATCTGTTGCCCCATGTGGTGGCCTTTACTATCCAACTGTCCTATCCCGATTACAACAATTTGAATCACGTAATTCCCTCGCTGGGACTTTCTATGGACAGTTATATATAATGCAAATATTAGCTTCACAATGTATTTGCTTTTTACCAAAAAGAAACAAAACACATTTCCAAAATATCCAATGTGCTTACTCCTGTAAGGAAGTCTAATACAATAATGTTCTTATGCAGTTAGTGTGCCACGGTATTTCAACATGTTTCGCCAAAGCTGCTTCAGGACCCACACTACATGTGTTGTTACATTTGGATCATAACTTAATCAGGACTGGTATTGTAGCCAGTAGTTTGCCGAACTGTCCACAAGGCGAAGAATTCTTTCACCATCTAGTGAAAGAAAAACAGTGACATCACGTCCAGATAGCAAATCCGGGAACTGTGCGTTACAGGTACCGGAAATGACGTCAGTGACGTCACTCCCATTTTTTTTTCTTTTCAAATTCCCCGCAAACAGGTTTAAGTTCGATCTGCCGGTTTGCAAACGGACCTTGCTCATGTTCAGCCATGACTAGTAACCTTTTAAAAAAAAAAAAATCTAAATCAAGTCCACACTAAGGCAGCAACTCATCTATAGGGCGCCATCAACTAATAACAATCAGCAGCTATCAAACTAAGATGACTAGGGACCCAAAGTGAGATGTGGCTCATGAACGGAGTTCTAATAGAATGTGTCTGTATCACTGGACTGAGAAGGAACATAGGCCTTTGTGTTGGGGTGAAAAGACGATGGAAGAGATATATCTGTGTTGGGCTATATCTCTTCCATTGTCTTTCCACCCAACACAAAAATATTTTAGGGATGGTATACTTTTCACATATCTCATCAAAAGCATGGGAGTGTGGTAGTGCATGTAAAAAAAGGATATAGAGAAAGTTACAATCTGCTTTTTTTCCATTAGTAGTGTACTATTGTATAACTGCAGACTAATGTAAAGCAAGGACATCCACTGTAATGGAGATCATACAGTTACTAATAGTAAAGTATATGTCATACATTAAATCATGTGACTTCAAAGCTATCATGTAAAAGTTATAGAGGGAAATTAGATACAATGAATCCATTGTTTAAACCAGTCATAATATAATGATGATAAATATATGTGTTTGTAACTGACACAGTAGCACATAGACACAGACACAGGATATGAGCAATACCATAGCTCATAAATACACAGCCTTGTCAACGTAATGTACAGTTTAGTCTGTTATGTACTTATAATTTTACTGTAAAGCAGACACTACCAGTTTATAAGATGCTCTCAAACAAATAATAAAAGTTGCAGTAACATTGAAACATTAAATGTAAATGTATCCAAATATTCACATAGAATAATACTGTTATTACATCACTAGCTAAATGTGGGGCTTCCAGGGTGGAACAACAATTGAGAAACTTCCCCATTCCAGAACGTCGTACTTGTTCCTCTGCATGAATGCCTTCGTAGATTTTGAGCAGTGGTTAGGGTTGTTGTCTTGTTGAAAGATCCAGACCTAGTGTAGCTTCTGATCCTGGACATTGGTCTCCAGAATCTGCTGATATAGAGTGGAATCCATGCATCCCATAACTTTGACAAGATTCCTAGTCCCTGCACTGGCCACACAGCATTAGCCTCACAGCATTATGGACCCACCACCATATTTTACTGTAGGTAGCAGGTGTTTTTCTTGGTGTGTTCTTTTTCCTCCATGCATAACGCCCCTTGTTATGCCCAAATAACTCTATTTTAGTTTCATCAATCCACAACACTGTTGGCTTGTCCAAATGTGCTTTAGCATACCTCAAGTGGCTCTGTTTGTGCTGTGGGCGTAGAAAAGGCTTCCTCTGCATCACTTCATACAGCATCTCCTTGTGTAAAGTGTGCTGAATATTTGAAAGATGCACAGTGACTCCGTCTGCAGCAAGATGATATTGTAGGTCTTTCGTGCTGGTCTGTGGGTTGACTCTTACTGTTCTCACCATTCGTCGCTTCTGTTTATCCAAGATATTTCTTGGTCTGCCACTTTTAGGCCTTAGCTTGAACTGTGCCTGTGGTCTTCCATTTCCTCAATATGTTCCTAACTGTGGAAATCTCTGAGACAGCTTTCTGTATCCTTCTCCTAAACTGTGATGGTGAACAATCTTTGTTTCAAGTCATTTGAGAGTTGTTTTGAGACCCCCATCTTCATCAAAGCGGAGGGAAACTCACAATTGCCCCCCCCCTTAAAACTTTTTCTCATAATTTGATTCACCTGTGTATGGAGACCAGGGGTCACTGAGCTTACCAAGCCAATTTCAATAATTAGTTCTAATTGATTGGAATCAATTAAATGACAACGGTGTCCAATCGTATGCACATGCCTAATTTTGTTAAACAATTATTGCACACTTTCTGTAAATCCTATAAACTTTCTTTCACTTCTCAAGTATCACTGTGTGACTCTCCTATATGATATATTTCATTGAACTTTTTTTATCATAACAATCAACGATTTATACAGGAAAATCATGAACATTGACAAGGTTGCCCAAACTTACGCACCCCATTGTATATAGGCAGGAAAGAGTAGGGAAATAGATAGACAAAGTGCTTGTGAGATGGGGGTCACTGTGGTGGTGTATGTGTGATGTGGACGCTCCTAACCCCTTTCTAATATCCATTATTATTTTCTACACAAGCCTATTTAGTCTTCCTTCATATCAGTGTTGTGCCTTGTAGCGGAGCGCTGGGGTGACATAGACCTTCTCCGCTCGAATACCGAGGGGTACTGCAGAACCAGGTAACTAGCACAGGAAGCACAGCATACGTACTACCCAAAGCTTTCCACGGACATCCATCACTCTTCCCAATAACTGGACGACACACAGTATATCAGGAGCAGAACTCTTGTTTAATACCACATACCCGGCTTTTTATCCCATTCTCCCATGCAAGGGAGACACCTCTCGAAAGACGATGCATTGTTCAATCACATAACTCAATAACCAGCTCGTACCTCCCCTCATGACACATAATCCAATCACCAGTCCAGGGAGACAGACACTGTACCTATTGTTCCTGCTGAACCAGACGCTCCGCAGGAGACTGATTGCTTTTGTCCTTTCTATCACTTTAAGGCAATTAACATGACATTGTCTAATCAACAGGTAAAATAGTTAAGTTAGTCTTTGTGTTTCTACAGACCCATTGTCCACACGACTGCTCAGGCTGAAGTGACCTAATATTGCAATAATAAAAATAGATATGGGCAGCCACTATTAAGCATTAGGGGTGATAGCTCAGCGCGATCCGCTACATGCCTATTTGTCCATCCCCGATCTCTTTTACCCTGCCTATTGTGCATGGGCAGGACATACGATCGGCGGGGCAAGAAAATCTCCACATTACTGGTACCGCCCACTTGACACCTCTACCTAACCTAAATAAATCCTAACCTAATTACAAGGTCATCTTTATTTTAATTGATTCATCATTCAACCATTGAACGCCTCCAGTGACCACCCACAATATTGCTCCTGGAGTTAACCCTCGGAAGCCTGGTCAATAAATATGGAATCACTCATACGATTCCACTTAACAGCAGTTGAGTATGTTATTTTCTGATCCTGGAGACCTGAGCCACTTTACATATGTCATTTTTACATACTGAGTTAACATCCGCTTTAAGCTCATCTGATATAAAACATTTTGAACTATAAAGTGATGTCCACAAAAAAGGCTGAGAAGAGGCGCCTGTAAAAGTGTTTATGTTTTTTATTTTGAAATAGTTTACAATAAAAAGTGCATCAACGCTAAAGAGTGCATCAACGCTAAAAAGTGAGCGTTTCGTGGCACAACTTGCCACTTCTTCAGGATGAGTGATTTCGATATTTAGTCTTTGTCTGTAGTAGAGAGATGTTCAAGGTAGAAGGGAGGACTACTATACCTTTGTCTGTTGGTAGAACAGGTGATGAGACAAAAAATCTTGCCAATTTTTTCCCCTGCTAATTGTCTCTTTCTTATATTTTTTTCCCAATCTTTTTTTATTAGACCCTCACATTGGGGGAGTACCTACAACGAAGCCATCTCTAACCTAATATAAAACATGTTTGCTTGACTTTGTTCTGAAGTAATGAGCCAGAAGACCTGTGCGAAAGAGACCAGTCCCCAGCGGGGTACCACAAGGCTCAGCACTAGCTCCTGTTCTGTTTAATCAATTTGTAAGTAATAGAAGGAAAGTTTGGGGGGGGGGGCAAGGTCCGTGTGGAATGTAAAGGTATCTAATAGGATAGAAGTTTGCTGGATATATTGGTCACAACAGTGGAAACTGCATTGTATTGGGAGTACAGTATTGAGCAAAACAGTTCAGAAAGGTCTCATGTACGAAACAATATTGATAAGATAGAAAGAGTCCAACAGTGGGTGAAGGTAAATTTGCTTGCATGGAAATATTGATGTACTAAAGCTGAATAAATGTTAGAGTGGATACTTATGTCCAGCATATATTAGTTTGTGTGTGAAGTGGTGATTGCTGGGCAGCCAGCAGTTTTCTTCTAGCTGCTCTGCAATTCTCTCTCTCTGTCCACCAAGAAAAGCATGGACCTCAGTTTACTTCTTTTCATAGGAATGCGTCTTATCATGTGATACGCCTTCTCTGTATATATGTAAGTATGTTAGTTAAAGGAGCTCAGCTACACGTTTGGCTTCAGTTCTTTATCAATGGTTGGTTTATCAAAGGTTGTCACTAGAAACTCTGAGCAGAAATTTATTTTTTGTGTGTGTATCTGCAAGCCTTTTTTCTCCTGTTGAGCCCTCAAAAACAAAGCACAGACTCTTTATAAATCCATGCTGTCCAGTCTGTGCATATAGCACACTGTTAACAACGTTAAAATAATTGAACCTGACTCACAATGAATTATTACAGTCATGTCTACATTTATTGTGTATGTTTATGTTCCTCTGTGAGAATTCTCTTCTGATTTATGCATTATGGTCGGACCTGGAAAGGAATTACAGGGTTTCGGCATCTGTTTATGAGTGCTTGTGATTTTCATATCTGCACCCTTTCAGTTTACCCCCATTGCTGCTATATATTAGCACACTGTTATGTTTTCGAAACCTCAGCTGTTTCCTAGTGACCTTGGATATTCGACTGCAAAAGCACATGTAAACTAAATTATTTAGTGCAGAAGCTGACCTCTCCTTGGCTCCTTTCTTTTTTGTGAGCAAGAAATGCATATATGTGACTCGTGAAATGTGTGAAAACTATATCATTGCACAATGAAATGTGAATTATTCAAGTAGAATGTATGGATTCTACTTGAAAAATTCACTTAGACACCACTTTACCACAATCTACACTAATATGCTTAAAGTGAACCTCATAAGAGAAATGTAAAGGATGCCATTGCTGCACTCTTCTTTTATTTGCCTGCATATGTACCTGATGCTTGTGCGTTCATGTTGCGATTGCCAATGTCCAACTGCAGTTACTCCTGTTACTGTCTCAGTTCCCAATGCCCAACTCCAGATAATACACATACATTTATAAAAAAAAATTAGGTCCACAATATATGGACAGAGACAACCTTTTTAAAATGTTGGTTCTGCCCATGAAATGAATGAAATAAAGTAATTTCTATTAAATCTTGTTGTACAACCCGCTAAATTAAAGCTGAAAGTGTGCAGTTAAAATGAATTTAAAATGAATTGAGGTAATGTACTAAACCAAAATTAGATGAAAACATAGAGCAGATGAGGCCTTATTGAGATCTTATTGTCTATAATGCCATTTCATTTTATTTACAAGTCTCTTTCAAAAGCAATGTGCTCCTATTACCATATCTGCAACACACTTAACTTACTTCATGTATCTGTTATGTACCTGGTCACACAATTACTGCCCACACTAGATATCCAGGTGACAGGCTTTATTTGGCAATCCAGAAAACAAGCCAAGGGTCATACACAAAGGTCAGTCTCCTGAAGTACAGCACAGATGGATAAGACAGGAGACATGGTCAGGGACAATCCAAAATCATGGCAGACAGAGTTCAAGGATTGTCAGTAGTCAGGTTGGGTCACTGTTGGCAACAAAGCCACTTTCAGACAGACAGGT
The DNA here is from genome assembly GCA_036250615.1 of Ptychadena robeensis. Classification (NCBI taxonomy): domain Eukaryota; kingdom Metazoa; phylum Chordata; class Amphibia; order Anura; family Ptychadenidae; genus Ptychadena; species Ptychadena robeensis. The sequence continues at coordinate 122,994,756 of CM070036.1, forward strand.
AACACAGTAGAACACCCAAGCACACTGCTATACAGAGGCTATATATATATGCAACGGTGTGCAAGACAGGTCCTCAGTTAATGGGGGGATTGCAAAATAACATTGTGCCACCTATCGGTAGAGCATTGGATTGGTGACCAATTCCCTCACATATCAGGTCTCCCTGAACTGTACTGTGCTAAACACATTCATATGGTCTCTAGGGTGCAGTTTTGGCCAAATAGTAGTTTGTCCAGAACAGATCACCCCACCAGAGCCACTGATTGTATTTAAAAATGCATTTCAAACACCTTCAACTGTATCTCCAAATCTATTATTTGCTCTGCATGCTATGCTGTGCTATGTTGCCAGCTACAGTGCATATGGAAGGTAGCGCATAACAGCGCATAACATTTTCCATTTTGTTATGTTACAGCCTTATTGCTAAATGGATAAAATTCATTTTTTCCTTAGACTTCTTTACACAACGACCCATATTAACAATGTAAAAAAGTCTATTTGAGGTTTTGGCACATTTATTAAGAATAAAAAAACTAATAAATAATATGTAGAAAAGTATTCATGTTACATTACAAAATGTGGAAAAAATGATGCACTGTGAATACTTTTCGGATGCACTATACAGGGAGTGCAGAATTATTAGGCAAGTGGTATTTTTGAGGAATAATTTT
>CM070036.1:122995526-123023425 GCA_036250615.1 Ptychadena robeensis
GAGGATGATGTGGTCAAAATACTCATTTGCCTAATAATTCTGCACTCCCTGTATGTTGTTCCAAGGTACCAATACCAAGAAAGTTAGGAAAACTACTGGAATCCCTGGAACATGTGACCAAGATGTGTCTCCTGACCCAGATGTGGCTGATATAAATCCAGACCCCAATTAGTTGGTAGACTCTCTGGGTCAGATTTGCTTCCTTGAAAACTATAATGTTAGTTTTAGTGAATGTTGCATAAAGCTGTATATAAATTGTATTGTACAGTTACTAAAGTAACTAATAAGTGCTATGCCCAGTTGCACTATGGTTCTGGAATAAATTTTATATTTTAATATTGATACAGAGCTTCATAAATCTGTGATTTTTATAAGTGTCTATAGATCAGCTATATCCAAATATAGAGCCTTAACTAAACTTTATACTTGGTACAATGCAATCAAGCAAGATCTGGGCTCTTGACATCAGTTGAACCTTGATTCATCCATTGGCTTGCCAGAAGAAAAGCCTGATTTGTCACTGCAGAGAATGTCTTTACTGCTCTAGAGTCCAGTGGTGGCATTATCTATACAGGGGCATCCAATACTTTGCATTGCACTATGATTAAGCAGGGAACAGACGGCTTGATATTTGAGCCGTCCGATGTTCCCTGCAGCAGTGTGATGACGTCATCACGCTGCTGTCAGATATGGGCGGAGCTGAGGAGACCCACAGTTTCCATGCAAAGCAACAGTCATCGGCCGTATTTAACCTCCCTAACGGTTGAGACGAACCCTGTTCGTTCGCCGCTCAGGGTCATCTCAACCGCAGGGGAAGCCGGCATCGGGTCTCTCTCTGGAAAGCTGCAGCGATTGTCTTAATCACTGCAGCATTTCCAGGGTTTCCATGTTAATGGAGGAGCGCCGGCTTTCCCTCTCACGCAGCTGGTGTCAATAATGACACCAGTTGTGTGAATAGCAGCAGCTTGAGGCAGGAAATGACAGGCGGTGTACTGTGTACACTGCCTCGATTGCCCGTACCCAATACGGGCAGTGCGCTAGGGAGGTTAACGGTCATGGCTGTTTTTGAGCGGTATTGTTTGGTCCCGCTTGAAAACAGCGATGGGCGCATATTAGATGGCCGTGAGTGTGCACGGCTCTCGAAACGGCCATCAATCTGGCCCATATCTACATGTCTGTACCCTGCTTTAGGCTTATTCTGGTGATGTTAGGCTTAGATACCATTCCATAAATCATTCTACAAGGTAATCTGAAGGTCATATAAAGATTGTAGGCTGCAACTCTTGACCCTGCAGAGTCCATTTGGCCACTTCTGTGATTTTTTAATGGCCTACCAATTTTTGGCTGAGCTGCTGATATCCCATATTGTTTTTATTTTTATATAATACCACTTACACTTGGCTGTGGAATATTCAACAATAAGGAGATTTCATGAACAGATAGATTAGGTAGTTTTCTATCACAGTACTACCCTGGAATTCACTGTACTCCTGAGAGCCAGCCATTCTTTCCCAATAGTTTAAAGAACCAGTCTGCATGCCAAGGTAGTTCGTTTTATACTGCTGTATCTCCAGCGCCGACGATGCTTTGCATGGAGACCCCACGGTCGGACATCGACTGTGTTTTACGGTCATGTCGGATATCCCTGAAAACAGGGATGGCTGCATGATATGGGCCAGATAGATGGAAATGGCCTTCGATCTGACCCATATCTACATGTGTGTTCCCTGCTTATATCTTTTGTTATTTCTATTGATATCTCAGAAAAACTGAATGAAAACCCAGCCAGTGCTATTTTGACATCATTAAAGCGGACCTGGTAGGTCACTCAGCAATGTTGGCTGCAGATCAGCCGATACAGCTGCGATCCGCAATTCTAAATAAAAAAACTATTTCTGATAGCAGGAGGGGCGCTTGTTCTGAGTGAGCCCCTCCCACTGCCTTACGTCTCGCCGAGCCAGGCTCTAATATGCTGGCATCAGAAATATATGTGAGGAAGGTAAGTATATTTTTTTTGTGTAGCGGTTTTCCAGGATCTGAACTGCTGACAGGTGAGGATTGTGTCTATTCTATGTATGTGTTTTTTTTATTTTGTGTTCAATACTGCTTTTACATCTCTTGTGCTAATAAAAATGAATAGGCATAAACTGAACAAACAAAGAAAGCTAGGGAGAGGGCAATTCCATTTTCAAGCCCTGCGGCGCCGTAACCCACTATTGTATTTACACATAAGTAGGGTATGGGGGCACACCCTGGGAAAAGCCCAGCCCTGACAGAAGTACTACAATGAGAAGTGATGTTCCTGTTTGCCCCGCTGTCTATTTCATGTCACATGATTATAATATAATCTGATGTATTAGGTTCTGTCTAAAGAGATATCAAAGATGCAGCTGTGTGACAGAGCAGCAAACAAGTGGTATTTGTTTACTGACTCAAGTGATTTTCAAAGAAAGGAAGCAGAACAGGGATTTGTTTTTCTGAAGACTTTGTTCTACCAGAAGGAAAGAGCTGAGTGACTGGATAATAACAGCTGCCTAGTCTGATGAGAGCCAAGGCTGGGATCTGTAGTGGAGACAAGTGACAGCTTGGTGTTGTAGTACAGCCTTAGGCCCGGTACACACAGGGAGATTTTTTCGCTTACAATTGATTTTTAATCACAAATTATTGGTTTAAAATAAATCTGAACTGAATTCAACAGCAGACTGGTCAAAAGTACCTCATGTTCTGGTCTTCAGTCAGACATAATATTAGTAATATTGTTAGAGTTTGAGAGTCCACAGGCCTTGTCACATGTTAAAAATAAAATTGTTAAATTTGATCGACGTTGTAATTACTTCTCTGTAATAGATGTGAGGAGGTGAAAATGTGAGTTCTGAGCTTTGCCGCTTCCAAATGGTAATTTGATTTCATGAGTGCCCAGAGCCGCAGGGGACCTAGGTGGCAGGGCACATTGCCTCAGGCATCGGCCGGGGCACCTAAGTGCAGAAGGGTAGGGGCGGGACTGCGTGGTGATGTCTTTTGTCACAGCAAGGCGGAAGCTCGGCGGTGCCGCTTGAGGAAAATGGAGCCTTGAGGGGCTCGTTGTGACGTGCTAGGACTTTAAGGGCAGTCACGAAGTACGGTTGGGGGCGTTGCCCCGGTTCAGATTTGAATTTGCAAGATAAGGTACCCATCGTGCTAGGATTTAAGGGCAGGTGGCCGGTACAGTGGTTGGAAGCATGCTTAAGAAGTGGCGGCACTGCTGGGCGACCCCATATGCAAATGTTATATTTACAGGCTGTGGCCATTTTTTCCTGTTAAATGCACTTAATTACATACACAAAATTCCAAAGAACAAGTGACTCTGTCATTATTTGTTAGAGTTAAGTTAGTTAATAAGGTAAGAACGGCTCGATAGTCCAGGGGGCATAGGTTATGTGTATCAAGCCTTAGGTATATTTTTTATTCTTTTATATTATTTTCTTTTGGATAGGGCAATGAGAGGTATTCCCATTAGGAAGGCACATACTCTTGTCAATGGTGATCAAATGGAATTACAATACTTTGAATGTCAACAGTAAAGATGGTTGCAAAGTTAATTGCAAAGTCCATGAAAAAGTTATACTTTCCATACCTGCTGAAGATGTAGAGAATGGTTGTGAGAACATTATAAAGAAAAGTATTGCTCCAGGATATGTCATTTTTGCATACATTAAGTTCAAAGCTAAGCCGATTACATCTCAAGCAATATTTGTGATGAGACCATATTCATGGGCTTTGTAATTTACTCACAAAGTCAGCTATTCCAAATGTAAAAAACTAAATTCAGCCAACAACAGAACAGGAAATTGAAAAAATCTTTTTTTTTTAAGCAGACACTTGATGATAACTTTTTAAAGTTGGTTGAACCTTATTCTATGTACACACACTAGATACCAATATAATCTCCCAATTAGACAGTAAATAGATACCCTTTAATCAACCAATACTTTATTCATGCTATCAAGGCCTTTTCTCTTATGTGGAGTACGCAGGCGCATAGTGCCCCAGGAACCCTTGGGGGCCCCAATGATCTCTATTGGATTGAGATCTGGTGACTGTGGAGGCCATTTGAGTACAGTGAACTCTTGTCATGTTCAAGAAACCAGTCTGAGATGATATGAGCTTTATGACATGGTGCATTATCCTGTTGGAAGTAGCCATCAGAAGATGGGTACACTGTGGTCATAAAGGGGCCCAAAGTGTGCCAAGAAAATGTCCCCCGCACCATTAGACCACCAGCCTGAACCGTTGATACAGCAGTTTCTGAAACACTCAGACCAGCCCGTCTGGCACCAACAACCATGCCACATTCAAAGTCACTTAAATCACCTTTCTCCAACATTCTGGTTTTCTCTGCAGCACTTTGTCTTGACCATGTCAACATGCCTAAATGCATTGAGTTGCCACCATGTGATTGGCTGATCGGTAATTTGCATCAATGAGCAGTTGGACTGGTGTGCCTAATAATGTGGCCGGTGAGTGTACATATACAAGCTGTATGTTGAAGTATGTTGAATATCTTGAAAATCAGCATATTTTGATTAAAGAAAAATTAGATTTCCTTAAGTTGAGCAACTGTATTAAGTGTGAACTGCTACATTTAAGAAATACAAATTAAAAACCTGTAACTTTTTTATGATCAATTGATTAAAAAAGCATTACACTTTTTAACCTTAATCAGCAGATATTTTTAATCAGTTCTACTCACTTTTTATGTTTATTTTTCTATTATAATGAATCTGTCATTCCGTTCAATCCCTTACACTGCAAATTCAGGGCCCACTTTTTCCTCATTCAGCATCACATTCTCCATTTACAACTTTTTTCTTAATGTCACAATAAATTAGCAGTGTGATGACACTACTTAAGTATACAATTAACAACTAAGGCAAGCTGTAATGCTAAACCCTGAATGTTATTTACCTGCCTGTATAGTGTGAAACATTTGTGAATCACAACACTGACTGAGCACAATAACACATTTTGCTGACAGTTTACATATATGTGTATCAACTGTATAGTATGCCTGAGGTTCCCCTAAGCTGAACACAATTTAACCCCAAATACAGATGCTTCTGCATTGGATAGCTTATGTATATTGTTTTATTGTGCACAATGCTTGTTGTGTTAATTCTGATTTGCTATAGTTATTGTTTTGGACTTTTTTTTGACCAGGTTACTCCATCAATGGATTTTTCCTTCCCTGATGGCACAGGCATATTCAAAGATAACAATGCCAGGATTCATCTTTGGGATGTGCTGGAGAAGGCTCTGCACAGAGATCAGACTCTACCATCTTCAATGCAAGATCTTTGTGAAACATTAATGTAACACAGGATGAAAATAAATTTTGTGACATTGCAGAAGCGTATTGAAACTATGCCACAGTGTGCCGTAATCAAAGCTAAAGGGGGTCCAACTAAATATTAGAGGGTGTGACAAAGGGACAACTTTATGGCCAGGCAGTGTATATTTTAAGACAAATAATACTATACTATAATAGTTTATGCTTATCAAAATGAATGCTCATGCATTCCCCATATCTTCACCAAAATGAATTCCTCAAAATCTTCACCTACTTGTGTGTTAAATTTTTTATTGTCCCCTCAGCATTCTCAATAGGACTTTATCAAATTCAGAGACATTCATAGTAAAAAATACTCCCTTATGGGACATAATCACAAAGGGCTTCAGGTAAAAATGGGAAATTAAATTCATAGTCATAGTGAGAAGAGAGAAAGTAAAAGGTACCAGAAATGGACTGGAGACAACAACAAGAGTGACAAAGAAATTAGATTGATATGTTCAGCAGCATTTTTTCCCCATTAAATATTAAGTAGCACTTTCATAATATAAATTTGGAATGTATCAAAGGTTCCAAACAGCAAGGCCAGGGTAATCTGTAATCTGCACATTGTTCAGCATCCTACACTAGCTTAACAAGCGATGTTTCATATATTATTTCTATATTACTCCGTGATCATCTGCGTTGGTGGATCCAATGTGTTACTGGATCTATTTCTCTTCGGCTTACTGTACTTTGCACCTCTTGGCAGCCCTATTACAAAGGCTCATTAATGTTCTTGCATGGATTTTCTACTGTAAGAAAAATGCTTTAGGAGTGGGTGTGTAATCTCTCTGATCTAGTTATTTCTCTATATTTCCTTAAAGTGCAAATCTGAGATCTTGTTGAGAATTTCTCATGATCTCATCTTTTGTATATGATTATCTATGGGTGTATTGTTTCTGGGGAGAAGTTTGCTGTCAGATATAAGGCAAGAATTATTATGTATTTCCCATCTGTATATGTTTCATTTATTTCCGTCCTGTCATTCTAATTTGTTTTCCATTACGCTAATAAGGGGATTTTCGCTATATGATGTCCCACCACATGTAGATGATATCTAGTACCATCTTTTTGTGAAATTCACATTGCAGATTGGGGAAAACTTAAAACTGTTGCCAGTTGGGCAGGCTTCAGATCTGAGTGATGTCTGTATATATTGAAGAAGTATGTTTAATGTAAACTTCAAATATGAAAAGTGGATTTTTAGGTCCCATAATTATGTTGGTGGCACCACGCCTAGGAAGTTGACTACAACACCCCTAGATGCTGGTCTCCACTGCTGGACATCCGCTGTTTGGAGCTCAAATCAACACAGAATCACAGAATCAAGTCCAATGACTTCATTTAGTTAGGATAAATGGCAGTTCATTACTGAAGACCTTTGTAAGGTGGTATGGTATACCTGCCTCATGTTAGCTTAATTTTATAAATGTTTTAATGAGTTTGATATGAACACATTATTCTTCCTTCTTTAACAGACTAGTTGTTAAAGTTCCATAATACGTTCATTTGTCAGTATATCTAAAACAAATTTGTATTGTTATTTTTCTGGACATACTGTATATAACTTAGATGTGGTACACTTATTATTATCAAGACTGGAAGTTTTCTTTTTAAATACAGAATGTTTTGAGTCCAAGTAGTGTAGTGGGTACGTGCCTCCAGCTGTTGTGGGAGAGACGGCCCTGGTGACAGAAGGGGAGGGCGCCGGGACCGAAGTGGCAGTTAGCTCTCCTGATGCTAGAGGGGGGCCCGGTGGAGAGATGAAAAAGCCCTCTCTTGCCACAAGTGAGGAGCTCAGTGTTCCGGGAAGGGAGAAAATGGATGGTGTATTGTTCCTTGTCTGCCTCTGTAAAGGAAGCCTCGCTCAGGAGCATGCGAGTGGCTCCAGAGCAGAACAACCTGCTGGTCTCAAAGGGGACCCCTCCTGGAGAGTGCATTATTCTACCTGCACCTATTACCTAGAAAGTGGGGTGGCTTCCTCTCCCTCGTGAGGAAAATCAAGCGGATAGCAAGAGCCTGTATTTCCCATGGACCCTGTTGTTGCATGGCTGCCATTGTACCAGAGATTTGGGGCCAGGACTGTCAGCCTGTGTGGCATTGCCTTTTCTAAATTACAGAACAGTGTATCTCTATTAGAAACTACCTTTCCCATATCACCTGACATTTGTCTAAGTTCATTAAAGTTGAAGTTGAAAAGCACCGGTTTCAGTGTGGTTACTGGGATCACTACCAGTCATGTTACATGAATACCCTTTTTGATTAACCAAAGTCATTAAGCTTTCGGGATGGCTCAGATCCCTTCTTCAGACTTAAACCCAAAGAAGGGATCTGAGATATCCCAAAAGCTTGCTTTTTTAATGACTTTAGTTAGCCAAAAAAGGGCTTGAACCCCAAATTTTTGTATTAATGCATGGCTAACAAGGTGCAACCAATAACTTACATTTTTAATTATTATGAAAACATAATATTAACCTCCTGCGCGCACTGCCGTAAACGGCACGATACGGGCGATCGAGGCAGTGTACACAGTACACTGCCTGTCATTTCCGGCATCGCGCCAGAGCTCTTCACACAGCTGGTGTCATTACTGACACCAGCTGCTTGAGAGGGAAAGCTGGCGCTCCTCCATTAACATGGAGGTCTATGGCACCGCCCCCCCCCCACCCCCTTCCGCGTCCTGCAAACCCGGAAATGCTGCAGCAATAAAGACAATCGCTGCAGCTTTCCGGGGAGGCATAGGGTCTTCCCGCTGCCGGCTTCCCCTGCGGTTGAGAGGACCCTGTTCAGCGAACGAACAGGGTTCGTCTCAACCGCTAGGGAGGTTAAAAAAAAAGATTTTGTAATTTTTTAATAAAAACAAGTATATATAACACTAAACCTATTTATATTTAATTAATATATAAGATTAACATTTACATTACATGTGCATATTTCTATCCTATAAGCATATCTCTAATACATATCTATTAAACCTGTATTTGTCCATAATAATTCTTTTTTTTTAATTACTTATTTTGCTGAATTCCTACACCATAGTTATTGTAATAGTGGGCATTATTGTTTACGTGTTTATTATTTGTAGTTTGTTGCTTGTTTTTGCTCTGCTCTGCATTTAGGCTCGTTTCAGTAAAATTTTTACATGGCCATGAAAGCTCAGTTACACTTCCAAGTGTATTTATGAACTTACATTTGATACAGTGTTAGCATAGGCACCTGATTTCTGTGGTTGCAATAGTTTTCCACATTTTGTTACATATTTGAACATTCAGACATGCTGGCATTGGTAGTCTAATAATTGCTAAGAGAAGGGAAGATAGAGTAAAGGTTACTGCTGTACTGTAATAGAGAAAGTCAGATTGTACTATGCAATTAGTAGATTCTATTATAAATAGGATACACCCTAAGCTGGGTCTACACTATGCCACCCCAGCAATTGCGGGGGGAGTTATGGGCACGTTGGCGTGTGCGTGCCCATAGCGCCCGCCCACTGTTTGGGAGCTGTTTTGGGCAATAACCCGTCCTATACATTACTATTGGCAAACCGCGCCTGGAAACAAATCGGGTGCGGTTTATGCGCATCACAACCAACAATGGACCTGCCACGTGTCTCCGGATCCCCAGGGTGGGCGTTAGCATGTCATTACCCCTAGGAATTTACAGGGGCCAGCTGCACTCCACAGTTTTCCCCGCTGTATACGCACGGGAAAACTGCACAGTTTTCCATAGTGTAGATGCAGTCTTACTTTGGTGGGACAGTGTGTTGATTATAAATAAAAAAAAACTGTTGATCCCCAAGAAATCCAGATTTTTATGCAGCAGTAGCACAAGCTGAAGAATGCAGCTTTAGTCTTGGAACTTACATTTATCAGAGACCAATTCTGTTTATGTTTCATCTACAACAAAACTTTGAATTTGGATTTTATTACCATTAAATTATTTTAATAAAGAACGATATAGCAGCATATCGTATCTGCTTTCTTTAAATGCTAGTCTCCTGGCATCAAAAGTGAAAGACAGTACTCAGACCTGCAGGTTTCTTCGTTTCCAATGCAAATTTTCAGACTCAGCCAATCTGGATAACCAATTATAATTACTACTACGTTCATCATATAGAAGGACTATACTCTTAAAAACAACTTTCTTCACATTCCATACTGTTTTTCTTGGAATGTTGGCAAAATGGAAAGTTAGTGTCTGGTTTATACATTGCTTTCAACTTTCTAAAGATTTTGCAGCCGTTTCACATTGCTTTCTTTGTACAACCAGATTTTCCATCCTGCCAGAATGGAATCCAAGCAGATATTGATCAACTGTGAAAGTCTTGTGCTTCCCATACATAGTGCAACTATTGGCAATATAAGTCTAAAACATCTAGTGTTGGCCAATGAGCATAATACAGGTATAAATGTAAATGCAGACTATGTTAAGCCAAATGTTTAGTTTTGGATATAGAATGTAAAGGATAACATCTCTTTTTTTAGTTTCTACCCTGCTTAGAATTTTTCCCTTTACTTCCTGTCTTACTGTCTGACAAGATCGGAAATCAGAATTGTAACTGTCTTGTCACTGCATTTGTCCAAGCTGAATAGTTTCCTAAACATCTCTAAAGTTTTGGATTTCCACTCAGTTATTATTACTAGGACAAACAGTAAGGCCTAAAATTTTCAGCAAGGATAACCTCAGCAATACAATTTTGTTAGGGGGCATAAATGAAAAATGCTTGTTGGTTATGTACAAAATGGCCATGGGAACATTACAAAAAAGAAAGTAATAAAACATGTAGTTTTTGCATAAATACAATTAAAATTTAACTCCAAAATTACATTTTTTTTTGATTAACCTCCCTAGCGCACTGCTGAGGTACAGATTTCTGTACCAAAAGTGCACCATAGACTTCAATGGTAAAATTTTCTTTATGTTGTAGGCCTGTACCTTCCCAATATCTGTCCCTACAAGGGTCTAATAGACATCCGGAATATAATAATGTTTGAAACAAACAATTATGTAAAATACATTTTTTTTAAAATAAAATTTATGAAAAAACACAAAAATCAGGGCACAAAGCTTTGCTGATATGTACTAAATCTCGCCCAAATAAAGTCTCTAGTGCCCCAGATGTGCCCATTTGCAGTTAACCCTCTCTAACCTGGTGTGCTGGATGTGGTAAAATCACACCAGGGAAACTGCAAATGGGCACATCTGGGGCATCAGAGACTTTTTATTTTGGCGATATTTAGTACATAGAAGCACATTGAAATCTGTTTTCTACATAGAAATCTGATTTCATGCAATTTACTTTTTTAAATTTCCCGCCGCCTCCCCCATGTGACGTCATACCGTCACTCGGAGGGAGGGGGGGAGAAGAGACGGAGGATCCAGCATGTCACATCAGGGACACCGGGACAGCGCAAAACTGTAAGTATGTGCTGCCGGAGCCCTGATGTGTACTGGACGGCACCCTCTCGTCCAGTGCGATAGTGGGAGTAGCAGACCCTAGGGCGGTTAATATCATGTTGGCTAGATAAAATTTCAAAAAGGCAAATGTGACCATCTCTATGGGTGGGTGGGAGTTTTCTCTCAGACTGCAAAGATATACTGGTAGACCCACCACCCCTAGAAATTGTACATACACTATGGTAGGGACATTCGATTTTTTTTATTTTGTTTATTGCACCATGCTAAGTGAAATGGAACAATAGTTTTGAGGGTCCCAGCTCTTTCTCAAGTCCTACAAGTAGTTATCAAGTATGTTCTATGTATAAGTAATATGTTGGCTATATAGAAATTCAAGTTAATATAAATGATCATATAGGCTTATTTTGTAACAAAAAAACTTTCAGCCTTAAATCTATCCCTTAGGCCACATTTACAAATCTCAAGTTGCACAAATAAGCTTCAAAGTGACAATAATAGGGCAAATTGGAGGTTAAAAAATACCTACCTGAAAACAATCAAAATCCAGTGATGATCTGTCACTCCAGTGACGTCCCTGCGGACTCAGGGATGCAAGGGGGCCTGGGAAAGTAACTGGAGGGGCAATGCGTCAAGGGGATGCGGATTGGTGGAGAGTAAAAGATCAGAAGAGTCTTGCACCTCCATCTTACACCCTGGAGCTCAGGACACTGCAAGTATGGCAGCATGGGGGAGAGGAAGAGAGAAAGGTAAGTTTTTTTTATATTTAAGGATCAGTTTTTCTACATAAAGGTAAGTAATGGGTATATGGGTTTTTTTTACAGTTCAAAACTACTTTAACCTCTGTGGCAGTTAACCCAAATGTAGCTTGGCGTAAGTTTGTTTAAAACTCACCTATCCTTAGCTAGCCTGTGGCACTTCTGAATCTCGGTGGCCTTGCCGATCATTTCCAGCACCGCCTCTTCATTGGTCACGCTAAAGAGACAGTGGGGTGGTACAACTGTCTTTCATGTTATAGAGGCGGCATCGGTTTTTCTGCCCCAATGACACTGGGGATTTGTAGAGGGGAGGAGGGAAGGCAGGAAAACATGGCAAAGTACTATGTACTCTGCTTTGATTGCACTACCACATTTTTGATATATAATACAAAAACTAAATGGGCAAGATGAATACTATTTTTTAAAATGTCCCCACAACCAGATCAAAATTCAGTATACATATCATCGTCACACAAGCTTTTATAATTACAATGCACAATTCCTGTCACTAGATCATGTTAAGCCAGTTTCCTTCTACTGATCTCAATAGGACTTACAAATCCCCAGCAGTTTAAGGGTCACGGCTTTCCAATACCTGGCATCACGATGTCTTAATTTTTTTCTATATAAAAAAGAAGGCATTCTGCAAATAATTACTGCATATGAAAAAAAATATTGTTAAACAAAGAAAAAAAGCGAGGTCATGGAAATGCCTGAGCATGTCCTTACACATCTGTCTCTCCACCTTCCCCTGTGGCTAAAACAACGTTAAACGTCTATTTTATAAAACCTTTATCTTACTTGTTTATAAGTGTTGAAGAGGAAGAAAAAGTTTTCCAACTTTTTATTTACTTTAGAACCTTACATTATTTGTATTAGCCTTATTATGATATTTGTATGGTGACTCCAGTTGACAGAAAAGGCAGATTTCTTCTTAAATTATCATGTTATACTTTTTTCTTAATTTCAAAGCCGGGTTTATCAGTCATCAGTAAAAAAACGAATTTATGAAAACACCAAGGTTATTCATTTTGTTTAATGTGATCCCTATTATCGTAGGAACTCTGCTCAGCATTGGTCTGCTATACCCTTTCCAAGAATAATATATAGAATAATAAAACATACATTTTATGATTTCCATGCAGACAGCCAAAGTGACTGGTGGCTGTAATTAAATCTAAGTAATCATGTAATACTTATTGCATAATTGATATAGAAAATGAACTAAAACAACAGCATGGATGTGATGACTTTTTTCCCCCTCTGTTTTAAAGAATATGATTTTGTGATGAAAAAATGTTAACAGGCTCCTTCCTCACATATGTCTATAATTTGTATGTAATGTAAACATACAATTCCTGTGGATATTACCTCACTTGCTCTTGTTGAAACGGTTGATCCGTTTGAGCATTGTCATAAAAAAAACATCACAGTTTTAAACAAAAATGTCTGTCTATACAAGTGTAAAATATTTTGTCACATAAACAACACGCTGGGAATTATTTGATATATGTTAAATTAAATAATCATACTGCCCATTTTTTTTTTTTTTTACAATTGACAGTAAAGGGAATATAAGTTATGTAAGATCATGGTAAGGCCATATAAAGCCAAGAAATGCAATCTCTGTAGTAAATTAATTAAACTAACTTGAAGTTACTTTATCCCCAATAAAATGCCCCAAAAACTTGGCAATACTTTATATAGTTAATACTTGTTCTGCGACAATTACAAGCATGAAGCATATACATATATGTTTCTAATTGCAGATATAAGGATATATGATAAGGCACAACCCGTTTTTTACAACACACCCCCCCCCACACAACGAGAATGAAGTCACCCTTTGGGCAATACATAGATTCACTGCATTTATCCTGTACTTGCTTTTAAATAAGCTGAAATTAATTAGCAAATACTTGTGACTTATATTTGTATTACATACTTTAATTCTAGATGACTTTGACTTAAGATTGCGAGTACAGTTATACACTAACGATACGTAAAGTAAAGGGAACTACCCTGAAAACACATGGCAGTGATAGCTATCTAACTATTGATACCAACTGAGAGTAAGTAGAACACTGTATGTTCTTCTGCACCCCACAATGCCATTGACCCTGTTATACTCAATCATGCATTGTCTCTCTCACAGAGATCACTGAATATTTGTTTGTTTTTTGACACCTCCTAAGGAAGCTATTCAAGCGAAACATGTTGAGGAAACAAAGACATTTGTGATCATGGTGATGTAACCAATATGTAACTTACATGATGTTAATACTCAATGTAACATGTATACTGTTTTTATATACACAATAAATGTATGATTGATTTTACCACTGGAAGTCTGATACTGCCTAAAAAGTCCCTAATCCCCCAACCGTATTGTAATGGAGAAGGAAACATTTAAAATTTTTTCCTAAACAACCCGTTTTTTGTATTGCACACTAGAGATGATCCATGACTTACCAAAAATTCAACATTCATAGTACAATATAGAGGGCATATTGTTTGGAAATTACAACCTTTGCTGACTTAGTAAATTACTGCATTTTTTACACTATAAGATGCCCTGATGTATAGGACGCATCCTATACATCAGAGTGTCTGATGGCTGAAAAATATTTAGGTTTTCTCCTACTCTGCTGGCTGGAGCTCCGTGGTCCAACCGGCAGAGTAGGAGTTAAACAGTGGACAGCTTTCTTGCTTCTAGCCCTGACCGGCAGAGCTGTGTGTGGGATGGGCAGTTTTTACCCAACTCCCAATACAGTGCAGATGGCAGATCTCCCATCTGCATCTGCACTGTGTGTGAGTTGAGCTAGAGCACCCAGCTCACATAGAGTTAACACAGAGCCGGAGGAAATATCTGTCCAACGGCAGATGTCTCCTCTGCAGTGTGTTATCAGATAACTAGTGATGAGCAGCATAGGCAATATTCGAATTTGTGATATTTCGCAAATAATTCTACTACTTATATTGGCATTGTGATTATCTTTCAAATGAATGGTCATAAGATAATATCACGAATATTCGAAATTGCAAATATCCGCCGCCATATTCATCGTCAAATATATTCACAATTTGAATATTCATGCTCACAACTACAGATAGCACATTGCTTGGCTGTGTCTGTGTAAAAGCTGGCAGTATGAGTGCAGTTTTCACACAAGCAGTGCTGGGTGGAAGAGGTGCCGGCTGGCGGCCCTTTCATCCAATTCTGATCTTCATTGAGTACTTCAGCAGGGCTCTGATGATGTAAACTATGCAGTGCTGGTGGGTGATCTGGCTATAAACGGATCTCTCCTTCATCTCCCGTCACCAGCACTGGCAAGGAGCCAAGGCACGACCACCCACGTCACAGACATTTTCCCCCCAACTTAGTACACTGCCGCAAATGCCCGTAGCATGGTACAGGCAGTGCTCTAGGGAGGTTATCGTGTTAATATCAAATAAAATTCTGGAGATGAAGAAAAGGGTTAAGTCAAGCCAAGAAAATTTTATTTTAATATTTGAACTTAATTTATGCTAAAAAAGACATGTGCTAGAACAATGCTCGCTTTTTTGTAAGTTTCCCACAAACCTTATCTACATCTCTGGCAATCCTGGTGATGATACCATGTTCAAGGGCTTTGCAATTAACTCCCCAAAAAAGTTAAAATTTGATTTCTACAGATGACTAATATACTCATATGGCAACTTGTATCAAAAGCTTACAATTAGAGTTAAATATAGGGCATCAGATACTTCTCAAACAACTGGCACCACATCTCAAACTATTACACGAAAAAGAAAACAAACTTGGGCTCTACTTAAGAGTAGGGGGTGGCCAGGCCCCTGGGGACTTTAAAGTTACATATAAACTCAACAGGCTAGAATATCATTTGATCGATTTTTCACACATTACTACATTCAGAATTTCTACTAGACCCTTGTACGGACATATTTTGACAAGTTACAGGCCTACAACATAAAAAACATTTTTCCATTAAAGTCTATGGTGTGCTCTTGGTACAGAAATCTGGACTGCAGCAGAACGCTACGGAGGTTAATCCACAGTGCTGCTGACTCATTACATTATAACAGGGGTGCCAATCTATGACCCAGGGACCAAATCTGGCCCACAATGTAATTATATTTTGCAGTGGATATTTATTTTTTAAATTTGATTTAAGAAATGAATGACACAGATTTTGTTTTTTGTTGGACCTTTGATATCACATGTTATATTTATAAAGCTTCACTTGTTGAGATTTAATGTTTTTAGGAAAAACATAAGTTTGTTTTCATATGAAAAGGCTCATTGCTATGTAGGAATAAAAACTTTTAAGATATGGTAGACATACAAAATCAAGGTTGGCTTGTGAATTTGTCTATGCTTTTCACTTTAGCTCATTATGTGTTTGAGTTTGACACCCGTGCATTAGAATGTAACAGGAATTCAGAGTTAAGCCCCATACACGTTTAGATTGTGACCCGATGTTTTGGCCAATCATCACAATCGGCCCGGGCATCCTTTGTGTGCCAGCGGGTCCCTCTTGCTGCTTGGGCCATCATCTCACCGACAGCTAGGGAGACCCAGCAGACAGCATCTAGGAATGCCGGCTGTGACAACAGTCTGCTGCCAGCCTAGCACGAAGGGAGAGGGAGGAGCTGCCAGCACCTCTCCCCCTCTCCCGTTACAGCTTCTTAGGGAGAGAAGCAGGCAGACAGACTGTGTCCTAAGCCCCGACGGATCTCAGATCTATCAGAGCTGCGGAGCCATACCCATACTTACCTGTATTTAGTATTAGACCGATCTAAGAATAATGTCCGTAATGGCTTAGATCGATTTGGCAGCCAATTTTGGCTCTTTAAGCTTTAGATCGGCACCCAATTTTTTAGTGACCACCGTGAGTGTGCATGGGGGTACAGGGGGCTTAAGATATAGCTTTGTAAAGCTCTGTCCCCCAGGGTAGGACACCTTGCACTGGGTCATTTACGTGCTTAGAGTTCAAATGATACAAAGTTTATATTGACGTTTGCTTTAAAGATGGTTTTATATTTTTCTTATATAGTACCATATGAATCCCATGTGGAATTTATATCATGTGGAAGGTGGTGCTAAACCCCATATATACCAGTTTATAGCTGCTCAGTGTTATAATTAGAATTTTTCCAATTTTTTACACAGTACTGGCAGCGACTCCTCTCAGCAACATAAAGTACACCCACTTCATTTATTCATGCCAGCAGTTATAAACATACTGTAAATGAAAGCTTGTGCATGTTCTGTACACTTAGATATTAATCCCATCTGTTCTGTGTGTAGTATTTTTATTGATGGGCCTGGCTTTAGTGTCTAACTTATCCCAGTCCAAGCAGTCCAGTATCAATGATAGATAAGTCTGTTCCTTATTAGAAGTGTTGAAGACAGATTTTAGCAATCCATTTGAATATCTGAGCCAAGGCGTGTTGGAGCTTTCCAAATCATATTCAAATTTACCCGGTATCCATGCAGATGCCCTGCAGGAACCGTTAGTAATTTGACATATCTAGCTGATAGTAAACAGCGGTAAGCAAACAGCCCAGGGATGTAGTGTGAGTACCACGTCTCACTCCTAAAATGATTACACCAATCATATATGCATCACTTATATGCAGTATGCTTACCATATGTTTTGCTGCAACCCACAGGAATACATCAGAAATCATCTTCATAAGATACTGTCTTTTACTTGACAAGGAAAACTTTTTTTTTTTACTTTAACAGGCTTTTTTTCATTTCCTTTGCAAAACACATTGGCCTGGTGGTAATCCAGTCCCCCTATGTTTTATTACAATATATACTTTTTATACATTCCCTATATCTATTTACCCCCTCCTCTCTCTATAGACCAGAAAACCTAAAAACCTACTTAAACTTACCTCCTTTTAACTTTGCTTTCAGTTGCTGGCTTTTTGAACTGCTTAATCTAAACCACAAACCTTTCATTCCCAATTGTGTTTTTCAAAGTCAATCATTACATTAAATAATCAGTATGCTGTCCCCAGGTCACAACTTTTACAAACACTCCCTTTCACTGTGAGCCTTCTTCAGATAGTCCCTCAGTTTTGAGCTGTATGCCTTACTTCCTGTTAGACAGTTTCAGTCTCAAAGCCACTTCCTGCCTGTTACTTAGTTATTATCGTCCCCTCTGCACTGTCTGCAGTTCATTAGCCTACGGAAGTGATGTAATTACATTTAAGGAGAAGAATGGAAGGGGCTGAATGCATCAGTAATTGTAATAGTTACTCCATGTTGTAGTTTAAGGAAATGAGTAGATCATTCATCTCACTGGGTACACTAGGTTTGAACTATATCTAAAACCTGTATGTAAGCATCACCAGGTAATCTCTTTGCCACCCTATGTACCCGTTGGAGAAGCAGATATATCAATGGACAGTGGGGGCAAGGGTATCTTTGTTCGCTGTTGGTCCGCCTTCTCGTTTTGGATGTGTGTGGTTAAAGAAGCAGCATCTTAATGGAAATGAGAGGGTAGAGAGAGAATGCAGAGACAAGGAATAGTGAGAGGGGCGAACGAGAGGTGGGTGGGGGTGGGGTTGTTTAAGGGAGGGGTATGGACGATTAGGGTGGGAAGAGAGGTGGTTTGAGGAAAGTGGGGGCTTTTTTTTACAATCTTTAAATTATTTCAGGATTTACACATTTGTATATCTTTCTTAGAGGAAAAACAACCTCAGATAAGTTACAACATGTGACAGGTAATAATTTATTTAGGAAAAGGTGGGTCAAAATGCAAAAGCTGTGTGTGAAAAATTAAGTACACCCTTACCACTTGCACAGAAGGGTAAGCATCAGTCAGCGATATCAAATATACCGTATTTTCCGGCGTATAAGACGACTTTTGAACACAGGAAAATGTGTTCAAAAGTCGGTAGTCGTCTTATACGCCGGGTACAGTGTGCTAGGGTGCTCTCCTGTTCTGTTCCGATCATCAAGGGGAGATCTGAGGTCTGCTATCCCCGAGCCATGCTCCCCGCGCTGAGAGGAGAGAGAACGCTTCAGAATCCCCCTCACCCCTTCTTTCTCTTTTCCCGATGTCTGCGAAGTGAAACTAGACAGTGTGGCTGAAAGTGGTATTGCAGGGATATTGAGATTAAAGCTAGAACACATTAAATAGCTGTACAAAAACTTCACTTCATACACAACTCTATTACACTATATTACATTTTTAGATTTCTGGAGGTTGAAAGTCAGAGTAGACATAACATTTTTTATTTGGTGAGCGTTTGAAGAGAGGTAGTCTTATACGGCAAGAATATCCCAAACTCTATATTTTAACTGGAAAAGTTGGGGGTCGTCTTATACGCCCAGTCGTCTTATACGCCGGAAAATACGGTACTTGTAATGAGATCTTAAAAGTTCTCATGTCCTGATGCATAAAACCTTAGAATTGATGTGTATGTTTCCCTAAACTGTAGTTTGTACACAAGTTAAAATATGGTGCTGGCATATTTAAGAAAAAAATTCAATTGAGAATGTGTACATTACATGGTTTATCTGGTTACTTAGACTCTACTATCTCCTATAATTTGTAGTCAGAGAGTATGCAAGCTAGTATCCCTAGTTAAATAAGGGAACCTGAAAGCACCCTTTCTTATTCATGGCACACAAGTCAGTTATGTCCTAATAAATAACAATACAATGTATATAGCAAGGCTGACCTGTGCCGACTGATTCATTCAAGTATAAACATAATAGGTCCACATAAACCATACAAAACCTTTTTATAAGTGTCCACTACATAAAATATATTTTATACATCATTCCATTGTATAAACTTAAAAGTGTGTCTAAACCCATACTCTTTTTTTATTTGTTCACTAGTTTTGGATAAAATGAGGAATGGTTTGCATCCTTCCAAGTTTTACTGCTGTCCAGAGCTTAAAGTTTCCAACTTCCTTAAGCTGGGAAAAGACAGTACGATTTACCGTCTATTCCTTATCCGATTCTCTGCACTAGCAGCGGGCGTGACGACGTTATCACGCCCGTCCACTAGTGCCGAGAATCGGACGGCACTCTTTATGTGCAGCTCAATACTTCAGCTGGGGGCAGCGTCCCCAGCCGAACTAATGGGATTGGGAATATGTCATATTACATTTCATAGCAAAGAATACCTAACTACATTTCGTACCAATGAGTTACATTCCTTGTCTTATAGTGTCCACCTACTGATTTTCTACGTGCGACCTCCTCCACCCACCTCAGTATGTATATACATATACACATACACACACACACACACACACACACACACACACATATATACATATATATACACATACATGCACACATACACAAAAAAACAAAAACAAACCCTATTTTGTGTTAGTGCATTGATACTAGTATTACATAAGTCTATGAACTATAATATAATCTGTGTTTATATTTTTTTCATTTAATAAAATGTTATTATCAAAAATCAAAACATACAAATAACAGTGTCAGGACACAATATGTTTACATTTTTTCAAGAGAAAGGTAAAAAAAGAGAAAAGATAAATACATTATCTTTGATATGAAATGTAATATGACATATTCCCTTTTTAGTTTAGTTATTAATGTATTTATCTTTTTTTTTTTTTTACTTTTCTCTTGAAAAAATGTAAACATATTGTGTCCTGACACTGTTATTTGTATGTTTTGATTTTTAATAACAATAAAATTTTATTAAATGAACTGATGGGATCGGGTTAAAACTTACCATCCTGTCGACTAACTGTGCGATCTGACAGGACGGCTGATTTTAGTCAAATCCTCGTTGGTTGCTGCATCCAATTCCTGCACGACCCGATCCCTAAGGGATGCGGGAGCGCGCACGGCATCGTATCGGGGATCGGATTGTTCAGGAATTGGTAAGTGTATGCCCAGCTTTCGGGTGTAGATGATATGCTTACTGCTCCTCCATCCATCTGTTATGTTTTTCATGCAGCTGCATCAATTTCCTCAGAATGTCTTCCTGGTTACATTTCTTCTGGTTTGTGAGTATTGATTTAAATATGACTTCTAATGCCACCTTGTGGTATGAATGATCCATTCTGATTTGTTTAATCAATTTAGTTGAATAAGTAATTCACAACACTACAAAATTAATTCCTCATAGTATAATAATAATAATAACATAGTATGAGGGAATGGAGGAGAAAACTGAGTCAATTTCTGTCCATAGAGGAAATAGAAAATTGCCACATCAGGACCTAAATCAAGAAGATAGTTGACCACAGCCTTCTGTTGTATCATAATGTGATATTCCTGTTGTAGAATTAATGGACCTTGCACACACGTTAGGAGAATAATTAAAAAGAAAAAACTCCCATCTGTCAAACATTGACTTATAAATTACGATTTCCCTTTCCTTTTGGCAAGATCCTGGGTGAGCGATCCCTTAATGCAGGATCCATAAGTGAAGGATGCCTTATCTTAAAAAGCCTATAGCCTCATAAAGCAGAAGCTGGAGTGTCATCAGACCAATGCTAGGGTATATCAGTGAAAAGCTATGAGTACAAGGCACATATTCTTTTATAAGTATTCTTCTAGTGTGTGTATGTGTAGTGTGTTTTTTTATGATAATGAATATAGGGGGCCCAAAGTAAAAGCAGATTATGTATTTTAGTTGTGATAATTGTGATGGTGTATAGATCCCAGGTGCCCAACCTGTGGCCCCTCAGTCCTCCACTTGCAGCCCTTGAAGCTATACTGTTAATGCATAGGAGCTTGCCTGTCTGCTGATATTGAACCCTTATGCATGGAGCATCATTTAAAACAAGTTTTGTTATTTAAAAATAATGTCTTCTAGCCTGCTGTAATTTTTTTCATTATAAAATGCATATACAAGTCAGTATAGATCAACTCAGTTGCCCACCACTGGTATAGATAATACATGTGCATGCGGTATTGAGCTGTAGAGGAAAAGAAATTAATAGAGAACAAGAAGGTAGGATACATAATTTCATTTTACCATACTGTAAAATCCCTGAATAATTCAGGCACTTTGCCCACTTGTACACACAGTAACATCAAGTTCTAACATGTTTAGTGTTATGTACGCTTTCCAAGAAGACACATCTGTAATGTTTAGAAAAAGTTGTTAGCTTCAACAAATTCACATGATCTAACCTTTTTTATTACATGCTCCTTCAAAGTAGCCTAACAGATGAAGTATTTTCCCTTTGTACTTATTTGTGTAAAAGCCAATATCAATAAAGGAAGAACTGAAACAAGTTACATATTGCCTTCAAAGCAGCTAATGGATATACAAACTATATTTGCTACTGTTGTATGCCTATTGGCATTACTGCGTACTCATACCTCCTGCTCTCATCTCCACTACACCCCTTTAAGTCATGCTGTGACTTGTCCCACTTCCCACATACTGTATAGCAATGTATATGAAATAGGACTCACAGTTTGTATTGCCATTTGTCCACTTTAATTGTATCTAAATAAAGGTACAAGACACCTCCTTTAAGGGCTTAAAGCTTCCAATATTCCCATTAAGCGAAATAGCATACAATTGGACAGTAGCACCCAGTAACTAGACATAATACATTCTGGTTCACATTAGGGACTTTAAGCAGCAGAAAATTTTATGAAACAAAGCAAAACATTTTTAAGTTTGTAAAAAGAGGAATTTGTACTTTATTTACAAAGTAAAAAAATTTCTAAAGTGTCAATACATTACAATTTCAATGCATGTACTGTACACAAAATATCAATGCGTTTCGCGACTTCTATTGTAGCTTGATCAGAAGTTGACAGGGTGGGCTAGAAAGTGAAGAGAATAAAACACTATTAATACACAATGGTTAAAGTATAATAGCAATTCAGGCTCCTTTTAATGCCCATAACAAACTATTGGTTTTGGGCAGTGGGGTCTATTATGTGGGTAGGCAAGATGAAACAAAAGGCCATCAAGGTAAGTATAATGTGCATAGTTAAAAAATGACTGTGTTTACCTTTAGATCGTACTGTATAGGTATTGGTACAGGGCTGGGTAGGGAGGACCACAGACTTGTTGGGGAATGGGGAGCTCCGGCTATCTATGGTTAAGGTGGATAGTATACTAGCACTTAGAGTTTTAATGAGGGAACTAAAGGATATAAAATAATAATTATATCAAGTGTAAAACTGTGTCTTTTAGGGTAGGATGGTATGGTATATAGGAGGAGTGAATGGTAGGTTGTATGGTCAAGCTAAATTAGATTGTAGCTGGGACAGTTAGGTAGAATTATCAAGATGTTGAGGGCTTTTGACTTAACCTTGTTAAGCTGGAGAACCATTTGTCCAAAGTCATAAATCAAGTTGAAAAAGGAAGGGAGGGATGTGTGTTGGTCAATGATAAATAAAAGTATTTTGACCACAAACAGTGAGAATTCAAGAGACATGTACACTTGTCTCATTCCTCAAAAATTAGGAACAGGAATGGATAGATAAGCACTATATCAAATGGTAGCCTTGGTTGTAGCATAAGGAGAAAAAAATCTATTTTACAAAGCCACACTAATTTTGGGGTGCAAGTGAATTTTGGCATAGTGAAGGAGCTGAATTGTGTACTGGCCTGCCTATTAGCACAAAACCCACCAGATCTCCATGTATAATGCAAAATCTTTATATTCGCAGGGAGGTTTGAATTTAGACAAAGCATGACAATAAGCACCACCAGTATGTAGTACCAGAGCAAGAACCCTCCTTCTTTATAGAATTAAACAACAGCAAAAGCTGACAAGCCAGAAGACCACAACATTTCTTATAAGAAAAAACAAAAAACCCATTCGGGCCAGTCTTTTTGTCTGACTGCATAGACTTAATGGCATCTGTGGAAACATAATCATCCATCATTTGGGCAGGTCCCTGAGAATATAGGTTAGATAGGTGATGCTAAAACTCCTGTAGCTTATTGATGAGGTTATTTATTAGAGTATTGTTCCTGATAGGTTGGAAGGTGAGAATCATATTGTACAATGCAACCTGTATGCCAAAATTGTTAGTATATGGCATTAGCATATAGCTTCTGTCTGGCCCAAGGAGCTGTTGTTTAGCAGCATCAGATAAGCAGAGGTTTCATTGGGATGTGGCTATTTGAAGCTTCTGCTTATTAATGGAAGAGGGATCCGTTTTAAAGACCTGGGCTGACGGTTCGAATTGGGACTAAACCTCAAGGCGATGATGCTTACTAGTCCTATGGCGTCTGGTGGCTCTTTGAATGAGGCTTCCCCTCGTCACAGCTATCTTTCCCTAAAAGTAGAGATCATTTTATTTTCAAGTACATGCTGTATCCTATACCCTTGATCACTGCAAACCTTTTTAGACATATAACGTATAACAAGAATATGAATGATTAGCCTGTAAAAATAACATATTAAGAAAGCTGAAAAAACTACAGACTTTTAGTATAAAGTCATACAATGTGATGACAGATGGCAGCTATTACCTGCAGCACATGGGAGTACTGCAGTGCGAAATGTAACCTTCCAGACAATACCGATGAAGTAATACAGTTTACTGTAGAGCCACAGGAATATATAAAATTTGACTGCATTAGATACCTCATATGTGTAATATATAATTTGAAAGGAAAAACTATAGCAGATGTCTGTATATTTTGTACATTTGTATTTTATTCATTTTTATAGTTTTACTTGATATTTTTGGGAGCTATAATATACAAAATATTATATAAGAAAAAGTTTTTTTCCCAGTAGATATTCTTTTGAAGAGTTCAAGATTATTGAAGCAATAAACTAAGTTCTCCATAGAAGGCAGACAACAAACAGTATACAAAAAGGAAAAGGGGGCTTGGTCACCCATCCCAATACCAGAGTTCATTAAGATCTAGGATTGACAGAAAACTAAAATGTTCTCATTGCCTCTGCACTCCGAGCCTTGCTACTGGCTTCTGCTCTGGAGTCTTCTTTCAGGTGTAAGGTTGGTGATGTCACCCCCCATGCAATAAAAAAAACTATTGGGGGGATATGCAGGGGACATAAGGAGAAGACTCATTCCTCTGTATGGAGTGCCAAAAGAAAGGATAGTGCCAGGAGCAAAATATCTGGTGAGTATACAGTCAAGGAAAAACATGCTTAAACCCCTGCTAGTAAGTTTGCCTACTAACAAATACATTATCAGTCTATAATTTCAATGGTAGGTTTTTTTAACAATGAAAGAAGTTATAAATTAATTCTTCAAGGCATTAATGTTTTGGGGCTGATATTTGGGAACTCAAACCTTCATCTCCCTCCACAGATTTGCTATGGGATTAAGGTCTAGAGACTGACAAGGGAAGGAGGTTCTCATGCGAGATTTGATGATACATGACCTCATCCATCCTTCCTTTGATGCTGTACAGTTGTTCTGCCTCCTTGGCAGAAAAACACCACCAAAGCATAATGTGTGCCTTTTAGGTGTGGTGCTATTGATGAAATGAGCAGCCGACCAGGGCAGAGAGTACTATTGATGGATCCAGCAGCCGACCCGCTCCTCCTTATGCCCCCCATACACGTCTAGATTTTCTGTTCAATCAACCTAAAAAGATCAATTTTTGGGGGTCAGTGAAATTGGTGATTGATTGTATGTTTGCCAATTGTAGTAACAGGTATTTGATCAACTTTTTTTGGATCGACTGAAAGTGTAATCAACTTCAATACAACCAATTAAAATTTACCAGCACATCCAATCCTTTTTCAATCAATTTTTTTTATTTGTGTATATCTACAGTCTTGTCTTTGACCTCCTTGGATAGCTCTTTGGTCTTGGCCCTGGTGTAGACTTTCGATAGATTGATTGCATCTATGGACAAGTGTCTTTTATAATGGCACCCAGTTGAGAAGGGTTCCAATGTCAGCTTGTTACCTGTGTAAAATTCACCTGGCAGAGTCATAGGGGAGCAGATGCGTATTTCATTAATGAAAATGCAAATAAAAATAACTTTTTTTGTTATTGCGCCCAAAATTTACTTGAGTTTAGAGATAAAGATTGCAAACTCTCATGTGCTGACTTTGTGAGTTAAATGAAAAGCCCCTGAACATGGCATCCTCACCAATTGTTGGAGATATAGGGAAGGGTTGTCGCACATTTATACAATTTAAACTTGGGCAGATTTGTGCCCAATATTTCGGACGGTGATCCGACACGGTTGGTTAATTCCCAGCCGATCCCATTACTTTGAATGGTGTAGGCTGATCCTCTGAGGGGCCAGCTGCAGCGTGATGACGTCAACTCTATGTATATGGCTAGCTATGGCTAGTGAGATTGGTTGTAATGACTATTGCTCCTGAAAGAATTAATAAAGAGACCCATAATGTTTTCTGAAACTCTATGTGAAATTTACCAAAAACACCAATCATTTTCCTGGTCTTCTAACTAAAGTTAAAATGTGCAGAGCCTACCAGGATCAAACATTTGTAATCATTCAAGGTGACATTTTTGGCTTTCAGAAAGAGAGGATGAAATGGAAGGTGGTTATTGTTTGGAAGGAGAATCCCCTTTCATAAGAACATGAGGAATCTGGCTCTCTGATGTCTTTTCCTTGGTAGAGTCTGTAGCCTTTTTTAAATTGTCCATATGGTCCATTTATATAGTAATATCGGTCACATAATCTCTACTCTCATATTTCTTCACAATTTCCTTTTCAATTGTGAATTGATTCTTTACCTTCTCATTCTTTGTCCCTTGTGTCCTTTCTAGCTATTTTAAGACAGTCTGAAATGAAATGCTTAAATATGTGTATCTGCTCTTTGCAGCTTACACATGCTTCTCTGACATTCCAGTTTACAAATGCGCAAGTGAAAATATGTTTTGACCTTGGTCATAACTCTGGTTGTAAGTAAAGACTTTGGTTGTAAGTTAAAACTAAAAATTTTGTTGTAACTCAAGTTGGTTTTAAATCAAGCCGGTTGGAAACAAAGGGTCTACTGTATTCTATGGTACTCCACTGCAGTCCTTCTTTTTGAATGATTTTGAGAACCTTCCCTACATCTTGAACATGATACTATGTACAAGGGCTTTGAAATTGACTCACAAATCAGCTAGTCCAAATTTCATGACCATGTTATTGTCATTTTGTGCTTAAGCTGCTACATGCCCCATCCTAGGCTTATACTCAAGTTATTCAGTTTTTCCAGCTTTCTTAGGTAAATTGGGTACCTCATTTTTTTTGCGGCTTGGATTTTTTGCAGCTTGGATTATATTTATAATACTACTAATAATAATGCCTCTAATACATTTATACTGTATTTTCATAATACATTGGGTATCCATAAATCACTACTATTGTGAAAAAGGGTGTTGTAAAGTACATAATAAACTTTTAACCTTTTTATAAACAACATATTTACTGTGTTAAGACATTTCACTTATTTACAGCTTGACAATTATAATCTATTAAATATAGTGGAAGACTGTCATCACCTTATTCACATAAGAGTACACAGGGAAGAATTTATCATGTGTGCATCAAACTGGAACATAAATAGAACGGAATTCACATCTCCTTACTTTGTGGTTACCTGGAATTTCTTGCCTGCAATACCTGAAGAAATCAGTAACAGATGTTAATCAGGATTCCGCCTTATGATAATTAGATGTACATTTTCACTCTTGCTCAATTAGACTAGATGACTGACTTGTCAAAACTTAAGCAAGAGAAAACAATGATTTATTCATACCATACCATAATAGACTTCTTTTAAAGGGACTGTTTGCCAATGAAATGGCATTGTTTCTATACATATAATGACAATTTAAATTTTCAACCATTTAGAAAAATATAAACTGGTAATATCACTACTTTCTAGCCTGATTCTAGCCTTACCGTCACCATTATCTCATTTATATGTGCTGTTTGCCATGTTTATGATTAACAGTTTATAGATCACCAGATACTGTTCCATTAAAGTGAAAAAGTTACTGGCCACAATGAAACACCCATTGGCCCTTTTCAACAAGCTGGAGTAGTGAACCCACCGTGTAAGGCAAATGCATAGTGAGGAGCAAAGTCCAGGTGCCAAGGGGGTCATGTGTCGTCTTTAAATACGTCATGTGTCCTGATTGGACAGGTCTTCCAGGTAATGTTCCAAAGAGATCCAGAAGAGTGAATGAGAGTGTGGACATACAGAGATACAGAGTAGGGAAACAGAGAAGTCACCTCATAGATATTGCTGCTGCTACCAGCAGAGGGAACTGATCTTTGATAAACTATCTGTATCCTCTGCAGTGTAAGAACAGGAGGATCACAGGGACAAGGTAAATATCGATGATTTGAGGGAGAAGGAGTGTAGTGGGAGAAGGAGGCAGAGGAGCTGGTAGATGTCAGAAGAAGTAT
>CM070036.1:123035904-123051887 GCA_036250615.1 Ptychadena robeensis
AAAATTATTCCTCAAAAATACCACTTGCCTAATAATTCTGCACTCCCTGTACAAAAAAAGGGATTTTCCAGTTGCAAAAAGGTCAATCTTTTTAATTACATTTTTTAGGTTTTGTTCTGCACAGAATACACTAACATTAGCATTATTTATTACCAGAAAAAGTGCACTTTCTATAACATTGGAAATATACCAAGCAGAAAAGTCTAGAGGTAAGATAGTGGATGCAGGTGAGAAAATGAGCTCAAACTCATATGTTGTATATTTAATATTGGTTTGACCTTACAAATAGTGTGCAAACAGGCAGATCAGACTTTAGGAAAAGTCAGATGACCACCTGTTCACGGCGTAATTATCTTGATCATACCTGTTCCGGTCTCTAATATGGTAGGAATACCAGAAGTGACGCTTGGGAAGTCACTTCCGGTATTTGGAACGCACAATTCTGGTATCTGGGATGTTCACTCACTCTGATAGTGGGGGGACCCGCAGGGATCTAAGCAATTCTTCTGCAGGCTGAATCTTTTTAATATCCCTGAACGCCTGATCTGGCTGGTGTAGGAATACTCACATGCAGTGTCCGGTGCGGACTGTCCGCTGCACAAAACACTGCAGACATCTCTACTTACAAATTGTGTTGTTATATACAACCAGCTTTGTGTTTCAGACAATACTAGAAGTGTGGGAGATTGGAGCGTGTACTGAATTGAGATAGATGTATAGGTTACAAATGTAGCATGGAGGTTGTCATTGTTAACCTACAATATATAAAATGCTGTTTTCTGGTTACCATGGTTTGCTATTATTTTCCAAACTTTGCCCATGACCAATGATGAATAGGATTTCCTGATATACCTTTTGGGTTATACCCAAGGGAAAATAATAGTTAGAGTCAGCATATTCAGAAGAAGGCAGTAATGTCATCCTCTGGATTTTCCCCATTAATGGTTATCTTTAGGTATTTTGGGTTTGTTCTAAACAAATATAGTGAACCATCAGTTGTAGCCATGACAGTACATGTGGTAATATTGATTCTCTATATTCTTTTATTTCTTAATGGTCAAGTGACCACTTAGACTACATATGATACTGGAGCAATACTGGCAATACTGATGCCAAAAGAAGTGGAGCATGAGGGCGATCACAAGAATTCACAAAAAGTGTAACTGTGTTAAAAGTAGTGCATGTGTACCAAAATAAGTATCCAACAGGGCATTGAAAAAGCCCCCACTGAATGTTATAATGGAATGTCCACACACACTGGTAGAATGTAGGTGGGGAAACTTTATTTCTCTATGTGAAGGAATACAGTATATACAGTCTTTAACTATCCCTGAGCCCAGGGATAAATAATGGTAGACAGCCATCTCTCCCACATACAGTATGCTTGTTATACAAATATAGTGCAAGGCATAATAAGTAAATGTAGGACAGGGGGCAACCATTATTTATTTTATTATGTACTACAAGTCTTGTACCCACAGCCCCTAAAATTATGAATGCACCTTTCAACTAACATCCTTCCTCTACCCTGGCAGCAGCCCCATACTCTTTAAAATCAGACATCTACAACCAAATCCACCAACTCCACCCAACCTCACCAACAACCAATAAACACATAACATTAACCCTCTCCCCTTAGCACCCACAGTGTCAGCCCGGCACCCAGCATCAATTTAAATAATGAAACCATGATCTCCAGCCTTTCTGATAGCAGGGCCCATGTAACACTCACAGTACAGTAATATAGCTCTGAACCACCATACACTCATAAACCAGTAGTAGTTTAACACAATAGTTACTAACCCCCGGGGATAAGGCAAGAAGTTTTGGGGGTTCAGGGGTTAAAGTGAGGGGATCTGGGGGCTAAGGGGTTAAGGTGAGAGCTTCAGGGGTTAGGGTAAGGGCTTCAGGGGTTACATTTATGATCCAGTCGAGATGTGCTACCCACACTATATGCTGTCGTCTGACTCTTCCATTTTCTAACAATTGCCCCAACAGTTATACTAATGTTTATGAAATACTGTTGGAAAGTCCTCCCCTATATGCTGCCATTAGTTAGTCCATGGCACATTAAAAGTTATCCCATGCCCTCCCTTTCCCCATGCAAAGCAATGAACATCGACTGTAATTTACGGTCATGTCCGATATCAATCAATCCAGCTCGAAAACAGGGATGGCCGTATATGATATGTGCCAGATAGATGGCCGTGAGCATCAATCTAGCCCATATCTATGTGTGTATAAGCACCTTTTCACTTAGTGTGTCTATTTCATATCCTACATCTAAGTCATTGCATATGATTAAAAGATTGTAATTGTAAGATATTCCTGTTCTCTATTTTGAATTAAAATCATTCCTCTATGTCATGCTCTTTTTTCATAATTTTTCCATCAGCACAGACAGTGTTTAGATACTACATTCCAGGTGGTTGAATTGTGGGGATTTTCATTAGCATTGCAAAGCCACACACATGATTAGCAAACGAGACCTGTCCTGATATATTTTGTGACAAGACTTCATCCAAAGCAATCACATGCTATTTTTGGAATAGAAGTGAGCTTTAGCTCTGTGGCCCAGTCTGTTATATTTGCCTACATACACAATCTTGAAGCTCACAGTATAAATTATATTTTCTGTATAGCAAATCTATATAACTTGGCCAGTGCTCATTCTGGAGCAATGCCAGTTCCAACCACTCCAAAGTTCCTCTAACAAGTTTTGGCATTATGTTTTCTTGTCTACATATCGATATTCGTCTCAAAGAAACCTTTATTCATCTACTTATGTTCCGTTATATGTTTGCCGTCTATAATCTTAATGTCTCTCTGCAAATGAAAAAAAATCAGTTCTTTTCCATAAGTCTTGTTGGTTTAAACTCTCTAGATGAAGGTTTTTTGTGTATTACATATCATCTGTCATTTAACAGACCATTCATATCCTGTTAATGTATTTGGTATTACTTATGTTAGTGAGATATATACTTCATAGCTTCATTCTGCAAGGCCAGTGTCTATATAATGAAGTGTAGTGTTCCCCAATATGAACTTCTGCTGAAAGATCTTATAGTGTCCCTCATTAATTCAAGGAAGCCATCTTACTGCCAATTTTATATCCACATATGTTATACACCATGGTGTAAATAAACATAGTTTAGCTTCATAGCTTTTCATACATTAAAGGTACATTACAAAATAGCAATTATTTCTACCTAAACTTCTTTTGCATGTCTAACCATTCACACAGCCAATGCCACGCAAGAATTGTAGATTTATTTTCCTTTTTTCTAAATCCATGTTTATTTCACATTTAAAATGAATAAAAAGGTATTAAATAAAAACTAATGTTCCCAATCTCTAATCAAACAGTTCACTGTTGCTCTATTCTGTTGAAAAACAGGATGTTCCATCTCGTATAGCATGTAGTTAAGTACAGTTATAACTCAGAGTTATTGGCCTAGGGTTCACTCACACAAATACACTCTAGTTATTTTCTGAATCTTCTATGTTCCTCTTAGTCCTGTTTCCTGCTTGTCCCTTCTTCAAACTTTCTATTGGCTAGTAGTGCCAGGGAAAGGTATGTTCACTGTGTGCATTCTGCAGAAGGAGAAAGAAAACTGACAGCTCCGAGAGCCAGTAGGCTGCTGTTCTCTCCTCTCCCCTCTCTCTGCCTCTGTTGGGACAATAGACTGACAGTCTACCTGGAGCCCAGCAGGAATCTCCCATAAACTAGGATAGGGGCTACAATTTACGGGTGATTTCCAGATGATTTCAATATGGGAGAAGGGCAGGAAGCAGCCTGTAAAATTTTACTTTCCCAGTCAAAACAGGAACATTGACAGGTATGTCTATTTATTCTACAGAGTCAAAAAGAACCATGTGTTCATGTGTAGAGAAGGTCGAATGTTTAGAAACAACAATATGGTATCATCACCAAACTTGCTGGAGATGTAGAGAAGGGTTGGGGGTATACTACAAAGAAAAGTATGTCTCTAACACAAATAGTTTTTGCTCAAATTAAG
Organism: Ptychadena robeensis; assembly: GCA_036250615.1. Taxonomy (NCBI): domain Eukaryota; kingdom Metazoa; phylum Chordata; class Amphibia; order Anura; family Ptychadenidae; genus Ptychadena; species Ptychadena robeensis. Next base: position 123,039,924 of record CM070036.1, read on the forward strand.
TTCAAAGTCAAGTAAAAATTTCGAAAATCGAAATTTCGACTTTGATTGTGAACTTAATTTATGCCATTTTTCTACATCTCCAGCAATTTTGGTGATGATACCATTTTCAGAGACTTTGCAATCAGCTCACAAAGTCAGCTAGTGAAAAAAATCGACCATCTCTATTCATGGGCAGTGCCACAGACAAAAGAGGTGCAAGTGTGTAATTTCACACACTGTACAGTACAGTAAGCAGTCCATTTAAATGAGTGGGTAGTTTTACTTCAGCAGATGACACAACAACATAGCACTATGCAATGTGCATTGTTATATCATGCAGATGTGAATGCCAGACAAACAGCATCATAGAAGAAATATAAAAACTGCAGTGTTCCATGGCAATTGTACAGGTGAAGGGGATGAACTGGTTAAATATATTTGGAATGAAGCATATGTTTTACTTTGCCTAAAATATCTCATACAAATTGCAACATGAAAAACATATTTTTTTCCTGAATATAAAAGTTGCATGCTGAAAAAGCACTTGAAATAAACATGTCCCCTCATTTACCTTTTAATCTAATCCCAGCTAAAAGCTTTAGTTCTTTAATATATCTCCAGGGCAACACTATATCAAGACATTGAGGAAAAGCGAAAACCACTCTCTAACTGTCCTTTTCCTCCAGGTCATTTTACTTATTCAAATGTTTTGATAGTGAGATTCAGACTGAACTGTCTATACTAAGTTCATATTCAACTTGAAGACCCTTAGAATAAGAATGACTTTCAATGTCAAGTGGTTTAGATGAGGTTGCAAAATAAGAGAAAAACCTATCTACCATCAGAAGTATTACCGTGTATAAGCTTTTATTCATTTCAGAACATATAAATCAAAATTCCTGGTTAAACAAAAACAATTTTATACAGCCATCCAACCAGTTGTAAACCAAGAAAAACAAATGAAAATGTACAGGGCCTATGTAAAATGTTGTGTCCTGTTGCATTACCAGTTGTTTTAGTGATAAGCGGCATAGGCAATATTGGAATTTGTCAAATTTCCCAATTTATTCTACCGATCTTCAATTAATATTCCTAAATTCGAGTTGTTTTCTGAAATTGGGAATAATCGCTGCTAGAAAACGCAATTATGAGTATCGTGATGTATGGCATTGGAGTGAGGGATCATGTTTAGTAGAAAAAAATGTTGAATATTCAAAATCGCAACTATCCTGATAATTTGTGAAAAATATTTGTGATTCAAACATTCAAGCTCAATATTGCAGGCAACATGAATGACCATCTGTACAGAAACTTTTTAAATTCCTTATTTTAAAATTAAATGGAGAACTGAAACCACTAATTCCAGTGTCTAAATGCCCAGCTCTTTCATAACTCATAAGGCCCCCATACACGGGTCGGATTCCGACCGGATTCCGGGACGATCGATTCCGGGCGCGTGCACGCGAAACGATCGTGCCGGAATTGCATGCAGACCACCTTGTCCGATCGTTCGCGTCCGATTGATCGGGGGCCCAGAATCGGATCCGACAGAGAACCAACATGTTGGTCTTTCTGATCCGATTCTGCACACATCAGGGGGAGTTGCCATTTTGGAAGTAAGTGATCGGACACGGAATCGTCCAGGAATCCGTGGGACAAGGTGGTATGCAGCGATCGGATACTCTTAATTGGCCGATTGATCGGAGCTCCGATTCCCGCTGAGATCGCCGGAATCGATCGGATCAGTGATCAATCGGCCATGGAATCCGACCCGTGTATGGGGGGCTATAGGCATGGCCAAGCCATAAGCGCCAGCCAAGGCTTATGCAAGTCTTACTTGCATATCAACATACTGAAATGGATAGTTTCTATAAACGTGATTTGGGTATTTATAAAATTGCATTATTTACTTTAAAAATTACAAAAGTTTGGAAAATTTTGTCTGTACCCTTAATATATTTATTCTATTCATTCATGGAAGTGTTGAAATTCCAATATAATATGCAAGTCAATGTTTTTTTACATATATCTGACTTTATATTCATAGCATATGCTGCAGAATAAAACTACCTAAAGTAAAGCTGGATGTTCCTGTGTACACTGCCCTACCCACCTTTCATCTCTCACACTGAACTTAGGTCACACATTACAGAGACAGTTATTGAATCAATAGCTTGTAAAACAGATTTTTTTGCTGATTCCAAGGAACAGAAGTAATTATCTATGGCAAGAAACTGCCTAACTACTTGATAGATTAAACCGCTGACTCAAACCCTCAAGCTCTTGCAGTAGATAAATGCAGATACCTTTGCATCTTGGTGAGAGTTGCAGAAAGCGAGCTATATATAGCTATGAGCTAAATCCATAGAATAAGATTTTCCTAAATTCATTTGAGTAAACATCTAAACATAAACATTTGTGTAAACATGCTACACAGATCAGAGACCATACACTGGAGGAGGCATACTTGTGGTCCTTGGTGATACATCTCCTTTAATCCTTTTTGCCATAACAACTCTACCCCCTGATGAAGTGTGTTCAAAGACGAAACGTAGGTCAGGGTGATTGAATTGGTCACTCTCTAGTGACCCTCAAGCTTATGGAATCAAGTGTCTGGGATCTCCCATGTTGATCTAATAAGCACCACGTCAATTGGATTATGATTGTATCACACATCTACTGAATATGCTATATGGACTAATAAAATGTCTAAAGGACTTTCTATTTTAAATGATTCACTGTATTTACTTTTGGTACCTGATTAAGTTAGATCGGCCGTGAAAGTCCCCTTGCCTCCGCTCTGGTGGAGGACATTCCATGCCTAAAGGGTGATAGCCTTATCACCCCTCTAGTCATTTTTTCTGTGTTTAATTTATTTTGGGATGTTGGCCGCCTTGTAAAAGAGAGATTTCTTATTGTTTGTTCGTAAGTTTGATGTTAGCTGTTTTCCCAGGCTTTTTGTCTGTTTCCTGGGTTGCCTACAGTAGCTTACCTTGAAGCAAAGTGCTCCCTTCTCTCTGGGCCCCCCCCCTCCATCCCATTACCCATGGTGAATATGCTTTGGACCAGGGCAGTCTCTCCCTCATCTTGCCCAAATGGGTGGCCATATCAGCCAAGGTGAGAAGAAGCACACCTCCCCTCTCTTCCTCAATGGGACCACCTGTTCTACTGATCGTGGTTAGGAGCCATCAGCCTCCACTCTTCTTAGCAGCTGGTTAGGTTTTGTTTAAAAACGTAGACCCTATGCTTTAACCCCAATTCCTGCCTTGTGGATGAGTGTGAAATGGACACCTAACCAACTTTCTGGACCTTCACTTACTGTGTGACAGCGTATATGATAGTGATTTGAACATAGGCATCTTAAAAATACGAACAGGACCTGGTTGCTCCAGTGAGCTACCTTGGGCATCGCTACAGTCCCACTCCCTGAATACCACTTAATAGGAACAATAATTAAAATTTTCCTTGACCACTGGCTGGCTGCCCCAATATTTAAATTAGTAACATTCTTGTATGTATTGTAGATATCAGACTTAACGCTCAATCAGGGATCCTGACCCCAAGAAACTACAACAACCTTTTCAACCATTCAAGGACCTTGAACACAACAAATATGAGCAACACTAGTTACAAGATACAACCAGTCTCTTCACAGTTATTGGTATAAAGGCATTTAAGGGCAGTAAGCCATAATTTATTAAAACAATCAAAAACGGTAAGGGTAAGGATACTAGCTTTCCACAATATTATCCATATATTGTGAAATATCCTCCAGGTCCCAACTTCTTAACAAAAGGGTTAAAAATATAATATTACATAAATAAAATGTATTTATACTTTATATGCATCCTCATACAAATAGTATAATCCAATTATGAATTATTTTTAAAGCTGGGAAGAAAATATACATATACAAATATGCTGCAAGTTTGCCAAAGCTAAAAAATGTATATATTTATATTTCATGAGGTTGTGAATCCTTAGAAATCGCTAAGCCAAGTTTTTTTATGCTTCAGGGACTAAATTAGTGTCAGGCTTCCAATAAACAAAGATGCGTGTGGATTTATCATTCTAACCAGATGTTTGTGAGGATGAATACCTAAAGTTAACATTAAATGGGAATAAATAGGATTCACACATGAATATCTATCTAATATATAGGTAAAAAAAATACTAGATTGGAACACTAATCACTTGTCTGTGTGCTAATATTTCATGGCTGAGAATCACTTCAATTGTCATTGGAGCTATTCATTGTAATTAAAAAATTATACTGACACTCTAGCAACCTCAAACCTTTCTTAACTTTCTAGCTGCCCTAGCAGTTGTCCAGAGGCCCCTAACCCCATTCAAACAGCTGTGCATGGAGGAAGAGAAACCCCCTAACACCTTATCTACGGTATATGAGATTCTCAGAGTTGACCTTCAACATTTCAAATCTGTATGTGACCAGGTGGGTGTCCATAATTAGTTGGGTCTTGTCCAAAGACAATTGGGCTAAATGCTTTGAGCTGACACATACCCTCTGTAGAGCCACGTTCTACCAGGAAAAGAATTACAAGATATTATGAAGATGGTATGTCCCACCACTCTCTAAAGATGGTCGAATTGTTTTTCACAAATTCGACCATTTTGATGATTTCGAGTTTATTGCAAAGCTCCTGAATCTGAAGCTATCATCACTAAACTTTCTGGAGACATAGAGAAGGGTTGGGGGTATACTACAAAAGAGAAAGTATGTCTCTAACGCAAATAGTTTTTGCATAAATTAAGTTAAAATTCAAGTCAAATTTTTGAAAATCTGAATTTCGACTTAGTATTGAACTTAATTTATGCAAAAACTACATGTGCTATAGCAAAACTTATTTTTTTTCAAATGTTCCCACAATTCTCCTCTACATCTCCAACAATTTTGGTGATGATACAATTTTCAGAGGCTTTGCAATCAGCTCACAAAGTTAGCAAGTTGAAACATTTTACCATCTCTACCACTCTCCATAAAATATTTCTCTCCTACATGCTGAAGGTGCAATGCGCACCCAGACGACTCACTCCATATTTCATGGGGATGCCTTGTCATCCAACACTTCAGGACCCAAATCTTCTCGAATTTACAATATGGTAAGACAAACCTTGCTAAAGGGTACTCCTGAGATTGCTATCCTGTCTATGATACCCAGCTTCTTTTGATCTATTAAATGAGACATACTCCGGCACTTCCTTTCTGTGGCTAGGACTGCCATCTCTAGGCAATGGATGTTGTCCTCCATGCTAACATGGACTTGAACAACATTTGCCATCTGGAAAGCCTGATGCCTAGGGGTGACTCAGAGGCCTTCCAATGTCTCTTAGAGAAGGAACTCCAAATTTCCCCCTTGCTATACTTTTCTACTTGGCATGGCACTGCCCTGCCCAGCTTTCTTTAATCTCTGCACTCCTACAAGTCATTGCAGACTATGCTTATGTTACTTACAACATACTTACAGGTGGGCCTACGACCAGAAATGATGATTACATCAGGGAGAGAAGCATGAAAAAAACTTACCTTTAATAAGTAATTTAAGGGGATTCCTCCTCTCTTCCTGGCCCTGATGACGTGCAGCCATGGCGGAATGTAATAAGATCGCTGTGATTGCTGGGTAATTCTGTTCTTTCACTATTGAAAGTACACTGATGAAATTTACCATTGAAAACCATTAATGCCCCAATATTGCACCCTTAGTTACCCCCTGGAAGCCTGGCAAAAAATATGGACTCTCATACAGCAGGTAAGTATATTATTTTAGGATTATAGAGCCCTGAGCTACCATCATACCAGCTCAGACATAAGTCAAACCTTAATTTTACATATGTATTTTTTACATATTTAGTATACATCCGCTTATTAAAATTCAGGAATATATACAGGAATACGTCTGTCATTGCTTATAAAAGTTTCAATAAAAATATATTCAACCCCAAAAAATTATACTGGCCTAAGGTTTTGCGGAAGTGTTCCTATGTATTTCATATCTCTTTACTTACCAAGTTTACATTTTTAATAATTTCTCTGTTTTATTCTACATTAAAAGTTAATGCTTTGTTTTCTGCAACAATGCCGCTTGGTAAGAAATAAATAGATGCAACATAAAAGTATGAAATGCCGGTGTGGATGTCAATGGCAGCTCCTTCTGGGGATTGACACCTCTGGAACCCATAGAAGAGGCATTCTGTCAGTTAATTGATACACTACAGCCAATGTGACAATGTATTTGAACTAGCTCTGTGGAATTTGTATTCCTGCCAACTGGATTGAATCATCTTTACAGCAATAATCTCTTACATTTTACTATACAGATTGCTGTTTCCTATTTGAAGAAACATGTTTTCTTTAAGGTCTTGAATCTGAGCATGCAGAAAAATAGATCAGTGTGTTACAAGGTATTAAAGCAGTGGTGGGCAACTAAATTGATATATAGGGCCACAAGTGCAGCCCTCGGCACATAACATCGATCTAGACCCTCCCCCCGTCAGCATATCTCAGCATGCAAAGCATCAGCTACCGACAGCACCCACCCCCATCCTGCCCCTGGGTGCAGCGGTCATATTTAGACCTGGTTTCCCCGATCAACATTGACAATTTTAATGATGTAGGACTGCCAAAGCTGATTAGGAAAGCTGGGTCAGTGTGTGATCACTTTACAGGTGAGTCGCTATGCCCTAAGGATTAACAGTTAGGTTTTGGGGGCCGCCCCTGGGGCGCAGGTTGGGCACCTAGGAATTAAAGTCTTTTATCTGTCAAACAGATTGCTCATTGCAGCAATATGGTCCAGTTGATTTTGAGATGGTTGATTTTATTATGTGAAAATTCAACTTAAAATATTCCCACAGCTGTTCTCTGCCTTCAGCAATTGCTGATATTACCATGTTCAGGGGCTTTGTAATTAACTCCCCAAAAAACTAGTTGACATTTCGCGACCATCTCTATCCACCATTGTTCCCACCAGAAAGCCCACCAAGAGCAAAAATGAACAATTGCTTAAAACAAGGGTCATGTAAAAATTGTGAAGTGTAAACATTTTTTTTTATAGAACAAAACACGCAGAGCTGTACAGAGACAGCAGAATACCAATTAGAATCCTTTAAAGCAGGCCTACGACCAGAAAATGATTATTACATCAGGGAGAAAAGCATGACAAAAAACTTACCTTTAATAAGTAATTTAAGGGGATTCCTCCTCTCTTGCTGGCCCTCATGACGTGCAGCCATGGCGGCATATCATAAGAGCGCTGTGATTGCCGGGTAATTCTGTAATCTCAGCTCACTATTGAAAGTAAACTGACAAAAATTCCCATTGAAAACCATTAACGCCAGTGGCCACTCGCGATATTGCACCCTGAGTTACCCCTCTGGAAGCCTGGGAAAAAATATGGAATCTCTCATACAGCAGGTAAGTATATTATTTTAGGATTATGGAGCCCTGAGCTACCATCATACCAGCTCAGAGGTAAGTCAAACCTTAATTTTACCTATGTATTTTTTACATATTGAGTACATACATAAATCCACTTTAATTACGTTTTCTGCATTAAAAATGTAAACACATTTAGGAATATGTACAGGAATACAGGTCTGCATCAAATTGTAATTAATTTATTATTAAAGCTGCATCAATTTGCAGTAAATTATTTCAGATTTATATAGACCAGGTTTAAATGAAAGTAGAGTCTATTTGTGTTGATTTGACTGTATAATTCAAAAATGTGTTTATTTCAATGAAATAACGGCATATAGCAACTGTTCAAAATTCCATCTGTCATCAAAAGAAACACCAAAATGCCTTTAGAATTACCACTCTGGCCAACTTAAGGGCGTCACCAACGTTAGCCTGCATTTTTGAACAGGCTATGTCTTGCAGGCAAATTACTATACTTCCAACTTCCAACTGAAAACTATAAATTATTTATAAAGCTCCTAGGTGACAGCTTGAATCTTGCCTGTTATAATTATATGTGACCAAGCAAGTTTTATGCAAGTACAAATATAACATGGAGCAGTGATTTTATTTAGGGAAATGCCAATAGTATCTAAATTATTGAAATTACAGTAGGAGATGTGGAAATTCCTGTGTAGTTTAAAAGCCAACATTATAGTTTTAAGGGCTCTAAATTATATTTTTCAGAGCATGAATAAAAAGAAAATATATTTTATTTTCAATTATAGTCATTTGCTATAGCCAAATGTAATGAATGGTTAACATAGACACATCATAGTTAAAAAACACTCTTAATAGTTTGTTATGTATTATTAGAGTTTTGTACATAGCATACATCTGAAACACACATAGCATACATCTGACACACCTTTATTCCCAAATCCTATTATTCTGTAATTGTCTTCATCTTAATTTTCCATTAAGATTTAAAGGCTCATATAAGTCAAAACTATCCATAGAAACACTCTAATTAAAAGAAAGCTGTCTGAACAGTTCCTAAGGTAGGGACAATATATAGACAAACCTTCAAATAAATTCCTTGTCCTTGTGAAGTATTGTCCTTGGCCAAGATATACAATCTAGACCAGGAGTGGCAACATACTTAAAGTACACTTTATATTTTAAGCAAAACATTGTGTTAAAAAAATGCAAAAGAAAAATGGGTAGAGCATTGCCTTTGCAATCGACCGGTAGATAGCTGTAGCCCCTGTCAGAGTCTGGGGCAATAGAGTGTTTATTATTAAGCAGTCTGGTTGTCACTGGCAAGTTGTTGATTGTCAGTGAGTGGCTTGGCTCTTTGCCCAGTCTGGGAAATGTATCTTTGTTTTTGTGCTCTTCTGCCTGGATGCTGAGAGGCCTAGTTTAGCGCCTTTTTCAGAATCTGGGAGGGAAGAAAGTTATAAAGGTATAGAGTCAGGATGCATTGAGTCAGTCTTAGCCCAGGGAGCTCCCCTGCTGGGGCCCTGGGAGTGCAGTAATGTGATAGCCTAGACGAGGGACCATACGACCAGAAGAGTGTGTTTGAAGTCTGGGGAACCTGTCTAGAGGGGAGAGCCTGTTATCTGGTCTGCGGAAGATAAACCTCCTGAGCAAAGCAGTCAAGGCGGCCTACTGGAGCTAAAGGGGAGCTCTGTGCATGTTCTAGAAGAAGACGGATCAGTGAGAGTGAGGTCTACTTCCAATTCCCCAAGAGAGGTTTATCCAAGACGGTGCTGTGCTGGTGTCCGGAGAAGAAGCTGCCTAGTGAGATACTAGGGCAGTGTGGACTGTGTTTGATCATGTCTGGAGAAGAAGATGCCTAGTGAGGTACTGGGGTGGCCTAGACAAGTGACCGCTGTGTGTGAGGAAGAAGCTGCCAAGTGTGGAGCTAGGACCTTGGGTGCTCGAACAGCCTTGTCCCTTGACCCTCTATCCCATGATGACATGTGACAATAAACTTTTCTCCAAGTTCAACTACAAGTACGTTTCCTTGGTCATTTCTGCTACCCGGTTTCCTATTTTACACAGCGGCACCCATGAGTGTCATCGCTACATAGCGTTTGACATTTAAACTAAAACTTTCTAAGGTTAAGGTATCTATTAACGTTTTACATATCTACCCACATAAACAAAGTTTACTTAATTTAATTCTAATAGCTTGTGTATGATTGTTTTGATGACGTCTTGGTCATTGTTGTGACTTCTCAGTATCAAGGTGTATTTTTCCAAATCACCTGCCCAACTTTTTTCAACTATTCCATGGCTACAATGTGACTATAAAAGGTTGATTTGCATTTCAGTTTTGTAGTTTACAAACAATGCTTTCAGAAATGGAGGTGTTAAATATTAATTTTAATCGATCAACAAAATGCAGTGAATGAACAAGTGTGACCTTTCTTTGCCTTCAAAACAGCATCAATTCTTTTAGGTAGACTGTCACACCAGGAGCTCTGCTGGTAGGTTGTTCCAAACATTCTGGAGAACTAAGCACAGATCTTCTGTGGATGTCGGCTTCCTCACATCCATCTAATCCCAGACACACTCCATGAAGGTGAGATCAGTGCTCTGTGGGGCCATACCATCACTTCCAGGACTTCTGGTTCTTCTTTGTGCCGAAGATAGTTCTTAATGACTTTGGCTGTATGTTTAGGGTCATTCCTGCTGCAGAATAAATTTGGACCAATCATACGCCTCCCTGAGGCCATCTGCTACAGCCAAATATTTCACATTTTGCCTCATCAGTCCAGAACAACTGCTGCCATTTTTCTGCACCTATTCAGTTCCTATGTTTTAGTGCATACTTGGATCACTTGGCCTTGTTTCCATGTCAGAGCAATGGCTTTTTGGCTGCAACAGTTACACAAAGACCACTTTTGGCCAGATTTTTCCGAACAGTAGATGGGTGTACATGAGTCCCACTGGTTTCTGCCAGTTTGGAGCTGAAGGCAATGCAGCACTAAAGGCTAATAAGCTTGATGTGTCTTTCCTCTGCTGCACTAATTTTCCTTGGCCGGCCACTGGGTCTGTAGTGAAGTGATTTCCCATTTCGGTATATATAATGTTGTGTTTATGTAATTCATATAGTTAGGCCATGACATGGTGTAATATAGGTGTGTAAAACTTTAGGTAATGTATCTACTTTTGTTTAACAGCTGCCAGGGGATGAGGTAATGGTTCTCTTCCCGCACTTTTGGTTTTCTCTAAGTGTATCATTCCTATTCTGCCTGGAGACTCTTAACCTCCTTATACTGGGCAGAAGTTATAAATTCCCTGTTTTTGAATTCCTTCCTGATCGGTGTGGAGCCTCTGCCAGCCAGTGTGTCTGCTGCTTACCTAGGAGCACTGTACTCCCACCTTCGTCTGGGTTCGCCTGCCGGCCATTCCCTTTGCCAGTGCATGGGAACTACGACCCCCCCCATCTGTGGTAAAATATGGGATCCCCTTTAGACCAGGGCAGTCCTTTCCTCATCTTCCCCGAGTGGATGGTTGCAGACCTCCAACAGGTGTCTAGAGTTAGGGCGAGACACAGGATTCCTCCCCTCTCCACCTTACTTGGAACTGTTAGGCTTTTCTGACCACTGGACTGCTGCTGCTATCCCCTGAGACCCTGTGTAAGAGAGCCATCAACTGAATCCCATGTGCAGCTAGTAGATGTATTTGCAACTTAGCTCCCTATGCCTTGGGTGATGGTGACAGCCTGTACATACTACTCCTCGTAAACAGTTAACCCCTACTAGCTACGTGGACATTCTGTTTATTCCTTGTGTGCAAAAAGTGTGATAGTTATAGAGGATAAGACATCCGAAAAGAACCTGGTCGTGCACTACACTACAAACCACGACACTATAGGTCTACCCCCACGTTTCTTGGTGCTTCTTTAAAAGAGCTTGATCAGCACATCTTCAAACCCCTTGGTCTTGGTCTGGGAGAGACCTTTCTGATGCAGTATAACTACCTTGTGTCTTGTTGCCCAGCTCAAGCTTGCCATGATATGAAACTGTCTTTCACAACTTCACAGATGTTTCTGTTTCAGTTAATGACTGTGTTGTTACATTAATGATCATCTGTTTGGTATAATTGTACACCTGACTATAATCCTACATAATCCCTGACTTTGTGGCAAGAATTGATGTTTGTTTGAAGGCAAAAGGTAGTAACACCAAATATTGATTTGATTTAGATTTTCTTTTGTTCACTCACTAGTGATGGACCGAACTGTTCGCGTTCGCCCCATGTTCACGAACATATGGCGAGTTCGACCCGCCCCCTATCTTTTAACATTGGTGAAACTTTGACCCCTGTGAGTCACAGTCAGCAGACATAATCCAGCCAATGAGCACCCCCACCTCACAGACCATCACACCCCCTATAACATATCAAGTACAGGACACCATTACACATTCTGCTGGAGAAGGAGAGAGTTAGAACAGAGAGCTGCTGCTGCTGCTGCTGCATAGGGAACCATTAGCTATGGCAGTGTTCTGTGTAATCTGCAGTCTTCACTGAATATCCCATCCATCCATCCATACATG
>CM070036.1:123069248-123087138 GCA_036250615.1 Ptychadena robeensis
TTGCACAAACAGTGACCATGTCTGGAGGATTCACATACTTTCAAGCAGCACTGTATATATTGCACATGTGACCATTCATTTTAAAGGTAACTGTGAGGTGATTATAATTGCGAACATTCGCGAATATAGAATCAAAATATTAGTAAAACTATTCATGAAATTCGATATATTTGCCTATGCCGCTTATCACTAATGTTGAGTTGTGTGCATAATATCAGGACAGGTCACTTGGGTGTGTAAACTTTTGATCAGGGTCATTTGGGTAGTCTATGTTAGAGATGGTCAAATTTTTCGACTAGCTGACTTTGAGAGCTGAATGCAAAGCCCCTGAACACATGTAGTTTTTGCATAAATTTAAATTTAAAGTCGAAATTGAAATTTTCTAAATTTTAACTTGACTTTGAACTTAATTTATGCAAAAACTATTTGTGTTAGAGCAATAATTTTGTCGTATACCCCCAACCCTTCTCCACATCTCCAGCAAGTTTGCTGATACTACCATGTTCAGGGGCTTTGCAATTAACTCGAAATCGACAAAATGGTCGAATTTGGAAAAAAAATTGGACCATCTCTAGTTTATGTTATGATTATGATTTAAAAAGAGTAAACACTTCAGCAATAAATTACTTCAGCCAACCACTAACCATACGTGAAAGGCAAGTTTTTGTGTATCATTTATATTCTCTGAAAAATGGTTAAAAAAATCATATATTCTGTCAAGTTAAGTAAACTTATGATCACAGCTGTATACAGAACATAAAAGAAAATGTAGCCCTTCAAAGCATATTTGCCTAAATATTTCTACTCCTCTTCCTCATTTCGATTCAGCAGGGTTACTGCTTTGAGATTTTAAGTAAAACAACCAACTGTAAACACACACATACAAATATACATATGTATGTATGTGTGCGTGTGTTGGAAAATAATGAATGGAAATAAAGTGTCATATCCTTAACCAGCAATTTTAACTTATAAAAATGCATGATTTCCCAGGCACTCCTATAAAATTCTTATATAGTAGTCCTATTCAGCCACCTGACTTCTTACACATTCTGATGTAAATTAAAAGCTTATTTATTTCTCGAATTCACTGTGTACTGTACAGGATGCCAGGTATTGGTCCTGAATGGGGTATACTTGTCACCCAAAGTGATGTCGTGAGTGTCACTTCCAGTATTTATAACACAAAGTGACATTCTGCCCCAATACTTCCGTGTTTCAAATACCAAAGTGGCACTTCCTGTAGGTTTTTCCTTATAAGGTTAGGGAAGCTTGACAGGAATGGACAGTGGGGACTTTTGGCTGGCCTTGATGTTCCCCACTGATGCCTATCCTGCTGTGGTGTCCCATATCCTCACATTCTGTCATGATGGGTGACACCAGAGCAAGGGTGACACCAGTGATTCACGGGTGTGGACCCACTGAACCAAATTGCACAATTTATGGAGGTGAAATCAAGGGCACAGAGTCTAAGATCTGGTGTTCTCCAGAGCACCCCACGTGGAGTGATGGATTTTGCTGCAGGCATCCCCAGGTTGTGGTTGTGGCCTGGAAAGCACCTGTACAAGTTGGCGGCTGAAGGGAAACCAAGACGTAGTGCCGATTGTTAGGAGTAAGGAAAATCCAAGAACAAGACAAGAGTCAGGAGAGGTACCGAGATGAAGTGGGAAAAGCAGGGACAATCAGTTGAACAAGCTGTCAAAGAGTTAACAAAGGAGGCTGGTAGCAAACACCTGAAACACCCAAAGTGAGGCAACTTCTTGTATCTTGACACTTCCTTATAAAGGACAGGAGGGAGGAGCAACGCAACCACAGGTGTCCAGCAGAGGGACCTCCAACGGCTGGACACTTAAACTGCTGGGATCTGTGACACATTCTATGTGCATGGGGCATGACCAGGTGGAAAATTATAACAGATTATTTTGTATTTTGTCAACTTTTCAAACAGCTTTTAACAAAACCTCATACTTGTAGCATTTTGTTTCAACCACTGCAAAGTAAAAAAACTGTGACCCCATTGACAATTCCTGGATGTATTATTGCTGTGTTGTCACACAGTTTTTTATGCTCAGTCAACATTTTACACTTAAGTTAGCTAACCCTAACATTAAATTCAGCACATTTCTTTTTCACATAATGTGGCTAAATGGCCAACATAGTAAATTGTCATAACAATGTTGCAAGCAAACAAAAATGTTTATAAGCAGGGGTTCACATAAGTGGTACTCTGGTACTCAAAGGGAGCCAAAAGCTAGCTATGCGTACCTGCATTATGGTTACAAAGCTTATTTGAATACAAACAACTTGGAGACACTGTATACAATTTATTTCACTTGGATAACTGCAGGGAAATATGAATAACTATGAAAGGTTGCAGTTAGGGGTCTGAAATTGGGAATGTAAATTTATAATCCCCCCCAAAAAATTGGTCTTCTAAAGGCTGCCATACACGGGTCGGATTCGCACCGGATTCCGGCCCGATCGATTCCGGGCGCGTGCACGCGAAACGATCGGGCCGGAATCCCGTGCAGCCCACCTTGTCCGTCCGATCGGGTCCGACTGATCGGGGGCTCAGAATCGGATCCACCAGAGAACCAACCTGTTGGTCTTTCGGGTCCGATTCTGCCCAGATCAGTTGCATTCCGGGAGGTGATCAATCGGACACGGATCCGGCAGGACAAGGTGGTATGCAGCGATCGGATTCCTTAATTGGCCAATCGATCACACCTGAGGATCCCGGCGGAATCGCCGGAATCGATCGGATGGTGAATCGATCAGCCAGGGAATCCGTGCCGTGTATGGCTAGCTTAAGGGTGTTGGAGATCTGCAGGTGAAAGTCAGAGTATGTATATGTAAGGGTAAAACCTGACAATAGAAAAGCACTGTATGACAGCTGGAATAGGACTATGAAAGGTTCACATTTGGACTGCAGATCTCAGGGGTTAGTTACTAAGCTGAAGTTTTCAGGGTGTCACTACAGAGGTATGAGATCTGGGGGTTCAAACGTGTTGTACTGTGAAAGTTACATTTGACCCATTTGAATGGAGGCAATTAATCGGAGGCTAAATAAGGAACAGGGTGGTCCATCTGCAGCATACAGGAAACTGATGCAGAGGACAATAAGGGAGACAGTGAGGAAGACCACATACATATGGGGTGAGTGCCAAACACCATCTCCTGGTACTCATCTTAGCTCACTAAAAAAGTTATGTGCACCCAAGTGTAGTTCTTTTAATGCCATTTGCCGTTTGCTTTAAGAGAAATACCCGGTGATCATAGTGATGATTAGTGATGAGCAGCATAGGCAATATTCAAATTCGTGATATTTCACGAATAATTCTACTAATATTCGATTCTATATTCGGAAATTCGAATATTCGGTAATACCATTATTCGCGAAAATAATAATCGCAATTGCGAAAATCATATTCGCATCGCGAAAATCTTTCAAATGAATGGTCACATGCTATGTTTATTTTCGCAATGCGAATATTATTTTCGCAATCCATGGCCATATTGCGAATATTCGGAATTGCGAATATCCGCCGAGATATTCGAGATATTGGCGAATTCTCGAATTGCCGATATTCGCAAAAAATATTCGGCATTCGAATATTCGAGCTCAACACTAGTGATGATCCTTGGGCTTTTTCATTCCTGACAACCACACTCTGCAGGATGATATTACCATTGCAAGGGTGCAATCAATGCAATTATACTAAGATTTCTTCACACATATTATTTGCATTTCCTTTTTTGTTTTTATTATATTGTATTTTTAATTTTTCTAAGCTCACCTGAATGCAAATTATCCAATCCTCAATACGGCACTAGTACCATAGGCCCCATGATTAGGTAAAGGTAAGGTTCATTCACAGACCATGTCCTTGAGGTTAAAAATAAGGAGAAAACTCGTAATTATAATAAAACTACATATCCATAATATTGTAATTTACAGATTACTTTGTGTTAGGTTTCTTGATCTGTAGGACAAGAGGAAGATCAATGGATTAAATGATATGCCCTGGCTCCACCTACATGAGTTAGTTTCTGTTTTTATTTCTGCTCTCAGTTATTTTAATATTAAAAGCAGATTTTAAAAGACCAACAGGGTCAGCAGAAGGACAATTTGATTGCTCTTAGCTACCCACACCATATGCCTGTATTGTAAAACAGGCATAAGGGTACGGGATGGGTCCTCACATCTCCAGCATCATCGACAGGGCAGGAAATAGGAACAGATTACAGTGTTATCTGTTTATATTCGCAACAGAAATGCCTACACTACCTAAGAAGTTAAGGAGACAAGAAGGAGGCTACAGTGAGTGCTCTAGTATGTAAAAGAAGGGCCCCCATACACATTTAGACTTCTCTGTCAGATTTCATTTAGATCCCCTTTTGTTTTACCAAAACCATGTAATATGAGGAACTTTCTAAACAATCAAGTCTACCTGTGTTCAATCGCAGAGAACTCGACACTACATAGTTGTTGGTAAATCTAAAGGATATCTGACAGAAATATTGCATATCTGTTATTTAAAAAGCAAAATATTACTGACCATTAGCCTTTGTTTAGCTTTGTGTATGTAAAACCTTTAGACTTGAATGAATGACATTGATACATGAAGAAGTGTATTGTAAACAGATCAAGGTGAAGAATAAGACTGGAACACCAAGGTGAGTAAAAGGGCATTTAGATCAAGTAGAGGGGAGAATGGTTTTAACATTTATCCAGAGATTAGGTTTATTTTCCAATTTTAAATATCTTTATACTAAATCCAACGTTACCTCCAATATTAGTTTCATGACAACACATAGAGACAAAATAAATTACAAAATCACGGCTATTATTCTAATTCTAGTTCTTATTCTAGAATGACAGTTTTATATAAGGAAACCCAGCTTAAAAGGATTATTTTAATGAAAAAAGTACATGGCGCCACAGGCATTCTTGGGCATTAAATGAAATTGAACCAGAGTTTCCAAATTACAGAAGTACATTAAGAAAATCACTAAAGGAGTTAGTGATGGATTCAAGGATGGAGTTGCGTGCTGCAACCAAATTGATCTAACAGCATCTGGAATGACATCAGTATCTTGCTGATCCTGACCCTGAAGTTGCAAAGGAAGGGATTCTTTTCCCTGACTAAAAATCTATAGAAAACAGAAGTGATTCCAAATCATTTTCATATTTATAAAAGGTGACTTTACATATGAAAAATGCTTGAGCCAAATACTGGATCACTGTCCTGTCAAATGTGAAAAGTCAATTATGATTATAGTTAAAGAAAAAGGGCAATTACAATATTCATTTACTGGTACCTTCGCCTTTCGTGAGAAATAGCAGCTTTAACGTTTTCCTATAAAATACTATACTAGGATACATTAAAAAGGACAAAGATTTAGACATCTAGGGTGAATTCTAGAAATTGTATAGATTAGTAGGCATAGGCATTGGTAAATTTGGTGAACTCACTCTGTGCCAGTACACCAGTATGACTAATCCAAAAGAATTGACAGCTGATGTTCCATTTAAGCTGATTTAAGGCTCAATTTACACTGTTGTTCACAGAAAGACATGTTAACATAGCCAACCGCCGGTCGGTTATCAGGCTTTAGCCCCATAGACATTTTTTCTCCAGCTGCTGACGGAATGACTGCTTGTCTCCCTAGCTGCAGCAGCCGGAGAATTTATAACGTAAATTTAGCCTAAGTTATGTTTAGGCTAAAAATCGCCCCCCCACCAATCACAAATTTCCATGAGAGTCCTAAAAGATGTCAAAAGGGGGTCAAGCTCAAGCTAAACTAACTATATATATAGAATTGTGATTTTTCATGAGGTTATTAACTGAAAGTAATGTTATATTATTCTATGAGCAGTAGTGATTAGTTGACCAAGGCAGTACACAATATCTATATAGTAACAGCTAAGTTGTAGCTTTTTACCTTGCTGGCCTTTTTCTGGCTGCCAGTTCTGTCTTCTTACAACCATTAGCCAATAGGATAAGTTCCCACTTGACACATTAGTCAGTGTTTCCACTGACTGGTAGCATTTAAGAGTTGAATGCTAACATCCATCAAGCTATTTGCAACATTCCTATTTATTTCCCTGAGCCATGGACTTGTATATATTGATCCATTATTAACTGTTTAGGATTCTTAAAGCAGACATATTACTGGAAAATCATGTAAACTTTTATTTGAAAAATATTCAAAAGAATGGTAATTGTCTGAAAGTAAAGCATAAAAAAAAAAATAAAAAAAAAATAAATTCTCAATTTCCTTTCATTCCTTGTCAAAAGGAAGGTGTCATATTTTGCGCACCAAACCATAACACGTATCAATGTTTTTTGGGATGAAATCAAGTGACACAAATATTTCACAGAAAGACTTGTGCTGGCCTCTCAGTAGTGCCTTCTTTCTAGGGTTTATACCGGTATCTAGCATGGGCACTGCTGAGAGTCAGAGAAAGTGTTTCTTCCCACCTGCACATTCTGCTCTCATAAGCTGACCATAAATGGGTCAATTTAGCTTTCAATTATCGAACGATTGATCTATAAATCCCTGTTCGATCACCATTACTTTACCCTTTGTCCCCATCCAATGTATCAGCCAGGGGTCAATTGCCAAAAGGTGTTGCACCGAACAATAGTGTGGTGATTATTTGCGCCACCAGGTTGCAATTGATCGTTTAGAAATCGCACAGGAATTGACCTGTGTATGGCCAGCCTTAGTCTCCAGCTTGCAGTACTACACTTCCTCCTGAGAAAATACAGTATTCAGCAGGTCACAGCAGAGAGAAAGCACTGATGAAAGCCTAGATTGAGTCTGTAAGTCTCTAGGCTGTCAGCAATGCTGTCCCTCTGATCGATCATGCTGTAAACCAGTATATACTGGGTGGAGGGGCAGTGCTGGGAGCCGGAGACTAACAGAGCTGAGAGTGCAGTGGAGAGAAACACTCTGGCTGAGAGATTGGAATTAGTCTGTTCTCCTCTGCTCGAACATGTATATTCACTCTATGCACAGAGGTTTCCCCCCTATTTTAGGGTGAAAAAGTGTTTCCTATAGAGCAAAAATACAACAAGTACTTAATAAAGCACCTGTACTTCCCATACTACTGCTTCCTTTATCTTCACTCCTAAGCCTCCTGTTCTTTCTATATTTATCTCTAATCCTTGTTCTAGGCAATCACAGTGTTTACAGTTTGGCACTTTTATAAGTCTGTACAAAATGTAAAAATAAGTATAGCCTTGACGTTGCTAAAATTCTTTTATGTTCCGTTATTGAACGTTGGGTTCTTTTCAGCAGGAGGATATATTCTGTACTGATCTGTGCCTAAAAGCCAAATAAAAAAATGGAAACCAAAAAAAAAAGCCCATTTAGCAGTTGACACACAGGTCAACTCTGCCTTTCACAGATTAGACATTTTTACAGTCATAAAAACAATTAGTAATTAAAACTCAGTTGTCTTTCAATAGGTGAAAGAAAATATGACCAAAAATAGTTTTTTCTATCTGATTTCTCTATTATCAGAGTATCAGAGTATCAAGTCAAAGACTATTATCAGATTTAAAAGCAACTGTAACATTGTTCTTTGGCTGAACTAAGGTACTATTGTTGAATGACTGCTAATGTTTTTGTTATGGTCAAGTTCAAAAAACAAAATGAACATGTAAACTAAATTGAAAAAAAAACTACAAACAATTCAACACATTTTAAAATTATAACACATTTATTGCATTAATTATTGCACATTTGTCAAACATAATTCTTATTTTTTTTAAGGAAGATGGTAGGATTCAGCCCCCTGTTGGGTCACCTGTGACCAAACATATTTCATTGATATAAGCTACCCAAATACTATAATTGTGAATGTGCATTTACTTAGATTCATTTCATAACTGTAATCTATAACTTTGAATATAGAAATTACAATAGGATGAACCCACAGGCTTGCGGATATTGCGCTAAAGTAGGGCTACTGTATACTCATTAACCTATTTGCCATTTCAAGTAAGTATAAGACTTCTAAGAAAAATCTTGTATATGATTGCAAAAATGATTAAGGGAAAATAACAGAAATTGACGTCACTGGCATCATTTCCTGTATTCAAAACAAGGAAGTACTGAGGTGGATTGTTATACTTCCATGTTTGTCACTTCTGGTTTTGGGAGGTCCACCTCCCCCTCCTATTAAGTAGCTGGCTAACTTAAGAGGGAGTAGGCAATACTCTGCTTTATAAGTAGAGATGGTCGAAATGAATAAAATTCGATTCTACTTAAATTTTGAGTTTCCCAATCGAATTTCGATTCGACTGCGAAATTTCACATAATAAAGTCGAAAATTCGCATAGCGCCTAAAATTCGCATAAGGTCGAAAGTTCACATAAGGTGGAAAATTTTGATTTGCTGTATGAGCTTGAGCTATAATAGAAGAATCAGTGTACATAGTAGCAGAGCTTTACAATCAGAGCTGAGATTTAAACGCAATTTATACACAAACTTGACATGTTAGAGCAAAACTTATTGTTTTCAAATATTTCCCCAACCCTTCTCTCCAACTCCAGCAATTTTTGTGAGGATAACATTTTCAGGGGCTTTGCAATAGGCAGACAAAGTTAGCTAGCACCATGCGAATTGTTGCCAATGCGAATTTCCAATCACTCCAGCAGGCGAAAATTTTAAATAAAATGGCGATACCCGCACGCGAAATAGTGGCACGGCAAATCAAAAGCAAAGATATTTTTTACGTTGAAATTTCAGGCTGATTTTCGAATTTTTCGGCGTCCCATCGGCGTCCCATTTGACCCCATCAAAATTCAACTATGTGAATTTTCAGCGCAAAAGTCAAAATTTCTACTTAAAAATTTGCACTGCAAATTTTTCGACCATCCCTATTTATAAGTTCCATTCCCGCTTGTGCAGATGATGTGTGGGAACTTAGGAGGAAGAGCAACATCCCCTCCCTCCTGAATTAACACGATTTCAAAATCCAGGATTTATTGAAATCGGGAAGTAGCCTAGAAAGTCAAGTCTTTTATGTGACTTTCCCGGCCAAAACAGGATACTTGACAGGGATGGCTCTGGCACCTCAACAATATGTTATGGCTTCTTGGGGATAAAGGAACCAAATCACTTGTCACTTTCAAGATTCAGGATTTGGTTAAAGGCCCTGGCTTTCATTTCTCCGCTCGTGGTCTGATACAATCATTCATCTCCAACCCACTAATACCTGCAGCTTTCTACTCTCTGGCATTATTTATATGATGGTCACTGGTTGGTCTATTTCACCTGCACCTGTTGTATAACTTTGAATCGATACCCACTTTTACTAAGCGCAATATTTTTATTTTCAGTCATTAATTCATTACATTTTTCAGCCCCCAGGCATTTCCAATCAACTGACATTTTAATTGTTAAGGGAGGTGAATATTCAACCTGGACCTCTTATCACTATCTCCACCAATCCTTCATTCTCAATTGTTTTTGTTCTTTATTTATTTATTATGTCCTGTTTCTATATAAATGCAAATCTGAAAAAACAGATTTGTATTTAACCTAAAGAAGAGATCTGAAAGAAGAGATCCGGAAAGCTTGCTTCTCTAATGACTTCAGTTAGCCAGTAATGGGTATCACTTAAGCTGGGCATACACGTACCAATTATCCAGCGATCGTTTTTTAATCCAATCGCCCATTCGATTCCGGAATCAATTTTAATTTGTGAAAACAATCGCAAACTGCAACATACCATGCATTCAATTTCTGGGCGATTCTATCCTGAAAGTCTCAATATGTCTTGCATGCACACATTTATGGGTTTGGAGTGGTGTTAGTTGAAGAACTAGCAAGTGACCAATAGCAAACAAACAAAGGTAATTTCCACAAGAATCATAGATGGATCGATTGACAAAATCGATTGCTTGATCGCTTTTGGCATGCTTCAATTTTTATTCAATCCGATCGCGTGATCGATTTTGATAAACGATCGCACTAAAATTAAACTAAAAATCGTGACGTGTATGCCCAGCTTAAAACTCCAAACTTTCTACTTTCTTTTTTAGAGCAACCATGCAGACAATTGCTTGGAATTGGCAGTCTCCTTCCCTGCACTTGTGAGAGTTTACAGCATGCATGGTGGACATGCTAATATTTAAAAACACCACAGCAAAACTACTTGTTTTGTTTCCTCTATAAATTCGATTTGGTATCAAACCCCTGGCTGACCAACTTTTCCACAGTTTCTCACAGTGTACCTAAACTACCACTAACCCTGCTAGGAAAGTACATTGTAAGGAGCGTTTTCATTAATTGAAGGATGTTGCAGACGGAAATGATCCGACTTTCTGAATGAAAGTCACAGGTAGCTATCAAGTTGTGTGGTTACAAGTAGCATCTGGCACAATGCTGTAATCACAGGGCAAACACCCAAACCACCACTAGTGAACAGTGAGCCTGCCAGCGTGCCTTAAGTAAAGTAGATTTTCATGCAACCTAGAAATAGTTTCATGGAAAACAAAAAGGCTGTAGGTTCCAAACAGCCTGCAAAGATAGGATATATTGTCCAAAATGTCAATTAATGTGTTTATACAGGCCTCTTCATTATACAGTCATCATTGACACCCAACTTTCGGGTATCAATATTGTAGAAATTATACATATACAAAATGTAAAAATAAAACTTGGATTCTCTCCAACATCTCACAGTACCAAAAACTCTGTAACAAATAGTTCTTGCCAATTTTTTCTGTTTCTCTGCAAGTTTCAGAAGTATTATGTAACCGCCTGAAACAATAGGCAAGTATTCCTGTTACATATTTTTCATTTGAAAACACCCATCCTTAACAAAATAGCTAAACCTGAATGTAATCACAGACACTTTATATTTCAAGACACAAGACACATTGCTGTAGTTATGCATTCAAAAAGGATCCATTTCAGGAAAGAATTGATTGCACTAAAGTTATGCTTCATATCAAGCATGCATATAACCTTGTTCTCGTCCTCAACTGTGATGTTTTATTTTATGTTTTTTCATTTTTTTATCTTTAGCAGTTGTCCTGCTCTGTTATATCTTGACAAGCAAGGCTTTGCAGCTAAATTATTTTGACAGATTCAATTTAAGATTCTTATGGTAACGAGAATGGCACTGTGACAAACTGATCTTTTGCCAGTTGCAGTATGGCGATTGTGTTTCCAGATATTGGATCCCATCCAGTTCTATTTTGTTTTAAAAGATGCTCAGATTACCTTGACTTGGCAAGCTTACAAGGGCTGTGTTCAGTTTACATGTTTGTGGGTCAGAAGTTTTCCATGTCTCCATCCCTTCACTATTCATCCCCTCCATATGTTAGTGTTTAACTAAAAGTAATCTTAAATAAGGTTTAAAATGTTCTTCACTTGAATAATGTTGCTTTATTCCTGGGTTGATGCAACTGATAAGCCACTTTTGTGTGTATGTAAAGAACTAAGCTTTAATGATGCTCATTTGTGGGTACTCTTGTGTATAAGTAGAAAGGTTAAACATAACCAGTGTACAGCGCAAAAGGGGTCACAAGAGCTAGTGTACTGTTTTCTAGAGCCTCTAATGGTTAGATTGCCACCATCTTAGGATAGGAAAATCTGAAAATAGGAGAAGCTGTTTGTAAACTGATACTTCAGGAATTTCATGGAGATCATATGGGATAAGCATATAGAAAAACTTTAACTGTGCCTAAAAGCTTCTTGAAACAGATAATTTTTTTCCCTCCATGGATTTGTAACGGTTGTGGTCACCTATGTAATCCATTATTTCTTTGTAGCTTTACTCTGAAGCCTGTTTCTTCTGTTCACTGTGGCTCAGGGCCAGATTTCTGCATATGGCACATAAACATGATCTAGGGTGGCCAAGACTTCAGCAGCAGTGCCTGTGAATCTCAAATTATCCCCTATTTCCTGGCAGGCTGTAATATATAGTCTATGATTCAAATTTTTTTTTTTTTGCTTAACCTCCTCAGAAACATAGAAGGATAAAAGGACAAGACAGAAATATATTGTTGCCTCTAATTTCTTTTTTTTGTGCTATATTTAATGCTACACGTGTAATGTGATATTAATAAAAAGGTTGAAATAATTTTCCAATTACATTTTTGGTTTTTGGGTTTGTTGGCTCTGACACCTTTGAACCCCCAGGATTTTCCTTTACTTGATATGTTTGTTTCATACTTGGTTAAATTTCACTGTTGACTAACTGACTCTGCTGGAAGCCTGTTCAAAGCATTTACTACTATTTAAGTAAACTGGATAACAGGTTACCAACCAAAAATTTACTCTGTGAGCATGCATAGACTGGCCATTATTCTGCACCAGCATGTTTTCTATTGCCATTATATTCAGCAATGTTCTACTGGGGTCAAAGTGTGGATAGAAGAATGGCTGGCCATGGCTGGACCTAAAGCCTGTCCCTAGTGGACAGCAAGGAGCCTACATTCACATATTTTGGTTGTAGAAAACTGGCTTTTTAAACAGCACAGTCACTTATTGCTGCTAAATGAATTTATACAAGCTCCAAAATCATGGGGTGTGCTTAGCTTTTCAGGCATTGCTTCTCAATATTCTTCACTTTATGGCATGGTATAATGACACAATAGAATCTGTTATGTTTTACACCCAATTTTAGATAAAAATACATTTGAATAATTTTAGAACCTTCCAAGAACAATTGATCTTTTTAATATGTTCAATACTTTCCACCTGAGAATTAAAAAGGGGGGGCACTTCCTTTTTTCCCATGACTGTACCAATACTGATGTTTTGTGTGATATCGCAAATCAAGGAGAGTGTTGGACAAAATCTGAAAAATTAGAAATAAATAACTCCAATGGAAGGTAACAGCAGCTGACAGTCTTACTCTTCAAAGTATGTAAAGATGTAGAAAAGAATCTAAAAAAAATTATAAACAGGAAGTTGGGTGCAATAGCAATACAAATACATACCAATAACCCTAAATCAATAGGTTTTACCAATAATCAATTATCAAAATTATCAACAATATACAGTTAAACATCATACCTAAAAATTCAGTTATATAATCCTACATCTTAGACTATGTGATAAAACAATGAGCTGCATGAAATGCCTTGAAAATTAGCTTAAGAACCAGAGGTGTGATGATCAATGAACGAAAGTCAAACAGAGAAGTACTAACAGTACAAACAACTATTTATTGTATAATTAATGAAACAATGCTCACATTCATCAGCTGTGAAGCATATTTGGGTAGCTTCATTTTTGTAATTGTATCTGTAACCTATTCACCTAAAAACCTTGTATTGTAGATTCCTCTTTTTAACAACTTTGGTACAGTGCTGGGTATTATCCATATTATATTGATAATTATGATATCTACTTATAAATGTATACCCTTGATATTTATAGATATAAGAAGAAGCTGTCATAAAAGCATAGCCACATGGCTCTGAGCTGTAGACACCAAGCTGTTCCTGTATAGATGCCTCTCAGCAGTGGCATACAAGGACAGTTAGATTTATACATTTGAAATGAATATCATGGCAGTAAAGAAACTACACTGCTGCGTCTCTGGTTTTTGCAAAAAGGAAAAAAATCATTTAATAGTGTAGGATATCTTATCCTGAACCTGTGTTATGTCCATGGAGGTCAAAATGAAAAAGGTTTTTGAGTTTTCCTGGTAACCAGAGCTGGTGGGTAGGTTAAAAGCTGTGTAAAAATTCCATGTTATCCAATGCTGTAATGTTCTAGATCAAAATTGTTAAGCCTCTGTCAAGAATACTACAATCAGTGGTGGTTTTAAAAAGGTCAATATGGGCGGCATCTGGGTATCAAAATTTCTTTATGATGGCCAGATGCCTCCCCACGGTGTGCTGACTGTCAAGCATGCAGCCACCCGGGAAGAGAGAAGATCATCTCTAGGAGTGCTGGAGTCTAGGAGTGCTGGTGAGCCATGAGGGGCGCCAGAGGGGGTGCCCCTAATTACAATTGATATTTTTAAAGAAAACTCTGTTTTTTGATTTTTCTTGTTTGAAATTCTTTTGCCAGTAATAATCAATGTATGTCAGCACGGTCTGGCTGAAAGATTGGTGCTGACTGGGTGCAAACTTGGTTAATTCCGTTTCTTTATATGAATTTATTAGATGATTAGATGATGGCAAACCAGCTATCAAGGCAATACCTTTTTTTGTTTCCTCTTCATGATATTTTAATACTAATATGTTGTCAACTTTGAGTTTCCGTGGGACCTAAGACAAAAAAGACCCATCAGTACTATACTTGTATTTGGGAACTCACGTGCTACATCACAAATGTGGAGGAAATGGGTTGTATAAAATTGCCCTGTATTAACAACAAGCATACTTACATACTAAGCTAGCCATACACAAACAGAATTGTATCCAATTTGATAAACATTAGCAATATAAAAATGTACTGCCAATTGAGAATTGAATCTTATCGTATTGAATTGAATTTGATACCTTGAAATCAAAAAGTACTTCACAATCACTTGGTTGATTTCTTCATCAATAAAAATACTAATACAATCAAGAGAACGTTTACTTACCATGCTTACCAGTCAAGCTTCTACACTCATTTGGATTATTTTTAATTGAATGAATTCTGGCAAAAATACATTTTTAGGCTGATTTGAGTAAATGATGGAGACATGTACATTGATCCTTGTATGATCAGCTTGGGTTGTGTGACTTTCTCTAGCATCATGACTTGCACTACGCATAGGGGAACTAGTACAAGACTTATCTGCATGTCAGTGGCTAATAAATCAGTGTTACAGTCAAGCAATTATTTTTTTTAGGAATGAGCCAATAGTGGGAGTCTTTTAAATATCTATTAAAAACTGTCCACCTTTTTAAGCAATGTTGTCATTTCTCAGAACAATAACCCCTGAAACACAAGAGGTTCCTGTCCTTGGCTATAAAACCGAGAAGAGACTGAGCAGCCATGTAGGAGCTTCTAGGAGAAACTTCCTTTCAAGAGTTCGATGTGAAGATTGTAATGGCATTCATACTGCTTGAACACAGTGGAGATTGAACGTACCTCCCGCTGGAGAGCTAAGTGCTCAGCATATTTAATTGCATCATTCTTAAATATTGGTTTTAACAGAAGAGCCTCATATTAAAGTTGCTTCACCTAGTGAAAGTTCCGTTCATGAAGAGGCCTCTTAAGCAGTTGTCTTCACCTTCTCTCATTCAAAAAGTAAAAAGTAAAGTTTATATTACATCATAAAACTAATTCAAATGCTGCCAGAATCAGTAAAAACACATTTTTACAGCAAAATATGTGAATTGCTGCCCATAAAAGCATATTTTCTTGGACACAGATTCTTCTTTAACAGCCAGAAAAATATAAACAGATTATGAAAATACATACTGCATTTGGTGCAGTTCAGGAATCAGGTCAGGGACCTCTGCAGTAGGGATGTATTAAGGGGAAAAACTCACCTGGGATAGTCCATAGACATAAGGGACAAATGAAAATTGGTATTCAGCACAGTAACATGTTCACTGTTCCATTAATTATCAATGAAAACCATTTCTAAAACATCAAAAGACCTGACTTTGACGTGGGTCAATAACAGGAGTTTGACGCTAGTATAGACTAGTGAAGTAATACAGCAATATCACAGAAGATTCCCAATCTTACCTGCTTCTTGTTGTATATGCTGCCCCTTTGTCAACTAGCCCATGTGGTCACCTTGACTCCCCTGTGGTCTGCTGCCTCTGCTACACTATACTCCTCCAGGTCTTTACTTCAATGGCACATCGTCATGGGACGGTATAGTGGCCTGATGAACTTTGGTATTGTTTTAGTGCCCATTGCACTGTAGCCGGTGCGGTTTTTGTCTGGTAATGGCCGTGTCCGTTACTGACAAAAAACCCCAGCATTTTGCAGTGCGCTGTGCTTGCTTCACCCATAAAGGTGTAGGAGTGGCATTGCGCCTCAGCATTAATGTGGGACTGCTTTGCAGTTCTGCAACCCAAACTCGGCTAGTGTGAAAGATTAACCAACACCATAATCACTTGCTGAGCTCTCATTATTCTTAACCTCATGAAAGGTTTGGAAATGGCTAATTCAGTTCAGGTGTGCCAGTAGATACCAAACTCATTATTAATGTATTGTTAGTTGCACTGAGGAATCCGGACAGTCTACAGCAGGCTGTCTTCCGTTGCCACTGGTGGCCACTCTTTGCCCACCAGTCAGCCAGTCAGGTTACCTTCAAGGGAAAATCCTATAGATGTAAAAGATTATTCATAACTTATCAGACCTAGCATTGAAACCAAGAAAAAGTTGAAATTAATGGTACTTACAATCTCAATAAAATGGTACCTGACAAAAGGTAGAATCATTTAGGCAGAAGTCAATTCTTGAAGGGGATGAGTTGGATGCCAGAAAAATGGATATGTGTAAGGATATGAGCAACTTTGAAAATGACCAGTTTATAAAGCTAGGGGATGTGGTCAGATTATTTTCAAAATTGTACAACCACTGAACTAGTTACATGATCAGGGAGGGTGTTACCACTGAAGAGCTTCTGTAGTGCAAAATGCAGAAAAGATAAATGTTGTCCTTGACAAAAAGGTGGCCAAACACACAAGGGCTGCCCAAGGTGCTGCATAGACACAAAGTTGGCAGAGTGCCCATGCTGACCCTTGTCCACCACCAATATGCCTACACATAAGCAGATGAGAATTTGACTGTAGAGTTGACCGCAGGGTGAATGGGATGTAGACCATGAAAAAGGGGGCACCTCCTGGGTGTTAATAGACAGGTGGCCTTCTGGATTTATCTCTAAGGTGGAAGCTTGAGGAGGCCTATTTTTTACCATTTCAACGATTGCTAGTTAATTGCAAAGCCCCTGAACACACTTGCTGGGGATGTAGAGAAGGGTTGGGGGTATAAAGCAAAAAAGTATGGCTCTAACACAAATAGTTTTGAACATTGACATTTTTACTTTGACTTTGAACATAATTTATGCAAAAACTACCTGTGCTAGAGCAAAACTTTTATTCCCCAATGTTCCTACAGCAATTTTGGTGATGATATCATTTACATAGGCTTTCCAATCAGCTCACAAAGTCAGCTAGTTGAAAAATTCGACCATCTCTACTTTGCAGTTCAAGTAACAATAAAAAATAATTGGCATCTTAAGCTCCCCATACATGCTTAGATTTCCTCCCGATTTTTCAGCTGATGGACCTCTGTGCATACTCACGGCGGTCGATCAGTGGTCGGTTGGCCGAAAAATCAGGTGCTGATCTAAAGCTTAAAGGGCCGAAATTGGCTGCCGAATCGATCTAAGCCATTATGGACGCGTCCGTAATTCTTAGATCATTTTAATACTTTGGATGGGGACAAGAGTCCCCGTCTAAAGTACGTGTATGTTTCCTCAGCTCCGTGCTGCTACAGTGAGCAGAGGCTGCTAGCTCACTGACAGTCTCAGTGACCAGGCAGCCTCTTCTCACGGCCGGGGTCCCTAGATGCTGTCCACCAGGTCCCCCTAGCTGCACAGGCCCTGACGGCAGCCCGAACAGCTGGGGGGGGGGGACACAAAGGGAGCCCGGCCAATTGTGACCCAATTTTTCAGCTGATTGACCGTACGTGATGACGTCATCACGTGTGATTGATCGGCCAAAAAATCAGGTCACAATCTAAACGTGTATGGGGGGCTTTACACTGTCTGTGAGCCCAGGGTGCAGTTCTTAGTTACATTGAAAAGATTACCAGTAGAAATAGTGTTGGCTGTCTCAAAAAAGTGTTCTAGACTCCTAACTATCTCACCCAACCCTGAGCCCGTGTCCGGTCAACCCGGTCCGTCTCATAGACGTTCTCCCTGGAATCCAGGGACTGGGGGGACTTTAAT